>VZUD01000081.1:5409989-5425359 GCA_013401065.1 Cepphus grylle
CCTGGAGTGATCCCACTTCAACTCTCATCTGTTAAGAGGTTTCTCCTGTCCACGTCACCCTGCACACTCTGCTTACCAACCCCATCTACGGCTTTCTCGCTTGGTGGCAGGTTCTCATGTCCCTCCCCACACCATTCCTTGTTGGTCTGGTGGTCAGGTTAGTTTCCTCACCGGGGTGGTTGGGCTCTGATCAATCATTTGGTAGTTGCTACGTGACTGCACAGGCTTACTTCAGCACGAGCTTGGCCACGGGGAAGCACACCTGCTTTTAAAAACAATTATTTCCCACCAAGGCAAAAGCATGAAGGGGCAGGACATGGCCTGCTATAATTTACTGTCTCCTTTCATACTTCCAAATTCGCACATGGTGCTAATTGTCCTGTCAGTAACTCCAGAAAACTGTCCTCTCACACACACCTCTGATTCCTTTATGTACTTAAATAATTACTTTCGTACTCTCTGCCTTGTATTAATAGAACTAGGCTGTGCAACTCCGCCTGCCTATACAAATTCAGCCATGGTTATGCCAGAGTTAAGCCAAACCTTATTGTCATATTAACATAATTTAACCACACCTGTGGCTTAGCAAGATGCTTGATGCCAAAACCAGCCTGATAACTCAGCCTGTATGTTCCAAACTATCATATTCCACATTCCATTTTCCATTTACCTATTGTTTTTAGATGAAAAGGCTACATTTATAATTCAGTTGTATATCAGACAACAGGACACCTGATTAACTAATTTCCTCCTTCTACTTCTAAAGATCTAAAAACATGAGCAGAATGACCGCTTGACACTGAGTCAAGCCAAGAGAGGCTGCGCAACCTACCATGGCGATGCCGCTGCACAACTCCTGCATTATTTTGGCTAACTCGGATTAGGGTGTCTGACAAACCTCTCAGGTCACAGCGCTGCGAATGCACGTTGTTGCTTAACAGTTCTCTGGCATTGCTTTTCTGGTTTATGGTGCAGCATAAAGCAAACATCACTGTTGTGGTACAAACATGTCACAGACCTATTGAAACACAAAACCAGTATGATGTCCTTGTATTAGTTTTGGAGCTATTCTGGGATACCCTGTGTCCAATAAAGCCTGAGACTATGAAAACCGTGAGGAGTGATGCCCCTATTATCCCTAATCTCTCCCCATTTCCAGATATGTACATGACTCACATGAACTTTTCATTAGTGCCAGGGGAAAGTACTTTGCAGAAATAGTCTGTTCCTGAGATGAAAGAGTGAAAAAAAAGCTTGGAAATGGTTACAGGTGTACAAAAAGATCGAATGAATACAGAAGGGAAGGAAAAGGAAATTGCAAAGAGTCTGAGGAATGGGATGAAATTAAAACGCTTCTGCCCCATTTGCAGTTATTTGGTAACACAGGAACTCATTTCTACATCATACATTTTTAAAGAAGAGGCTATTAGAGGCATACAGGGCCATAATAGCAGCCAGAGTCACTGATAGCATCACACATGTAAGAAATGGAAAAGTGTATTATCTCAGCCTGTTAGTTCTCTGTACCTTTCCAAGGGCCCCGTCCCTTCCAGCTCTCTGGGTCGTTTTCGGCATTAAGGCTTTCTGGGGAGGCTCTGGGTTAGTGCTGCCAGTTGACCTGAATTCAATATTTCAATTGAAGTAAATTGTTATTTTTTAAAACTTCTACCCACATTTTTCTATTTCTTATCATAGAAATAAATTACTTTTCTTAATGTCATCAATAAATGTCATTTAACATGTCACTCACACGTCCCAGAGATAAAGCTAGGCTGATGCCAGTACCAATAGTGGTGCACGCTGGAGCAGGAGATGACCAATAGAAAATGTCTACTGGAGATCAACCAAAGATGGCTTACAAGCCACTTCCTCTAGTTTGAGGGTATAATGCTGTTCATCTTTAACATCTCTTCATTTTTAGCTTTCTTCCAAGCCATACAATTATGTTTATGTAAGCTACATCCTATTAAATACATGAATAGAAGACAGTCAGATGGAGAAATAGATGCTTACTTAAAAAAAAAGTAGTAAAATTTCTAAGCACAAAGCAGATTCTTCTCTCACAAAAGTATTGAGAAAAATCACGATGAACAATAAGCCAATAAGCATCATGAAATAACACATGAAGAAGTGGATACTTCCTTTAAAGACAGGAATTTCAAAGCATGGAGTAAAAAACACCCCAAGGCATACAACAAGAGACAAGGAAAGGTTTGTTCACAGGTCAGTAAGTGAACCTGACCCAGCTGCTGCTCTGAGAGGCCACATTTGCGGGGAGAGATAACATCAGCACAGAGAAGCACCAGAAAGCTGACCTCGGGTACCACAGGCAACCTTCATTCTCACGTTTCCCAGCGTTGTCCTGCTCAGCGACACAACTGCAGGAACATTTTGTTTCCACACAGATGTGCAAGTGCTCAGCTGTCTTTTCCCTTATGCTGCACACCAGTGCCACCAGTGGTGGTCTGGCTCTGTTTGAAGAGGTGCATACCCCAACCTAAGAGCACCCTATCCCCTTGACTGTAGTTAACTATAAGGCTTCAAGTCTTCTACATCCAGTAAGTGTCAGGTCATTACTTATGCCATGTAGTCTTTTGTTAAGATCTCCCCTGTATGTTAACCTTCACAATAAGATGAATCAACGGGCTGCAACGAACTCTGGCCACCCAGAGTTACACAGAATTGGACGCAACCTCCCTTTGACTGCTTTGACAGACACAAAAGCTCCAGGCTTGCTCTGCGTAAGCCTGTGCCCTGACTGGTAAGCGTTCTTGGTCCGCGCCAGACAGGCATTATTGTCACTTTGACTAGATCAGTGCACATATGTGCTGCCGATGAAAATCTTCTTCCACCTTCTGCTCTGCTGGGAGCTGGCACCCCCACACTGCCACAGCTCCCACTGCGCCTGCCGGCAAGCGCTGCTTCATTTTGAACTGGTAGCGCTAAACTGCTGAGCAAATTAAACAGCTGCTGCCACATGCGGAGATGTACCTCCCTTCCCCTGCTCTAATCACACTGGCACTGGCTACAGCCAAGACGTGGCACCGTGAGTGAGCGGCACAGTGTCACCTAATCATCAGTGGCAACCCTAACGACCTGCAGGGGCCTGGCCACACCTGCCATTGCTGCTCTGGTCTTGCTGCTGCTGCGACCTGCACTTGCTGGAGGAAAGCCACCACAAAAATACCCATCATATTATGTTTATTCCTTCCATAGTAATATTATAAAGTTGTCCTGTGAAGAAGGATATAGGCAAAGGCTACTGCACCTTTCCATGAAATATGTGAAGAGTAAGTATTACTCCTCTCCTCACCCCTTTTGTAAGCCAAAGAAAGGATAAAACACGTGATTAATTCATCTAATCAGATGGAATTCAGCAGTAACTAAAGGAACTTAATAACAAACCAGCTTCATTCTATCAGTGCTGTGCTTGGCTTTCAAGTTCTCCTCAAGAAGTGTCAGGTTAAGGACAATTACCATATTTATTCTATGAAATTCTTCATGTATTTACCTCTAGTCCCCTTTTACTGAAAAAAAGTTACAAGTTTGCTGATTAAGTAGCTAGAAATAAATGGTTAAACTTTCAATTAGAAGGCATTTCTAGTTAAATACCTGTGGTATGTGACATAAATAATCAGAAAAAAGAAATAAGTAACAAGTGATAAAATCTGCAAATGGTACAGAATTACTGGGCTATTAGAAGCAAAGACAAATCACAGGAGGCAGGGTGCGCAGGATGACAAAAGGACAGAGAAAATATGACTTGCACAACATACAAAATAATCCAAGAGAAAAAAAATGTACACAAAAAAAGAGCATGCAACAATCCATTCTAAATTAGCAATTAACATTCAGGAAAGTGATTGTGAAATCTTTTTGCAAAACTTATGAAGATATCAGCTCAGTGTTGACCAGCAATCAAAAGCAAACCATTTGGAACATCACAGAGAAGAAAAAAAAACAATTATATCACCACATAATGCCTAGTGCACCCACATGTTGAATTCTGCAGGAGAACCAGTCCTCCCATTTCAAAAGAGCAACAAGTACAGTTAAAGAGTAATAGCTTCTATATAAAAAGAACGAGGCATCTTAATTTAAGCTACTAAAAAGCAAGTATAAAACAAATACTTCTCACAAAAGACAAACTGTATTATAGCTCTGGAGCGGGAAGCTACAGAGATGAAGGAAACAGATGGGTTCGAAAAGCGATAGGAAACGCATGTTTCCTATCCAATAGCCTATGATTTCTACAGAAAGCTCTCACCATACTTTTGGATATTCCCACACAACAGCTCAGTTACACGTACCCTATCATACAGGATCTTGTCTTGAACCATGTACAAGATTTTTGTACAAAAAAATCCCATTTGCAAAATCCCATTTGAATGAAAGGCAGCACAGGGAATCTCCCTTTACCTCTAGCGCATTAAGAGTAGCAGTTGAGCAGGATTCCAACTAGTTAGTTAAAACACGCAGTACGAAGAAAAAAACATCCCCTATAGTAAGGACTTAAGTTAAAACTGACCTTTAACGAGGTGATCAGCACGGCAATGGTGAGCCAAAGGCAGGTTTCTGTAAATGTGGCACTTGAGTCAGCCAGCTTTGAAATATAACGGAAAAACGTAAGGAGACAAGGAAGCAGCAGAAGCCACACATGTATTTAGATACTGTCAACATCAGGAGCTAACAGAAAAAAATAACGCAATGTAAAAAATAAGCTAGTTCTGATGATCTTATTTAAATTTCCTCACTCTTTAATATGGCTAAGGAGGCACTCAAGAAAGGCATCAACAACGTTTGCAATAATTAGCTGTCCAAATGACATCAGAGTAGATCTTAATCATATCCTTAAACTCATCTAAGTCTCATAAGAGAATTTCGTAGAGTTACTTTTAGGAATAAAAAGCACTTCTGTGGAAGTTTTGACCCAAGTTTTTCCACCTGGAAAGCTGAAGCAGACATCCGGCAGCTTAACACGGGATTTTATAGTTTCCCTTCAAGGATGGCATGAGCAGATGTTTTAACTGAAGCACCTGGCGCAGAAGTGCATTTGTCAAGGCTGCCTATAGGCAGAGAAAGTCAGTAGGACTTCTCTACTTTAAGTACTCTTTCTACCGCTCAGAATATACACACATAAGAGTATGGCACAACTGCCTTTCTCAAAGGCTCAAGATGCACATCGCTCAGAAGATGAGCTTTCGAACTTTCAGCTTACTCCCAGAAGCCCCAGGAGTGCTTTGCCTTGCATTTTTATCTACCATAGCAGCTAACATACACATTGTGGAAACGCAGGTACACAGCTGGGGAAAACCAGGGAAGGAATAAAGTGAAACTGAGCCTGAACATCAAGAATCTTCTCTACAGGATATGGTTCAACAGTAATTCACACAAAGCCTTAATTATTTACTTCACAACTTTATTTCTTTATTAAGTTATTGGTATAAAGTTTAATATCTAATTATACAGTAATCTGGGGATTTTAAGGGAAGCTTATTTTGTCCTTTTTAGTGTCTTTTGCCATTCGGTCCTCAGACATGTTTTTAAGAGGACTAATATTATACTTGTACCTTAAATTTCTGTACAAAAACACTTCAAGCCTTTGTTTTGTTTTTCTGAGTAGGATGCAGAAATCATGCATATTGTAGACAATATAATGGTCAAGGAAATAGTTTCCTCTTTAAACTAAGGCAGTTAAAAACCCATGAATATCAATTGAGTAATTTGGAAGAGCAAAAAGGCTTCCTCGGTGCTCATTTATTCTTTGAGCAAATATCATGTTCGGTAAGACACGCCCTCTTGGAATTGTCATTGATTTGATTGCTGTCTGCATTGAAGAGACAGCGATTGTCAAAGACAGCATTTAATTATGTACATTTTATAATGTCGCTAACCCATCCACTTCTGAATATGAACTCATCAGCCTTAAGCATTGTGTAAAACCACATGCAAAAATTGCCATATTTTTTTTAAATAGAACCAAATTGGCAAGTTTTTTGGAAAGGATATTTCAATGTCAAAAAAAATATACTGCCTATTAAAATGAGCACTTCAAGTAACTTAAATATCTTCAGCGAACGTTTCCAGCAAGAGACTCTCTGTAAAAGAAATTGTTCTTAGAACAAAAAGCTAATGAATGGCTATTTAGACACTAATTTTTCAACACAGTGGTGGGTCTGTGTGAAACAATTCGTAATCTAAATAAAGCAAGTCCATTACACTGTTAAAAAAACATACATTAAGCAGGACTGATTAACTATTGCATTTCTGTATTTACAAAAGTGCTTAGCATAACAAAATTACCTAAAAAAATATAAACTTTACCGATATTATTTGGTTCTATGTGTACTCCTAGGTCTGCACTTGGAGAAAAATAGTATTTACATTGCTAGGTTTAGACAAGTTTCCTATTATTTTTAAAGAAATTTAACAAAACTCCCCAGACAAATGGACCCCTATGTAAGTCAATTAATTCCATTTGGCTCATCATAAGTAGAGCAGAAGCAAATCCTTGAGTACTGAGCGGTATAAATAACGTTAGCCATTGTCTGCGGCATTAGACCCCAACACAGGCTGCCGACAAATTGGGCAAGTAGAGTTTTCAGAAAGCCAACGATCAATACAATGAATATGAAATTCATGCATACAAGGTAACTGCCTTAGCTTATTCCCTGTCACATACTCATTAATGCAAACACTACATGTTTTACTTATTTCATTTTCAGTGTGAGTATCCCCATAGCTCCGGGTAGAAAGATTGTCAATCTGCTCTTTGGTTAAACCTCTTAAACGATCGTCATCGTCATCTTCATTCAGCAAGAAGAAGTGGGCAAGTCGAAGTATGGGCAGCGTTCCATTTTCCACTAGGTTGTTAGCATCTTGAGACTGCCTATTATCTTGGTTGTCATTACTGCGACCATAGCGTTGAGTATCATCACTCTGTCCATGTGTTTCCCTGCTGCCTTCTACTGCATGCCCATTTCTAGATGAAATCTCACTTGGATCACTGCTACGGTTTGCTGAACTTAAGTTATTCTGCTCTGACTGTAGATCCGGTAAGCGATGTCCACCTCTTTGCACTTCTGAGTTAGATTCAGTTTCCATTAAAGAACTCAGTTCTCCAAAGCCTGTCATAATCTGTCTAAGGATTGATCGAAGAGCCACTGATGAAGGTTCACCAAGCCCAGTTTCTGAAATCCGACGAAGAGGTATCCGTATAGTGCTAACGTAGGTTCGAATACCCGCACGTTCTGATCGTGATATCGTACGCCGAAATCCCCCACTGTCACTTTCAAAGGTAACTGTGTTTTCTGCCATTCCTACTCTAGAACGAGTTCTACTGGCAATACTGTCCCGATCTCTGTTTTCTCCAGGACGAATTCTTCTCACCTGAAGATCTAATGTAATTGTTGGATGCCTTCTGACAGCAGCTACTGGCCTACTAGATTCCTCCTGTTCCAAAGTTACTCCCAAGGATGGAGCTACACTGGATGGTTGAGAAGTCTGAGTGTTACCTCTTACTTGTTCTTCGTCAGGCTGTGGAGAAGGCTGAGCTGTTTGTCTTCTACTTCTGTTGGCTTGCTGTGCATTTCTATCCTGCCTCTGTGCATGTTCCTCAGCATCTCCTTGCCTTTGCAGCGGAGAGCGGCTTCGACTACTTAAAGTAGACCTCAGCCGCAGAATTTCTAGTCTTTGGTTTGCACTCATCTGAACAGTAGTTCTAGCTCTACCTCTTCTGACTCCTGTAGAAGTACCTCTTTCTTGCGTTTCTCTTTGTTCACCAGTAGCTGCAGAATTATTATGTGCACTATTTGTTTGGGAAAGGCCTGTCAACTCCCTCGTTCTACTCCTGAGCCTCCCCAAGACTGGATGAGAGGCTGCTTCAGAGCTTTGTGCCACAGAACTTCTTACAGACCTGGTCCTTGCAGTGCTTGGAGCCTCACTGTTTGCCTCTCTTGCAGTCCTGCTCCTCGTTCGTGATGTTACCGGACTGACAGCTCTTTGATGTCTTCTATCTGAATACGTTCTGCTACTATCATACTCCTCACCAGCAGTTTCAGAACTGTTATGCTCATGATTTATGTTGATTTCAAGACTAAATCGAAACTCCCCACTGTTTGGATTTGTTCGACTCACAGCTCTCCAGGTTTGGTTCCCATTCTGTCCACTGCGAGTGGCATTTCCTGTGCGACGAAATGTGTTCAGCCATTCAAGCAAAGAGTCACCATTTGAATTTTCTCCAAGAACATCAGAATCTGAAAGAAACAAAGAATTGCAAGCATTCATACAACTGCACACTCAGCATGCTACGACGTACTCCAAATCCTGTATGTTCGCTGGGCTCTGACTTCAGAAACATTACAGTAGCAGGACAGCTACCTTGCTATGCTAACGCAATTTTGATGAAAATATGCTGTATGCAAAAACATCAGCAAAACTCATCCGAACTTTTGTCTCACCAGCAGATACACAGACAAATTAAAGTGCCCAGATGGCCTCTTCTGAGAAAGTGTTCAGATTTAGGCAGTCTGAAGTTAGTTGTATTTGTCCAATACCCATCCCTCGCTTAAGCTATCAATTTGAGGGTATCCTAGTCAATTAATTTTGCTAAAGCAAGGAAAAGCATGACAGATTTTGTCTTCTTCTGGCAAATTATTTTAAAAAATTGTTTTCTATAAGCAGCAGAATAAATGATGCATGGTTTTAGCACATTTGTTCCTTTTGTCCAAATATACTCTTTTCCTACTACAATATCCACAGCTCCATTCCCAAATCTCCTCCAACTATAAGCTCAAGAACAGATGCAGCTGTTGTGGTTAATGCTAACTCCATGTATGAAGAAAGCCAATGGTCATGATCACAGTGAAGGTTTTCCCTTGAAGGGATAAGATTAAACTCCGACATCTCCCTACTTTCATAAAACCTGCAAGAACTTTGGTATCTTTATTTCTGAGTTGCTTATTTGTCTCCTAAATCTGACTAGAATTGGCCAAACAGTTAAGCCAATATTGCTGGGGAAGCGAAGGCAAACAGTGCACAGAATAAAAGCCTCATTCCATTAAAACAAATGGAAATGAAACAACAAAAACAAAACAGTGCAGACATTAACTGTTTCACAGTTAACTTCTTCCCTGTTCCAACTTCTCTAATACATGATAAAACTTCTTAATAATTAGAAGAATGAAAATTATTGTTGCGATATTAAGTTTACTAGAAAAGGGAAACCAGGTAAAGAGAAGAAAGTAAATTGCAGCTGACGTAAATAATTTTTCATGAATTATTTCAAGTTTGTTTTCATATCATTAGCAAATCTCTCTTACCTTGAAAACAATCCATAGAGGCACAATGAAAAAACAAGACTTGAAATCCATCAGTCTTTCTTTTAACTATCTGTACAGAACAATATTTATCTATCACGTACTATGTGTATCGATACACACAAATGAAGAATGTTTACCTCCAACAGTTCTACCTTCACCTTCTCTGTTATCCAGATCAGTCTGTGATGCCAGACGCTCCTTAGCCCCTTCCAAGCGCTGATGCAACTCTTCTGCTGTTATTTCCCCTGAAATAATTTAATTTTTATAATGCTATTAGATAAGACATTATTATTAGCTCAACACAGCCATGCAGAAATAACAATATTTTCTATCTATCTGAAGGAAAATCTTCAGAAATAAGGGAGAATTAATGAAACCAAAAATAAAACAGCACTAGTGTGAGACTGTAATGCAGGTACACAGATAACAGAAGTAGGTACTATGGTGGGGGAAAGAAAAAGATGCTGAATGCATGTCAAGAGCATGCCAGCTTCCAGCAAAAACTCAAAGCAACTTGCAGCAACAACTCAGAGGCCCCCAAAATTGCCATGTACCAACAGATATACTTTAGTGTACCAGATGTTAATTGTTTGGGTTTGTATATTACCTGTATACGGAGATGTTGCATCTGAAGGAGTTAAATAGATAATAAAGCGGGACTAAAAATATTATTTGTTAATTTTAACTGGATATCATTAATTTTGGAATGGAAATGGAGGGGTTTTTCCTTTCTACAAAGCCACAGAAGTCAGGCTACTCGAGTCATACAACCACATGCAGTGCCTGACAGCAGCAGTGTTATTTCACATTACATCTTTCTACTGAAGGTACCCACACCTTACCAGGTGTGCCAAGCAGGTTGCGGTCTCTCATTAACCTGTAGTCATCTTCATTGAGTTCATTAATGAACTGGTAATAGGCCTCCTCCCTGCTGAGGCGCTCCAGCTGTCGCTGTCTCTCATCTTCCCCACGACTAGGCTCTCGAGAAGATGCGTGTTCATTGCCATTTCCTCCACGGTGCCGAGAGCGATCCATAATGATAATGCCAGGCTGTCCTGAACAAAACCAAAAGGTTAGACTGCACAGTAATTACAGTAAGAATTCACCTAATTTACAGTAAAAAGTTCCCAGCCTTTTCAATGAAATCAGTTTATTAATAGCTAAAGATGATTAAGAAGAACCAAGCTCCATGTTATTTGCCAAGTCAACAGTGTAGTCTATTATGCAATTATTTTGCTTTTACCTTGCTCAAAAATAGCTAGAAGCCCCCTTTGCTCACTGAAAGGGCATACCAGTTGGTACAGCAACTTTAAAATAAAAGAGCAATGACTGTTTTTTTTAGCTAAATAAGGATATTCTAGCAAGTTAAAGGAATAACATAAAATTTATTTCCCTTCTCCCAAGCAAAATACAACAGCAGCATGGAGTACTTTAAAAGCTAAAATGTCACTGAAAACATTGTTCTCTAATTATTGGACTGAAATAACCCCATGTAGGCTTCTGACAACCACAGCTACTGCTTTAGAGAAGACTATCTTCCACTTGAAACACTTACTGATAAGCAGGTAAGACTACGTTAGTATCTCAGTTGTTACCACCTCTCATGCGTCACAAAACCCACAGATACATTTTTGGCAGAACTGACTCTTTCAACATGATGACATTACTGGTATATTTTCCTTGTGATCTCTAAGCCAAGGATTAGCTAACAAAAGGATATCCATCTCCAGGAAACTGGTGTAAAAGAGAAAGGGCTATACTTTAACCACAGTTGTTCAACATTTTCCAAATATTTAACTAGTGGGACCACACTATTAGAAGGTGTGAATAACCTTCCAGTATCAGAGAGAGGCACCATCTCTGTTGATTTCTGTGCCATTACGAGCTCTCTCTGTCCCAGGACAGAGTCCTAACCAATCGGCTCTCAGACCACTCCCCAACTTCTCTATTTCCTAAAGAAAGCCTGTTTTCCAACATTCAATTTGAAAGAAGAGAAAAGTGTCATCCTTTCAATGGGGCTTCCCATTTAGCAAAAGCCACTTGTAACACCTGCTGAGGCAAACACCTGACAGAAAAGATCACTTCTCTAAAGAGATCACAAGGCCAAAAAAGCCAAGCATATGGCACCATTCTCCTTATGCATGAAAAGAAAGTTATATGGGTATATATATGGGTAAATACATTTTTTTTGTCAATTCACCAACGTATCAAAGTCATTCAAGTATTAATTATAGGGAATACACAGAACAGCATTCTCAGCACACTCCCGATCAGTAATTAGGCTTCACAGGAAAGGTGATGAGACAACAAACAGACAAAACCAGCTAACTATCAGACATACATTCAATAAAGAGTAAATCTTTATCAATGCTGCCAACAGATATGAAGAATAAGAAAATGTATTTGCCAACAGCAGAAGCTGGCATACATTTAATATACCTTTCTTATGCTCTTTGTGGGATCCACTCTGATGCATCCTTGGTCTCCTCATTTTCCACCCCACATGCTACTTCTTCCCTCCCCCCCGCCCCCTACATAGGTAACCACTTCTAAACACCTCTTCCCAATCGATTTTTATACTCATCTGCCTCCTGTGTCCAACCCTGAGTTTCAATGTATTTAATACTTCCTCCCTAGCTCTTTAACTCACTTGTCTTGAAAGGGAGATATTCCGATTTGATTTATTTCAAGTTATTTTCTATTCCCATAGTATTTGTGGGGCGTTTAAATTTACTGTGACCCTTTTGGTTCAGCCTCCCAAGCTGTAGGTAATCACTGACTTCCATTTCCCACAAGGGCTACATTCAAATCAGGTCCCTTCTTGTATCACATTTCTAAACATAAATTTCTCAGCCAGTTCTTTGTCTTACTACCCTGGTTTCCTCAAAACGAATGTAATTCCTCCCCTCTCAACACACAGTTCGCACTTATTACCCTGATGACCCCCATCACTTGACTATTATCATGAAAATACCCAATCCATACTGCCATTAATGTTAAAGTGCCTCTGTCCCACACAGCTTACAACTTGAGATAAATAAAACCGTGAGGGGAAATAGGACAGAAAAAAAATCATTTAGTTTCATGTAAGGTTTCTATTTAGATGAAAGCCTTAAAACAACTAGCGTGTTACTTAGTCACCATAGTAAGCTAACCGACTTCCTGCGTATTGCTGCACAGAAAAAAAGACACATAAATTCTTAAGATGAAAAATCCATCACATGTAGTCCCCCTCAATCTAAATTTAAACTGCTGTTCAAAGGAGTGGTTCTTTACTTTTCACTTCTAATCCATAGAAAATCTGGAAATCTCTTCTTCAGATTTTGTGGGTGGTAGAAAAAAATTACTGTTTTGTTGACAACTGTATGGTAGGATGATTAGTCACACTCTTTAAATGACTCACTTAGAAACAGTAAGAAGTGTGAAGTGTTCGGTTGTCCCATCTGTTTAACATAACTGCATGGATGACAACTACTATCCATATTTATCAAACGCCATCAAAACTAAGTACTTTGGCACTTAAAATGTTTCAGAGTAGTGAAAGTTGAAGAATATTAACTATATCAAAACGAAATACTTTGACACATAAAATATTTCAAACTATTGAAAAGCTGGAGTTTTAACTACCAAGATGTAAAAAACTGAGATCAAAAGCCAGTTATGACTCAGGATTACTCTTCCTTTGCAAAGAAACAGGTGCCACGTGCCAACAGTTTATCTACATTTTCTAGATTTTTCAACCCAAGCCTAATTCCAGTGGTTCTTAATTCATAGTTACTCCATCCCATTCTCAAAAACTTACATTCATTTTTACCTAAGCAATACATATACCTCATGCTTTTAGGTTTTGGCCTCTCTCCATGAATTACTACCCCCAATTCAATTAAGTATTCATTTTCTGAAAGACTACCACCTGATTGCAAGCAAGACGACTACGGAGTTTAGATGAGGGAGCCTCCCCGAACGACAGGGCTATTTAGCATTTCTGTCACAGCCTGCAGCCTCCAGGCGAGATGATCTCACTGAATTTGAGAAAAAAAAAAAAAGGGAAAAAAAAAAGGAAAAAAACCCCACAAACCCAGAAACTCCTCAAGACCCTGGGCAAGAGGGGAGGGGGAAGGAAAGACAGACAAAAGAATCAGAAGGCAATCAGGAAACAGGCCGCAGGACACCCAAAGCAATCCAAGCTCGGGGCCCGGGGCCCGGGGCGCCCGTCTCCCCCCAGATCCCAGCCGGGCCTGCAGATCCCAGCCCTGCGCGACCTGCCGCTGTCCCGGCCCTTCCCCAGGGCAGCCACGGGCCGGGCCCTGCGCCCTGGGGCGGGGGGTTCCGCAGGGTCCCCGGCGGCGCCGTCAGCCCCCGGCCCAGCCGCCCCCGCCGCCACAGACAGCGCCTGTTGCCAGACGCCTGGGGGAGGGGAGGCTGAGGGGAGTGACTGACAGGGCTCCCGTCCAATCACCTGGCCAGCTCGCGGCCACCCACCAATCACAAACGGGCAGGGCAGCCCATGTCCTCCCGCTTCTCTCCTCCCCAGACTGCCCGGTCGGGCCCCGCCACTAACCGGCACCGGCCGGACCGGCTCCCTCCAGCGCTGCCCGCGCCCCCGCCTCCCCTGCCCGACAGGGAGCGGCATTACCCGCTGCGACACACCGGAGAGGCGTGCATGCCACCGCCTGCCCCGCGGGAGCCCGCCGAGATTCCGTCCCTGCCTACCGTCCGCCGCGCCGACCGGGGCGGAGCGGCCCCGGCTCGACCCCCCCTTCCGCGCTCCCCTTCTCCTCCCGGCGGCCAGCCGGTCAGACGAACCGACCGACTGCCACCTCACTCCGGCACGACACCGACCCCTGGCTGTGCGAGCGACGCGCTCCGACCCCAATTGCGGTCCGGCTTGCTACCGGCAGCCGCCAGCACTGGTTCCGACCGCGCGAGGGCGGGCACCGCCCCCCCGGCACCGCCCCCCTGCCCTCCCCGCGCATGCGCGCGGCGGCCGTTGGGCGGTGGGCGCGATGGGGTGGAGCGCGAGGGCTTTGCTTTGGTGCGCCCTCAGTGAAACTTCGGGTTTGTTTGTTTTATTTTTTGTTTGTTTCTTTCTCCCTGCCTTCAAACACGTAGAGGAAGCCGTCCCGGGTACGTCGTTGCGTTAGCAGAGCCGCTGTGGGTCACAGCTGGCGCAGGGATCCCCGGCCTGGGGGTGTGAGGGCTGACAGCAGAGGTAGATAAACTTACACAGAGAGGGTTTCACAATGCATGGCTTCTTAGCTGTAGGACAGCGTCAGGATCCTTAACCTTATCAGTGACCGTTATTATATTTTGCCAAATCAGCATAAGATCACAGCTTCGGTTACTCATTTGATACCTTTTAATAAATTACATGAGGAATAAGATAATCACTTTTTCCCCCTGCTCTCCTTCTTAGGCCTGCATTTTTAGATGGATAGCTTCTCCCATGTCCCAGGTCTCTGCCTCTCCTTCCTTCTTGACCTGGTTTGAGGTAAAACAGATTTACAATCAGCATCATTTTGGTTGGGAGGGACCTGTAAGATCATCGAGTCCAACCATCAACATAACACTGACAAAACCACCACTAAACCATGTGCCTCAGCACCACGTCTACACGTCTGTTAAATGCCTCCAGGGATGGCGACTCCACCGCTTCCCAGGGCAGCCTGTTCCAATGTTTGACAACCCTTTCAGTGAAGAAATTTTTCCTAATATCCATCCTAAACCTCCCCTGGCACAACTTGAGGCCATTTACCTTCCCTTCTGCAGAAACCTCCCTTCACTGTCTCCCTTTTCTAAAATAAACGAGCAATTGCTCAGTGTGCTCACAAACTGTTGTGTTTCAAGCTGTGATTTTAGTAATTTAGATTTGCAGAGCCTTAGAAGTTTTTCACACAAGATGCGAACCCTTTTACAAATTTGACATACACTAATTGCTGATAATGTTGATGGCATCCACAAACTTTCTTTTCTGAGTTGCTTCTGCAGATTGTTTCAACACATGGCAGAAGCTGGCAGGCCATTGAGGTTTTGGCTGGATTGGCCAATCA
>VZUD01000081.1:5426049-5477386 GCA_013401065.1 Cepphus grylle
GAGGCCCAGCTAAAAAGTAAAATTACAAATCAGAAAATTGGTTCTGTTTTACCTCAAAGCAGGAACACAGGCTATGACAGAGGAGCGCGTTTCACATCTTAAATAAACTATTTGCATCAGCAAGATGAGAAGATTTCATGAGGATGCTTTAACTATGTGAAAGCACCTCATCCCTAGAATATCCAGACTGCTCATACTTCTCTTCAAACTTTCTTGCAGAAATAAACACAGTTTGGGTATCTTTTGTGCAACTTGTCTCGATGCAAAGGCAAACCCCCACTAATGAGTGAGGTGATAGGAAAGGCTCAGGACGGTGTCTGGAAAGATACCTCCACTCCCCCCTTCAACTACACACCCCAGGATTTCTTTATTCTGTCTGAGAAAAAGAGCTTACACAAATGTTACATTTAGGTTTCGTATTAGTTTATGCTCCTTTTGTGCCTTTTTTCCGTGAGACAAATTGACAGTGGGGACACATGCAGCACTGATGCCATTGCCGCGGGCTACTCCTCGCTGCTCACTGTATTAAAAAAATGGAACTCCCGTTGTTATTCATGTTCCTTGCCACAGTATGAATAATTAGTATTGTATTATGAGTTCCTTTGCCTGGAGCAATTAAAATACAATTGTTCTTCCAGAAGATCAATTTTACTTTCTTAGTAAAAGTCAGAGTATATAAAGTAGTGACGGGATCCCTTGAAAAGTCAGTTTCTTCCCACAATTATTTTGTGTTGTATTTTTGAAATCCTTTCCTCTCATAATCTGTTTTTAGTAATCATTATCTCACAGTCAAACACAACAACAACTCTGGTATCAAGCCCACATATAGGCTGCTCACCCAGGAGCTGGTTATAGTATGTTTCAGACAAATCAATGAACCTGTATTTCCTTACTCAAAGCTTACACTGACTTAATTTTTCCACTGATCTGTCCTCCAATGCAGAATTTTGTGTTCATGTCCTGTTCATACTGATGTTTCACAACATTACACTACAACTAAGTACAGTCTATTTTATGCTGTGTTGTTAATAACAAATAACAATAGTAGATCTTTCCTGGATGATGATGATGATGATTATTATTATTATTACAGTGTAGCAATGCTTTACACAACATACTATCTTTGGAACAATAATCAAAATAGCCTATGGAGGGCAGCAAACTTCAGGCAATTACACAGTTTTGTAAAATAACATAAAATCTGTAATTCTGGTTTTAATTTGATTGTTCAGTCATTTAAGTTCTTCAGAAAGTAACCTTATTCTGTTTTATTACTTGATATTATATAAGTAAGGCAGAACCTCTTAATCTGTTTCTTTAAACTGGATCTTAGTGCAGGTGACGCCGAAGTGGTGACATGGAGTTGATATACTTGAGAGGAGCCTGGGCAGGCTGGAGGAATGGGCCATCAGGAACCTCATGAAGTTCAACAAGGACAAGTGCAAAGTCCTCCATCTAGGGCTGACTGGGACGATACTGAACAGGGCTTACTGATTGGGTAGTGTCTCTGCTGGAAAGGATGGAGGGTCCTGGCTAAGCAGGAGTTAGGAGTGCGCCCTGGCAGCCATGAAGGCTAATGGCATCCTGGGCTGTATCACAAGGAGCACAGACAATGGATGACTGGGAAGTGATTATTTCCTTTTACTTGGCTCTTGTTTGCCTACATGTGGAATACAATGCCCAGTTTGGGTGTTTCCAGTAGAAAAATACTGATATGGAAAATTATTGATAAACTGGAGTGAGTTCAGCCGAGAGCACCAAGATGGTCATGGGCTGGAGCACTTGCTGCATGAGAGAAGCTGTGGCCACCAGGACTTCTTCAGCTGGCAGAAGAGGCAGCCAACCATTACCAAGGAGGTACTGAGAAGACAGAGATAGGATTTTTATCAAAGTGCCCAGTGGGAGAAGAGACAGTGATCATAAATTTAAAAGAAGCGAGGTTCACAGTAGACAGAAGGACAAAATATTTCCCCCCGAGGACATTCAGGTCAAGAGAGGTTGTGGAATCTCCCTCCATAGAGGTTTTCAAGACCTGAGTGAACAATGCCGAATTTAATAGTACCCCTGCTTTGAGCAGGATATTAAAGGAGATAACCTCCAGAGGTCCCTTCCAACCAGAATATTTCTATTATTCTGTTTACTGAAATAATATAAAATAATAAAATAATGTTAATTTTCAGGGTTTATTTCCCCTCAGGTAGGGCTCTTTTCAATAATAAAAGTTACCAGGAGTTTGCGGGCTGAATTTTCAAGGTCTGTCAAGACTCTTGAGAACTGATTCCTGGCTTCTTCGGGAGCATAAAACAGTCAGGCTGTAGGTGGTCCTGAGTCTGGCAAACAGATGTTCCACTGAATGGGAGCACGGCTCTCTCCGGTACAGAAGAACTGGTTTATGTTTGCTAATAACTTGCACTCCTGCCAGAATCTAGAACGCCTTGTTAGATCAAGCGCATCACCAGTCTCATGAACTTTATAGTAGTTGATCGACTTTGTAGTAAAGTACACCTAAATGCAAAGTAAAAAAACCCAACCATCGTGTTCCCCCCCCCGCATTGCTTTACATACAAAACTATTTGTAGAACCAGCACTTTACTTACCTGCTTTAAGTAAACTGCATTCTTAAATGCTGCCAGTATTCAGCTAACTCATTCAAGCTTTCTGGAAAATACTCAAACTGTGCAAGTACAATAGTTTGTTTTTCTTTACACACAGAAAAGAAACAAACCCCACATTATTCTCTTGCCTTCAGCTTTCCCTGCTGTAAGCAGAAGTGGGGGGTGTATAGCACTTAGCAGGACTGGCCCTTTTTCGCTAAATAACAAGCTGGGAACACCTTAGTCACAGTGTTAAAGAAAGTCCCTTTGGGGATATGGAAAACTTTTAGCAGGTGGCTACACTTACATGAAAAATTCTCTGAAAAGCAAAAGGGAAAAGTATGTTCAAATTTGGCAAATTAGTAAATGGAGCAAGTGGATATTCTAATGGCACGGGGACGTGATTGAGCATTGTAGGCTATCCACTTAAAAAATACAAAGATGAAAAAGCAAAAACATTAAAGATACACTTTCCTGTATTTTTTTCTCTATTTACAAAGACTGCAAAACACAGAGCAAGTAGCTTGTTGTACATTTCCCAGCTGTAAGCTTTGCTTCACAAACTCCGATTCTAGCACCAACGCCGTGGCTGTTAGAGTGCAAACAGGCACGCAACAAAACCAACTTTGCTTTCGGTACTGCTGCTCCAGCTCGGGTACAGAACCCACTTTACCTGCTGCTGTACCTCAACAGGCAGCGTCTGCTTAATACCACAACCCAGACGGTTCCCAGACAATCCCGGGGTTTCACCTGAAATACAATTCCCTACATTCAGAGATGTTTAATGATGTGAACCTTTCTTGACTACTTTCCTCTTGGGACACGGCCCGCTTGGTAACTGTCTCCAACCCTCTGCACGTTATCGGTGCTAATGTGGTAACAGTCGCTTTCCTGGGGAGAACGCGGATTTTCTTCACAGATGTGGTGATTCCAAACAAAAAAATGTCATAAGTGTGTGTGTACAGGAAACATTGGAAACAACACAAACTTGGAACAGAAGAATATTATAAAGTAAGCCATGAATGTTAGAGGAAAAAAGAGAAAGAGGAACACTCCAAAGAGTCAAATTCAGCAGGACTTGTTAAGCATATATTTTAAAATTGATTTCTGTTACAGCATGAAAGGAGGGAATACAAAACAAGAAGTAAGAGATAAGAAATGCTATCAATTAAAAGGGCCACTGTGGGGACCTGATAGTCAAAAATAGCAGATCATGGCCTGGTTGTGTCTTTCGTTTTAAGAATGGACCCCCAAATTAAACTTTTTCTTGAAATTACATTATACTGTGACAGATTTTTAAAATAAAGCACAAAAAGCATGCAACTATCCATGAAACAAAATTAAAAGTTGACCTTGAAATGTCAATATTCATTTCTCACCTTTAAAGAGATCAAGGTGTGTTTTCTGTTTCAAATCTCTTACGACTTGGGGACCATCCATCTGAATTGGTAAAATCAAACGTTTTCTGCAATACAAGCACCTGAGTGAAAACAGAGTGAAGAAGCAGCAAATTTACAGCTGCACTGGATCTGGAAGGCATATAATCCAAATGTTATGAAAAACTAGTGAAAGAAACATTTGCAGAAAAGCAGACTTCTAAACACTGTTACAAAAGTACCAAAGTCTGAAAGAGAAGAAAAGTTTTTTTCTATTGTGGTTTTGACTTCTCGGAGTTTATTTGTCAAAGTATGGAATTCTTTCCAAGCGGTTTATGTAAACATGTAAAACATAGCACAGGTCCTCAGAAAACGAGTCTGGATTCTGTGTTCTTGTTTTTATTCATGCCCTCTTTTCAGACATTGTTCTTCCTTCACACCCTGCAGTGGTTTAGGTCAGGACAGACTAAACTCACCCATTTATTACCATGCAATAATTGGATCAGTGTGAAGGAGTTTGGATATTTATTACCTCCATGAAAGAGTGCTTAATAATAGAAAGAAGCGTACAAAGTTACAGAAGAGTGGTTATTTCTACTTCCCCCCGCTTGCTGATAGGACTGAGGGTTGTTGGCAGGCGGTGCCGAATGTGGTGGGTTTGGCCATGCAAGCGTGGTCCCTGCTGCCCCTGGAAATCCCCAAAGCCAGGTGTCCCCAAAGGCATAGTTGTGCTGCTCTGCTCTGGGCTGAGGTGGACGAATTTTATGAAATGGAGGTGCCCTTCCAGACTGATATTTATGGGATGCTGGTCTGCCCTGAGCCCTTTCTGGTTGATTGGTGTAGTGAGGTGCTGGGCAATATTCTTGTATAATTGAGTTGAGTTGCTGGGCAAATAAAATTTAGTTTTGCTGCTTCTACCAGTTGCATGTATTCTTTGTAATACCCACCTAATTGCTTTATCTAACATACCATAATATCCCTAACAACTACATAGCAATATACTGAAGGTCCAACTGTGGGCATCCGACATCAGTCCGACTGAGTGATGCCAGCTCAGGAGACCGGCACACCCACCCCTATCCCCAACTTTCAGGAATCAACCTTAATCATGGAATCATAGGATGGTTTAAGTTGAAAGGGACCTTAAAGACTATGTAGTTCCAACCCCCCTGCCATGGGCAGGGACACCTCCCACTAGACCAGGCTGCTCAAAGGCCCATCCAGCCTGGCCTTGAACACTTCCAGGGATGGGGCATCCACAGCTTATCCGGGCAACCTGTTCCAGTGTCTCACCACCCTCAGAGTGAAAAGTTTCTGCCTGGTATCTAATCTAAATCTACCCTTTTCCAGTTTGAAGGCATTGCCCTTCATCCTGTTGCTACACACCCTTGTAAAAAGTCCTCTCCAGCTTTCCTGTAGGCCCTCTTTAGGTACTGGAAAGCTGTCAGAATGTGTAAACAAAAATGGGTATTTGTAAATTAAAATAGAGATTATTTCAGGCGGTTCCAGAAAAATGTTGTTTCTATGATATTTTGTCTCTAAGTCAGGGATTTGAACGCCCGCTCACTTACCCGCATTGCGTTCTTGAGGTGAAGTGTGAAGCGTATGTGTGTGATTACTAAAAATGCCAAAAGCTGGGCTGTAATTCGAAAGATTGCTGCAGCTTTACTTTGGTTTCAAGCTCTCTATTCTATAAAGTGACCAGCTGGCTTTATGCTGGGTTGCCCCGGGCCTCGCTGCTCCCACTGGCCCCCCCGGGCCTGCTCCGCGCCCTGCCCGGGGACTACATCTCCCGGCAGACAGCGCGCCGCCCCAACGGATGAAGACTACAACTCCCGGCATGCATCGCGCCGCGCTCCCCGCCTCCCTCCTTCTGTACTACATGTCCCAGCGCGCCACGCGGCCGCAGGGCATGCCGGGTCGGCCGGGGGGCGGGGCTCTGGCGCAGCCCGCCGCCTAACACGTGGTGCGCTGCCCGCCGCGCCCGCGGCTGGGGAGGTGCCCGCGGTTTGCGACGTTTCTTTGCGGCAGTGCGGCCAGGCGCGGGCGCCGTAATCCGCCCCGGGAGACCGGCTGTTGTGCCGCTAGCTGGCGGGGCGGGGAGGGAGCAGACGGAGGACGGGGCTGGGGAGGGACGGCAGCAGCCCCTGGATGGTCCGCGGGGCGTCTCGGGGGCCTCCTCCTCCTCCTCTTCCTCCTCCTGCTGCCGCCCGGTCGCGGCGGGGCGCGGCGGGGTGCGCGGCGGTCGGGGGCGGCCCGGGGCGGCGCGGGGCGGCGGGCGCTGAAGATGGACTATGACTTCAAGGTGAAGCTGACCGGGGAGCGGGAGCGGGTGGAGGACCTCTTCGAGTACGAGGGCTGCAAGGTGGGCAGGGGCACCTACGGGCACGTCTACAAAGCCAAGCGGAAGGACGGGTGAGTGAGGAGCGGGGCTCCCCGGCTTCCCCCCCACCCCCCCGGTACCCGGCCTGTCCACCCCCTCTTCCCCCGGCCCTTCTTTCCCCGGCCGCTTCCCGCCACACCGGCCTCTGTGTTCCCGCCGCCCCGTCACCCCGCCGTACCGCCGCCCTTTCTCCCGCCCTGCCCCTTATCGCCCCTCTCGGTGCCGCGGCTTCTGCCGCCGCCCGGTTAAACCCCGCGTTTTGCCACCCGGGCCGTGCTCGGGTCCCCCCGTCCGTCCCTCGTCGGAGCGTTCCCAGCCCTTCGGCGCAGGGCTGGAGCCCGGCCACGGTCTGGGGAGGCTTGGGAGAAAAAAATGTTGGGGTTAAGCAAAACGCTTAACTTAACGGGGTTTCATTGTGGATAAACGGGTAGCCACTCAGAATGTTCAGCCCGGCCTTCAGCTTCGTAGAACAGGGCTTGATTTTTTTTTTTTAATAATGCTTTTTTGTCTGATTTATTACTTGTAGTCACCATTTTGGGTGTTCTTGCTGGCTGCTTCAGGAACCGAAGTCTGCCGGTCCTTTCAGGGCTTTAGACTGCCTTAAAAGAGCTTTCTGTGTGACCAGTTCTCGGTACGGACCCGAGTAAACGAATTGCTTTGTATAAATCTTTTAAAGAAAGATCCAGCAAACTGTCATTTAGGTTTCCCTCGTCCATGACATGGCATCACGGGCTGAACAGCAGAACAATAGGAAGTAGGGAGCAGAAGAAGCAGGAGAGGCTCGGGCTGTTCTTGTAACAGGTTCTAAATTTTAAATTAAGTCCACTCTTTCTCTTGCAGTCTCCTCACAGTAGTGCTCTGCACGTTGTCATTCAAATAACATGTATTTCAAAAGTCAGGTTGTTATTTTTACAATTGATAAATAAAAACTTTTAAAGCAGGTTTTGGTCAGTTATGGCTGAAACATGGTCTGCTTCTGTTTACAAAAGCTTTAATTCTAGAAATAGTTTAGCCATTACCTACAGAATGGTTGTAATGGGACTGGTCACGCCTTATCTTGTCAGTGTTTTAAATATGCTGATATTAATTGCGGCACAGTTACTTCAGCATGAATTTTGCTTGCTAGTATGAGTCAGCTAACTGTTCTTCACAAATTTTACATTTGGATCCTTCAAACTGTTCATAGGAGAAATTCTTATCTTGACTGAATTATTTTATTTCCAGGAGGGGAAGGGGAATAAACTGTTTTGAGTGAGATAAGCTATTGCCTCAAGTCTCCTTACATGCAGGTACTAATTTTGCTAGTGCAGCCAGCCCTGGTTTCAGCTCCGATAGAGACCTGCAATATGAAAAATAGGTTGGGGTACTGAAAGCTATAACTGCATTTCTAATGTTCCTGTCAGGCTCTTTGCAGCTGTTCAGCATGGTGGACTGCAGCAGCGTGTAGGGAATTCAGCATGTGACACTGCTGAAGCATATATGCAAACATATTTTTGGTGAAATCATCAGTCTGCTTGACAGTGTTTGGGAGAGTGTTAGAGCTGCCGGTGGTACTGTCATTTTGAGAAACTTCAGAAAAGTGGAACTGTGTGCTTTAAAAACGGGTAGTTACTCAAAGGTGGCTGTAAAGTAGAATTTCTTCTCGGTTCTCAAGTGTGTACAATTTTAAATCCTCTCTCCTCTTGGTGAGGGGGGAAATCACGGTATGGTATTTGATTAGAGTTTGCAAAAATTAAAAAAAAGGAGTGAGCAAGATATGTTGTCTCTCTCTTTTTTTTTTTGCCTTATTGTTCATTTAGTGCCTCCTTTCCCTTCCTTTTCCCTAGTACTTCCTATTCCAGATTTCTGAAAACTTTCTCTTTAAATATGCTGTGTAATTGCCCTTGGACAATCACTAAAATATGTAAAATAGGAACATCTGTAGATGCTTTTGTAACTTACAGTTTACTGGTACATATGTGATCTTAAATTACATGGATGGAATTACGATTGAAGTTAAAGGTTCCATTTACATCCCTTTATCCAAAAGAATCAATTATGTTGCAAAAGCAAGTGGTAATAATATTTTGTTTTCCTGAAGCTATGGTAATGTATAGGTGGATGTTGTATCTTGCAGTGGGGAGTGTATGAAACAGAGTTCAATGTTTGTATATTGTTATATGCAAATATTTAAAAAAAAAAATCTTGACATTGTTTCAGTATTCCCTAAATGGTACATACTGATGGATGAGTGACCTGCTTTTTGTTTGAAGTATTGGTACAGCTGGAACTTTATTTACATATGGAGTTGTTTGTAATTTTTGAGTTAATTTTAATAATTTTTTCCCCTTGAACTTTTAAATTTAAAGCAAGGGTTGTTGCATGACCCTAATTCTTATTTTAAGTAGCATAAATCTTTTAAGTCTATTACTAACATTATGATTTTTTAGAGTACTTTGATGAATGGGCTTCAGGACTGCAAATGTTTTCTTAAAAATATTGGGACAACTTTTTGTTATATGACATCACTTTCTATGTACGGATGTCTAACGAACAGAGGAAACACAGAGAAGACCTAAACTTTAATAATTCCGTTAATGAAAATGTATATTCAAAAGCCCTCAGTGGTAAAAATCCAGGTTAAGAGTAGTAGGAGCTACTGTCTTTAGCATGACTCCCATTTTCACCTCTTTTTTTGATTGCTTTTAGAGCTGCTTCTGAGGTGCAGTATGGCAATTCAAAACTAGATAGCAGCTGCGGGTCCTAATTGCAGAAGCTAATTGTATGTCATTAAAACTACAAGGGGATAGTCATATAGGAACCTTGATGGAGTGAGAATCCTTCTAGTGAGTGAAAGAGATGTTCTGTGGTGTGTGCTTCAGTTACCCGACGAGGGTGTAACCTGGATTTCACGCCCTGCTCCAACAAAAAAGCTGGTCCAGCCCTGAGGTGCCCTTTGCCACAAGGTGAGGTTTGGGGTCTCGACTGGTCCATCTTAGAGGATTGCTCGGTATGGATGGCTCCACGGAGGTTTTCTTACACGTTTGTTGCCAAACTTGACCCAACTGAACATCAAATCAGCTGAGTAACAATGTCAGATATCGCAGGTGAGCTCCTGTGCACTGCCTGCAGCAAAATTGCATTCTGTTCTCATGTTTTTATTTTAATCCCTCTCATTTTTAAGTTTTTGGTCTCTGTGCTTGAAAAAAATCTTCCTGGCTTTTTATTGAATGGTGCTCTTTTTTTTTTTTTTTTAGTCAGTGCAGTACCTGCAGTAGGCTCTAAAACCTGCTTAGAACAAGCTCTATGTGAATCAATGGGGTTTATTTTTAAGCAGAAAGGTGTACAAGGCGGCAATTGACTAATGGCAGAGACCGGGAAGGGAATGCAGGCATGGCATGTTGAACATCAGTCTTCAGATAAAGAAACTGTTGCTCGTCTCTAGTGGTAGTAGGATAGTTTACTTTTTTTGTGTCCAGAAAATATCAGTTATTTCCTGCATAAAAGATGCTTTATGTGCCATTTTGGTACTCCCTCAGGAGCATTGCTCAACCCAGATATTAAACCTACCTATTTGACTTATGCCAAACTTGGAAAATATGCCAGCAGTTTTTAGTTTGTTGGAGTAACGTACAAGTTTAATATATTTTTTTAATTTTTATTTTTTAATTGACCAAGCAGACTCCTTCAAAGCTCATCAGGAACAGAGTGCCAGGTACAGGCAGACAGAGGTGGCAGGACGCGAGGAGCTGCTTGTGTGAGCCTGGCTGCTGGAGCTGGGCTGTCTGTGCTGGCAGCGTGTGCTGGTCGTGTGCTAATGCCCGAGTGGTACCCAGTTTCAGTGGGATTGATCTTGCACTGATTGCTTTTGTTCACTGTCCCGTCTCTTTTTATGGTACAGCTACAGTCAGAAATCTGAGAGAGAAGCCTGTTTTGTGGAGCAAGGCTGCCTGTTTCAGTGGCAAGTTGGAGTGTTTCCAAATATTCATTTTTCCTGTTTATCGGATGTGGTTTGGATGAGAATAAGAAACTATTGAATGTCACTACTAGGCACAATCTAACTTTTTAATTACAACAGCAAAAAATGATATAATTGAAGATCTCAAACTATAGTTATATCCCCTGGTGCTTTATTGGAAGCTTTCCTTAATCTCTCGCAAAGACTTACGTGATGAGGCTGTTGGTGGGGACCCAACAGTCAGCAAACTAGTACTCTCCTAACTGCTCTCGGAAACTGCAAGAGGTGATGTAGGTCTCAAACGCAAGTGCAGCTGGAGAGTTTTTTAATTTCAGCTATTAACAGTTCTGTGTGGGAAGGGTTGCTCTAGGTGGAGGGACGGATTCTTTCATTTGGACATATTGAAACATTTGTGCTGGACTCTTCCTGGCACTCTTCAAACAATCAAATCTATATCTGCTTTTTTTCCTTGAAGGTCTGAATGAGTTGTATAAGAAACAGAATGGTGGAATACTAGTGGATGTGCAGTAAGCTACTGGTTTGCTTAATCTCTAATATGGTATGTCGTAGCCTCTACTTACTGGTAAAAGGATACTGCAAGAATGATCATCATTCTCTCAAAAACTTTAGTGTAAAGAGAAACTGAAGAAATTGAGAGTATTTACCTTTGCAAAAAAGAGAAGACAGAACATGTTTTGACTAGATAAAATAATGAATAGCTTGTGTAGTGTAAAATCTGTCAGTGCTGTTCTTGTTTCATAGTATTTGAAGAGGGGGACATGGAATTCTTTTGGTGAACAATAAGGTAGTATTTCAATGGAACGTAGGTAAACTGTGCAACCTGTTGTCAAAGGAAAAAGCCAAGTCAAGAGCTTTGTGTCCGTTCTGTAACATTGGCAAGAACAGTCACTTCTGACTTAACTGCTGTAACAAGTTGAATGCTCATATGCTCTAGAAGTCAGGCTGCTCTGTTAGAGGTCAGACCAAGCTCCGTAGCGCGTGCAGAGCCCACCTTTGTTTACTTCAGGAATTTGGGTTTCTTTTTATTTAAACACTTGGCCCTTCATAAGGTTGATACAAGGTTAGTTCCTGTTTTTCTGCATTTATGGGTATGTATTGATTGAGTTACTTTAGATCATAGCTGACTTATTTTGTCAATGTTTCTTTCAAACTTTTTTAGTGAGAGGTGTATTGAGTTTGGGAGTGCCACAAATAGAGGTGATGAGTCCAGTGAGGAATATTACTTGGTGAGAAGTGAAGCAACAGATGTGGACTTAAAGCTTGATTCTTTCTGTATTGAGCCATTGCAGGAGTTGTATTATGAAGTTCATGCTGTTAGTTTTCACTAAAACTTCTGAACAACTCTTGTTATGTCTCAGTTTTAGACATGAAGGGTTTTTTTTTTTTTGGCTGAATGTTCAGCTGTGTTGGTTTTAACTCTCTTGAACTGAACCAGTTGGTGCAGATTACAGGCAGGCAGCGAGAGGTGCCGAATAGGCACGCAAGCCTTTGGCTTGTGATTCCTGTGAACAATAGTAATTCCTAAATGCCACAGACTTTATTTAGGTATGTAATATGTGGTATTATCTTGTTAAAATATATGCCCTGAGTCTCTTTTGGATCCATTACCATAGTAGTTAGAAAGTTCCTAATTAAACTACATCTACATAATGAGGTATGCATGATGTATTGCATGAAGTCTCGTGCTCTTTAATTTTTCTGGTAAACCACTCACATAATTGCTCTTCCCATCTGCTTCCTTCCCTTCTCACCCAGTTAGGTGGCTCCAAGCGTTATGGGTTTTTAAGGTCATGCTGTTGAGAGAGTCCTTCTGTGGCTCTTGGACTTTATTTGGTGTGATCTTTTGTTATCTTGTCACTGATGTGTTGATTTATTTTCATAGCCAGCAGCAAAGGTGGAGCTGGTGTAGCTGTGAGTTAGTGTTTCATTCCTGCCTGAAGCCTTTGACAAGTGCAGAGGGGAGGTTGTGAGAATAGTGTTGCAAAACACCAAAGATCCATATCTGCTTCTATTCTGGATTTATAAATTAGAATAATACATATAAATTGGGCGGCATGTAGTGCTGTGCTTAGTTTCTCATGAGAGAATAGGGGATAGTTTTTGTGGGTGCTGATTGTAGAGAAGGTGTACGTCATCAGAGAATGCTGCTTTCGGGCAAATGATGGTGAGGTAGTATGGTCACTAGCTCTTGGGTATTCTTTTATTCTTCTGTTTTAAAGTCCTTTAGAAGTTTTGAAAAAACCCCCAAAAATACAAAAATCAGAACAACAACAAAAAAATCAGCCACAAAGCAACAGAGATGTCCTTTATTAACATTGGAATCTGAAGAGTTGTAGTTTGCAGACTGCTGTAGCAGAAACTCTGAAAGAAATCTCTTGTTTCTTAAGAATAGATTCTTTTAGTTATGCTGAAATTTGGAAACTGCAGTGGAAACATAATGAAGGTACAGCGGCTCAGATTTGTGTTTGGCGAGATTGTACTCCAACGGTGTGCAACAACAGCCAACATGTGATATGCATTTCACAAGACCTCCAAGTTACAGCTTGGATGTGCCCATTTTGGCATTGAAAGGTGATTGTTGTGCCACTGTGAGTATCAAAATGGTTATAAAAACCTGTCTCTCTGTTGAACATACTGAATTATAAGCCATTCATTAGTGTGCCTGAAATATCACAGAATCACAGAATGGTTCGGGTTAGAAGGGACCTTAAAGATCATCTAGTTCCAACCCCCCTGCCATTTATAGAATGCATCTATAGAAGAAGATCATTATGAATAGCCAGTAAATACCAAGATGCTTCCATCTTCCACCAAAATAATTTTCCATACACAAGTAGTGGGACAATGAGAAGCAGGACACCAGTTGCAAATGTCTGGGTAGCAGCATCTTCTAAACAAAATACTTCTTTCTCTCCCCGCCCTCCCAACGGCTTTCTTGAGAACAGGATTCTTTCTTTGTGCTGTGGACCCTTGTCGTTGTGGAGTTGTGATTCCATGAGACGGAGACTGGGCTGCTGTCGTTGAATGAACAGAGGTATGTGAGGCAGTACACAGGCTGCTGGCATGGACCGTGTCTTCCCACCTTTGCTGTGGTTAATGCTGTTAGATGCAGCTCCAGTTCTGTAAGGGTACAGTCTCCTTTCGTCTTCTTTTATTTGTATTTAGACATAAGACTTAGTGAGAACTGGAAAGCAGGATCCATAAGTATTGGTCCTAACAGTTGTCACCCAGTATCTTTCTTTTTATTTAGCAGAAATACAAAAATTTTTAAAACAAAAGTGGCATTGGTTACAGACAGGCAATTGAAGTTTTCCAAATAATCCTTTTTCCATCTTAGTTCTTGCACACATTATGCTAATATGTAATTGAATGTGAAAAGAATAAAATAGAAGTGGCTGGCAAACATGAATCACTGCAGAATGTCAAGACTGAAAGCAAACTGTAGGGGAGAGGTGGTACTTATGTTTGTTTTGATTTAATTGTCCCCTCTTGTATGTGCTAAAAATGGGCTGTTATGCTTGTACGTTTCAGTAAGCAAGAGCTTTTTTCATGGACTACTAGATAGTAATTTTTCAGACACTTTGGAGAATGATTCCTGTGTGGTTTTGTATCCCGTTTATGTTCACAAACTTCCGAAAAATTCAGAGGAGGAACTTCAGGGCGGAAGAGACTGCTCCATTTCCTTGCCTACCCACAGGAAGGCTGCATACAGTCATCACCAGTGCCCAAAAGAGTGGACTTGGGTGTGATGTTATGCACTAGAAGTAAGTGAGGTGAAAGACAAACATGAGCTATCTGTGGATATCAAGATGTCTAGTGGCATGCTAAAAACAACATACTGTGCTGTCAGCGTCTGGGACGGTGGTGCAGAATATGTGCAGTTGAGTGCACTGAAAAAAGTGGTGGATGCTCGGGACCGTGCGTTGTTAAGGAAGAGGAGGTGAACCTGGAGCTAAACTGTTCTTCAGGGGAAGGTGAGAGAAGAGACAGAGGTGGCTGGAAGGCTCTGCAGGATTCAGGAGCTCAGACTTTGGGCATAGTATCTGCACGGGAAAGCACTTGTTTGTTCAGCTAGACTAGGTATGGACTATGACAGTGGATTATTCTTTCTGTTAACAAACAATCTGGAGACAGGGAGAGAAACTACGGAGTTGGAAACTTCCCTGTTCTGGGGCTGAAATCAGTGATCAGTGTAGAGTATCATCAGGTTTCTGTCTCAGGGAGCGAGTAGGGTGGCACAGGGGAGTCAGGAAACGGAGTCCTGGAGGTCTCGTGGACCAGGAGGACAGATCTTGGAGCTCTTGTTTCCAGCACTGAGTTTTGAGAATCCCAATAGAAATGATGGAAAAACCCTTGACCTGGCCTGGAAGGAGCCCCTTTCATCTGAGAGCAGGAGTAAAATAGTAGCGTAACAGGATGAATGTAATCTTGTGCATTTGAAAAAATGTCCTTGGAGAACAACACTTCAGGTAGATAAAGAAGTAAGTGGTAAGTACACACAGTGCAGGTAATTTGCACTGCAGTAGTAGTTCTTTAGTGGACAGGCTGAAAGCAGACTTTGAGAAAGTGTTTCCTCATATCTGATAAAGTGTTGGTGTTTTTATTTTGTTGTTTTTTAAAGTTGGGGGGCTGATGGTTGTGCCTCCCTTGCTTTTCAGGGTGAGTGTGGTGAGGCTCCAACACATTTCGTGCTGCTACAGGACCTTTGCTGGCCAGTGCAGATTCTAAAAGAATAACCTGTAGTGAATGAATATCTGGATGTATTCCGTAACATTTTTGCTGATTTTAAACAATATTGTTTGTGGTCTCTGCATGTGATAACTGTTCTCTGGAAAATACAGGTTTCAAATATTTCTGCAAAAACATCAGAAATGTTTTTTCTGAAAGACATCAGAAATCTCTTAACCATAAGGGAAAAAAAATATTAATTTTATAGCTACACATACTGATGACCTCTGTATTTCTGAAACTGTTAAAACCCAAATAATTCTGTGTCTCTACTGAGTCCTTGTATAAAGAGCTCTGAGGTGCTGGCTGCTTTTGAGATATTGGAAATTTGAAGATGGACTTGCAGCCTTGCTGTCTTGAAGTCACGCAGGCTGCACTACTCCTGGTTGCAACTTTTTGTAGCTTGCACAGTAGTTGTGTGAGTAATGGCATTTACGAAACCTAATTTTATCCCCCCACCCCGGCAAGGCTCTTTGCTTTATTGTGGAATTATCCACTGCCTAAATGCAAGTTCAGAATGAAGTGTACTTGCAGCTAGGGCTCTCTCCTAGGATGAGGTAAATAGCGTGTGCAGAAGTTATAATCTGCATGTATTCTGCCAGTCCGCTGCCATGAAGAATCTTAGATTTGATCAGCTCAAATGATTTGAGGTAAAAATGTTGTGCTTTCTGGGCATGTGTTGGGGGAAGAGGAATTGCCAGATCTTAAACATTTGAAACATGACAAAAGGGCCCATGCTGAAGGGATGTCAAATCTGATTAAAAATTCTCATGTTGTAATGGAGTAAGACCATGAAGATTATTTTTAATCAATATATAATTGTCTGTATCCTTTATGCTTGTTTAAAGTATTAACAAAGTAAGCCAGCAGTTTGTTTTGTAATATTATAAAATACTCAGAATTGTGGATTCTGCCTTTATGTAGATGATGGTAATCAGTTCCCCCTCCTCTGTTAATGTTAATCTTGGAAATGCCCTTTAAGGTTCAATACAGACAAAATTTATCCAAGTTTGTTCAAGTAAGGTAATGAAGCTGGGGCAGGAGCATCAAGACACTTAACTTTGCTGCTAATAAAAGACTTGCTTTCTTTTGGATACCCTTCCACGGCAAAGCAGTCTCGAGTTTAGAGTAGAGAAGCCCATCTTGTGTGAATGGACAGGAATAAGGTTTCAGTTTCAGACTTCATCCTGCCGGTGTTCCAACTCTCATGCTGCTTCTCCCCCCCCACTACCCCCCATCTTTTCTTTGCGGGCTTGGCAAGTAATGCTGCGTGTTACTGCGACGTGCAGGCTGATAACCGTGCAGGAGGGTTTTGTGTTCTGGCTGTCTAGCCTGCTGTTCTCTCTTGTCTCCTCTGAGACTCAACAAATGGTTTCTGAGACCTTGTCAAGCCCCCATAATAGCACATTTGGGATTACAGCATAGCTTTTATTCATAGCTACATTTTTTTGTTATGTACAAGGCCGCATGTGAACTAGTTAGTAACTTTCATGTATTGTAGGCTTCCCGTTTGAGAGGTAGTGATTTGAATAAATATATTGAATTTTGTACGGAAGCCTATGAAGCCTTTAGTAGTTTATATAGGAAAGGTACAGGAGAGACAATTTTGATATTCTGCTTTTTTACGGAGAATTCTACTGGTGTTGCCCAATTGCATGTGTTTTGCACGTCCTAGTGAAAGAGTGACTTAAGCATATGAAGATCGGGGTGCCAAAAAGTCCTTGTAAAATTATATGCAATACTTGAGCAAAAAGGTGCTGCTGTTTAGGCAGCAGTTTCTATTCAACTGCGTCTTAACTACCTTGCGTGTTAAGTGGTGATATGGCAAAACATATTGTGCAGTCAGTTTAGAATTTGTAGAAAAAGAACTGTAAATCAGGATTGAAGTTGAAGCTGTTTTCTTTAAAGGACAAAATGTTCAAGAGAACATAATGATTTTCTCAACTACAGATGATAGCCTAAACATCCAAAATTAAAATTAGTCTTGAAAAAATGCACATGCTTTGTGAACAGGGAAGAACACAACTAAAGGTCACTGAAACAATCTGCCTGTTTTTCTGGGAAAGCTCCGTGCTGTGCGCTTGTAACACCTTGCATACAAGATGTTGACATTTGAATAAAGGACACTTGAGAATTGCACTAAAAAAGAAGACTCAATTCATTACTGTCTGTGTGCATAATATCTGCGTCTGAGAACTTGGAATACAAAAGGATCTGAATTGCAGCAAACCCCTGATTCCACTTTGTGTTTCTGGCCAAAATGTGTTTTCTGGGAGTGGAATAGCCTTGCCCTGTGAGGGGGAGCCCTAGCTGCAGGTGTACTTTCAATTACAGTTTGCATTCAGACACTGGATAATCCCACAACAAAACCTTGGCAAGTCAGGTTTCATCAACTCTGTTGTTCTCACGGAACTACTGTGCAAGGTATGGAGCATAACAAAGGCAACTGGAGCAAGCTCTACCTGCGTGGACTTCAAGAAAGCAAGGCGGCAAATTTGTCTGCAGTGTAATTTGAATCTTATCTAACTTCTTGTACTTGAACTGCTTGGAGTTCAAATTTTCTCTTGTTTTTTCGTGAATGTCAATCCTGTTTTAAGCAGGGTTGAACAGAACAACCCCTCACAAGTGAATGTGCCAACAGTGCCATTCACTGTTATGTTAATTCAATTTTATAAAAGCTCAACTGGAAGCTTATCTGACTCTTTCAGTATCTGACACTCATCTGGCAGACTCAAAAAAAGAGTAGCTATTGCGACACTGAACACTCCATAGGTGGAATTCCTGGCATATGTAAGGGTGAAAAATAGTGTTAGGGCTGCATTTCCGTTTGCCTGTGCTGTGTGAGATCAGAGAGGCTGCAAAGCAGAAAATGAATGGCTCGTTAGCCTCATTTCATTTAGGTGGATGCTCTGTCAGGGAGGGATGCTAAGGCAAAACTTAGGAGCAGTGAGTAGCTACTTACTGAAACAGCCACAACAGGAGAATCCACTCAGGACTTGGCCTGCAGTAGGATGAAAGAGCAGGTTCAAACTGTTACTGCTGAGGGCGGTCTGTGACCAACATGGCTTGTACTTTACTCCTGGAGGGATGCTGAATCTATACAAGGTTAAGAAATCTGCTTGAAGTACCACTTCAGTTAAAAAAAAAAAAAAAAAAAAAAAAAAAAAGAGAGGGAAAAGGGAGGTGGTGGAAGGAGGATTCTTAAAGCTAAAAGAGAGCCAACAAGGTGAAATGTGGCAAGCTGCTTGGGAACCATTTCTGAAGCTTCTCTGGGCCTCTCAGTAACTATGTATTGCTCATCAAGATGCACTGTAAAACCATCAATTAAAAAAAATCTGACGTGGCCAAATAGAAGAACAGAAGCCCTTGGGGAGTGAGAATATGTTCTTTGAAAAAATCAGTCTTCCGTGAATGACAAACGTAGAAGAGAAGGTAAGTGATGGTAGGCAAAATGTAGAACTGCAGTGTGACGGCCCCCCTTAACAACCTCCCCCACATATAAGCCCTCCAAAACACACAAAACTCCCCCCGCCCCTCCCCAACCTTGAGAAACTCTTTGAGAAGAGAATGAAATTAATCTTCCTTTCCCCTCCTTCTTTTCCAATGCATCACTAGTACAATGCTATCTGTAGGACCAGGGGACCACTAAACTATAGAAGGAGTGTTTAGAGAAGATGAAATGACAGCAGGAGAAAGGCTTTAGTTTTCTCTGTGCATTATGAAAGAACTTGAAGAATTGGAGGTGAAGGAATGCTTCGTGGGATCTGTCTCAAATTGCAGTGTTTGGGGAAGGAGCTGTTAGAACAAACTGAAGTGAAAGGCAGTCAGTTGACGAGATGTGTTCACACATCTGAAAGAGTTCAGGAGTGAAATAAACAAATTCCTCACCATAAAGTATAACCTGATGCTTTAAATTGTCTCAGTCATAGAAGACTGGAAGGGTGCAGTGATGAAAGGAGTTGCTGAAAGAGTGGAAACTGCTAACTAATAACCTGAACCAAAAGCAGAGACTGTGGACAGATGCAAGGTGCTGAGGTGAAGAGACAACAGCCTTATAAAACATGTTCCTCATCTCCTAAGTGTATTAAAACCATTTGATGGAGTTAACATATAGATTAAAGCAACATAGTTGATGTAATCTGTCTAGATTTCCAAAAGGCATTCTGTGAAGTCCCCTACCAAAGACTTAAGCTGAACGTAGAGACGGTCCTTCTCTGGATAGAGAAGCTAGTTAAGATGCAAATTAGTGGCGAGAGGTCATTAGTGATATTTCTTGGGAATCTGTGCTGCTCAAAAGTTTAGTTTGGAAATCACTTGTCGTAAGTGGGAAACAGTTTTGCTGATGAGAGAGAGTTACTCGGGATAGTGAAGGCAAAGACTGATTGTGAAGGCTTGGCCCTCAATATCACAAAGTCGTCCTCCAATTACGTATCATCCTCATTGATGTGAAGTGATGCCTATGGGAAAATGGTCCTTTCTTTACTCACACAATGGTAGCCTCGGAATTTATTATTACTTAAGAAAAAGATTTTGGAGTTTATAATGACAGTTTTGTGAAAGTGCCAGCTGAGCGCAAGTAATTGTTAAAAAGCAGAGAGAATCACAGGACTTAGTAGCAATGGAGCGGAGCGCAAAGCATGGTGTCATTGTTACTGTAATACCTATTTTCAGTATTGTAGGCGCTTCTAATTCCTTCATCCCAGGCAGGGTATAATAGACCTAAGGAGGGCCAACACGGATGCTCAGATGTGGAGCAGTGTCTGTATGAAAACTTCAGTCGTTCCCATAGACAAGGACTCTTCTGTATCAGTGGGAGTGAGGGACAAGGACTCAAATCCCGAGTGTCATCAAGAAGACAGGGAACAGTTTTTCAGTGACTGGATAGATTTATGATAGATAAATCCGTTAAGGGCTATTAAATAAAATATCTGCAAACTTGTAGCTCCTACAGTAGTATGTTTGTGACTTAGGCAAATTTATGACTTTAAAAAGGTTTCTAATAATTAAAGTGTTTTTTTTTTTTTGAAGCAGCAAGTATGTTGTTTCCTCCACATAAACCAAATAGTTTCACAGATTTGACTGCTGAAGAAAAATATACCACAAATACAGGTTAATGAAACTGTGGTTTTCTGAAGTTTAGACCAGTGTTTTAATCCTGCTAGTTTGCTTTTCAGACCACATGCTTTGAAACCTTGTGCTATCTTTGTGCAAGTTCGAGCTTCTGAAGTGGTACAAATATTGAGGTGACTTAAGAGCAATCTGAGAGAAGAAGGAAAGTGCAAATGAAATACAGCAATCTTTTCCCTTCTAGAGAATTTGCGTATGATGTACCTTGTCTAGTGCTTTAAATAAAACACTGGTGAGGCTGCTGTGTGCTCTAATAAAGCAGCTCAGAGCTTTGAGTCAGGAGTGAGGTATTGCTGCCCATCAGTGTAAAACTTCTTAAAGTATTACTATTAGTAACTGCTCTTCTCCTAGGAACGATCTTCATCATTGTACGGTTTAAATTGTACGGTTTTGTTTCTTGGCTGGCTGTCAAATGATAATTTTGTGGGAGAAGAGAGGGGAAGATGCTGAACCGAATCCCAGGGATTCTTGCTTCTGTGGAACTTCTGTGCTGGAGAATTGCAGGGCTAGGTGGGTGGGGAATTGGTTTATTTTAATTTTCGTTTTTAATTATGGCCAACTGTACTCACTGTGATTTCACCACCACCAGAAAGTGAGGAGTGAAGTGAGGGGCATCTTGCTTTTCTTCTCCATCTCTGTCTTTCCCCTACCCATCCCCTCCTTGTCTTTTGCTCTTATCATGTACTTCAGTGCTGATTTTGATACTTGTCATATCCCACTGTAGACTAAAAGAATTTGTTAACCCAGAAAAAAAGAAGTGGGTAACTATTTGCTGAATGCAGGAGGTGAATCATGTCATGGAGGAGCGTGGCACAGATCAGAGCTGGCGTAAGGGGAGGGATTTTCTGTCTGGGAAGAGGAAGGCAGAGATGTCAAGAAAAGGCTTTTCTTTTGACAGCAGCAAATTCTTAGATCAGAAGAACCACATGTACAGTGTATCATTGAATTTACTCGCTTACTTTGAACTTCTTGCCAAACTGCATGTTGTGGTGAAAGGTGTTAATTTAAAAAATAATCAAAGAACAAAAGGAGTAAAGTGAATCAGTAATTGCCATTCACCATATAGTATCAGCTGTCTCAGAAGCGCTAGTGTTTATTGGCTTGCTGTTGATGGTTTTTCCTCCAGCTGTGGGAAATGACCTTTTCTTTACCCATGAAAAGGTCTGATTGCTGAAGGATTTATTTTGAAGTAGAAAATATTCTCAGCGTAAGCTTTGCTATCTGATAAGAATAATGATGCTGTTCTGGCACAGCAAACATGTCGTGTTCTGTAAGTATTTTGGGAATGAAAAAAGTTAGACCCCTAATAAAAGTTAGACCCTTAATAAATTCAGTCCTGTTAGTGCATCTTCCCCTGCAGTAATTTCTTTGTGTTAGCATTTTGCTGAGTAATATGGCTTTTTATTTTCACATGACATCTTGTAAATTTAGTTCTGATTCCGTGAAACGCGCTTCAGTCACACACTGTGTTCCTTGTACTCTTCTGTCCTTTTAAAAGGCTTTTTTGTCTTAAAGCCCACCATCTAAAAATTGCATGTTAAAGTGGCAGCAGGACTTAGTCATGCTGAAGCATTACTTTTCTTTCAGGATAAAATGTATGTTTCTGAGGAGAGGGGCTAGTAGCAACAAGAAATAGCACAAACTGGCTTTTTCTTCTTGCTTCTGAATGCTGTCTTTTACCTTTTTGCTTTTTTTTTTGCATCATGTACATATCTTTAAAAGGAAAAAAAAAATCCCTAACCATGCAAATTTGTTAAAATGTTACCTTAAAGATAAGTCTTAAATTTTTTTTCTTCTGCCAGGTTATTTAATATTTAAATTTAAATGTGATCTTCCTATCAGTCCTTCTTCAAGGAGAGAGCAGCAGGGTAACCAAAATTAAATATGAAGTTTCTGTCAACTTCTCAGAGTTGTGCAATTTATTGAAATTTAATGATATAACTATGTAAATGCTTTCTAAGACTCACCAAAACTTACTGTGATCATACAGCACATTGATTAAAACTTAAATCGATGTAGCTGTAATCTACGATGTGACTTTATGAAATTAAGGGCTATATTGATTAATAGGAGTGGTTGCTCTGGGTCCTATGAGAAGTCCATCCAGCTGTCTTTGACAGTTAATGCCAGTGGATCTTTAGGAAGCAAAGTAAGATGGACAAGCATGTAGTGGTGCTTTCCTACTAACATATTTCTGCTTATTTCTGTATCCAGAATTATGATATTAAGGTGAAATTAAAACCTGGGGTCTTGGATTTCCGCTGTGGTGTTCACCTGTGGTTGTTCTTGCGTTCTTTAGAAGCAAAGGAAAAGGAGCCTTAGGAGATCAAGGGGATGTGATGCGTGGTGTGGTTCTTTTCCCTTTTGCCTTAGACTAATTTTACTTTGTTTTAGTCTGTCATAATCTCTCTATGAGACCAGGCAAGATGTAGCCTGTCTTGCTGATAATAGCTACATACCAATATCATTTGAGAGTCCCTGCACATCAGCAACACCTACGGAAATGAAGACATACCCATGGAAATTATACCTTTTGGAGAAGGCGGTGGCTTCTCAGGGGTTGCACTGCTACCGTGAGGATCTTGACCAGCACAGACTCCCTCGGTGGCTGGTGGTGCTGGCAGGGGAGTGTGCTGCCGGCTCCCTCTTCCCAGCCGCTGCCCCCGCACATCTGGAAACCTGTGTGCCAGACCACCTCTGCTCCGGGCTGTGCACCGAGCTCTGGGACACATTGTGTGCAGGCAGCTGATCCAGCTCCTGCTGATTCTAGATAGTTGCTCACTACGTATCTTTTTAAACATGCTTCCATGCATTTTTTTGCTTCACATTTTTTTGTGTATCTCATGTTTGAAAATAGAGAGGAGGTAAATGACACTTAGTACTGCAGAAATATGGAAGCAGTCTGAAATTTCTCCTTTGGGAGTGAGCAATATTACAGGTGTGTGAAACTGTAAAGCACATAGTGATGCCCGCAAACACATTAGAACAGGTGCAAGGCACTGCTTGTGGTGTCAAGCACAAATATATAAGAAGTCATGCTGTTTTATGAACTGCATTTATCTCTGTCTGCAGGTTAACTAGTACTGTCTTGCCTTTATTCTCTTCACCTGTTTCTGGAAAGTCTTCACAGGTAACTTCACAGAGGCGAGAAGAATGGTTGTGAACTATTCTTTTGAGCTGAAATCCTTGGCAAAGTAGCTTGGACTCCCAGCTTTTCTGACTGGCTTGCATTATTAAAATCCTTTCTCATTTATTTATGTATAAGAGGCTTTTGTGACAGAATCTGGGTTTTTATCTGATTTTTGGCAGATTTCTGCTCTGAAAGGAACAAGCTAGAGTCTACGATGGGGATAAGCTTTAAGCTGTTTTTAAATACATTTAAATACTCTGGGCTTGAATAAATCTGAACTCTTAAAAATAGTCATGCTTTGGTTGTGTAGCAGGTAGTTTTTAATAGAGGAGATAATTTTAACCTATTTTCTGTAGGTTTAATGCACGTTATAGGACTAGCCCATTCTTCAAAATGTTTTTAAATTCATTCAAATGAAGAAACAGTAATTTGAGCTAATGTTTATCTTTTGGTCTTGGCTTCATCCAATTTGTGTTAGCTAGTGTAACTGAAATGTGTTGTGTTTTTTTTTTTCTCTCAAAACAAAAAAACCCTCCCAGAACAAGTGGCCCTTGGAAAATAAGAATAATCTCATTTTGGAAATGATTTGCTGATGCTCTGTGCATTATATGTAAGTAAAATGACCCTCAAACAGCTATAAGTGAATGACAGAATTCTAGTTCATATTGTTTCCATATTTTGAAAAGGTCTACTGTTTTATCCATGGTGAGTGTTTTTAGGTAATAGAATATTTCTTCAGTGGATGTAGCACTTAGCTGCAGCTTTCTGGCAAAGGTGGGTGTACTGCCTCAAGCTGACAGGGAAAGAAAGTGCTAGTTAGAAGGTAAACTTCATCCGGAATGTGGACAGAAATGGATGCACCTCTGCTGTGCCTGTTCTGTGCCTTAGATAACTCCACTGCTCATCTGAGCACTCAGCAGGCCAGTTCAACTCAATGATGTGGCAGAAAGCATATTAAACAAAAAATTGGGAATACTCTTCCGCTCTCTGAATAAGCTCATCTCTATCTGAAAACGAGTGCCTGGGCACTAGTGCAATGGACAGGGGGGTGCGTGGGGGTGAAGATGGGGTTCTTTCAGCAGCAAACCATTGGCTCAAAGCAAGCTACTGTGCAAAACTTCACTGTTAGTTTTCCGTTATTTTTGCCAACATAATTGTAAAATATTGAAATGTTTTACCCAGCAGGTTTTGTAAAAATGGGATTACAAAAAGATTAAGTGTTTATCATTGCATCACTGTTAGCTCAGAGATATTTTTTTTTTTTTTAGAGAATGACTCGTAAGATTTTGCTCCTTATTTTAGGTTTACCTGAACGTATAGGGTCAGTGATCAGATTTACCATGTGTACTAATTAGTTTGACAAAAGTTTTGACCTAAAATGTGCTTTGTGGGAAGTCAGGTGCTTGTAATGCAACTTCTCAGGCTTTGTACCAATTAGTAACAATTTTTTTCCTATACAACTTATTTTCTGCTGATGGACATCATCTTTGCTAGTTGGCTGTTACCATCTATCCTCCCAGAGCTGTTACATCTCATTCTGCACAGGTATACCTGTCCAGCTTTGTACATTTAAATGTATGCAGTGATAACCACTGGGTTTCATACGTTTAAATGTTTTACAGTTTGAAACTTTTTTTCAGTCTCAGCCAGTTGGACTGTGACTGTAAACCCGAGTAATCTTAATGCTTTTGTGCGGTATTCGGTTATCGAGGCTGCATATCTTGGATGTGCTTGTTGAGGTTTAACCCCGGTAAGCAGCTCAGCCCCACCCAGCCGCTCACTCCCTGCAGTGGGACGGGACAGAGAATCGGAAGGGTAAAAGTGCAAAAACTCATGGGTTGACATAAAGCTGGTTTAACAGGTAAAGCAAAAGCCACGCACACAAGCAAAGCAGAATAAAGAATTAATTCACCACTTCCCATCGGCAGGCAGATGTTCAGCCATCTCCAGGAAAGCAGGGCTCCATCACACATAGTGGTTACCAGGAAGACAGCCACTATAACTCCAAATGCCCACTTTTCCTCCTTCTTCTCCCTGCAGCTTTTATTGCTGAGGATGGCATAATATGGCATGGGATATCGCTCAGTCAGTTGGGGTCAGCTGTCGCAGCTGCGTCCCCTCCCAGCTTCTTGTGCACCCCTGTCTGCTTACTGGTGGGGCAGTCTGAGGAGCAGAAAAGACTTTGACGCTGTGTAAGCACTGCTCAGCTATAACTAAAACATGGGGATGTTGTCAGTGTGATCTTGGTTACAGATCCAAAACATAGCCCTGTAGGAGCTACTGTGAAGAAAACTAACTCCATCTCAACCAAAATGAGCACAGTGCTCTATGGTGTCCACTTCTAGAATACACTGATCTTGTCAGGGTGCAATGGTCTTTGGGGACGTGAGTCAACTTCCTTTAGGGGTGAAAGGGTTTTGTTAGGTCTCGATGGTTCTCTGCGTGTAAGCACAAAGCGCATTGGAAGTTCGTGGAATCTACATGAAAGCCACTGAAATCCAGTAGGTAAAATGAATTTATTCTTGATTTGTATGGGATCCATACAAATCATCTGCGCGCTATACGGAGATCTGAAGATTCAGATATCAGTATTTATAATATTGAGGAAAAATATAATTCTAAAGACTTGTTCTTTTTCACAAAAAATGTAACCATTATGATTCTTTTTTTTGTGCTGCTTACAAGTAGCAATATCTGTGCAATGCTTTAGTTTTACAAGGAGCCATAGAATTATTTCCTTTTCTAAGAGACAGTTACCATGGCACACATTGCAAATACTAGAACAATATCTAAATATTGAATAAAGAAAGATTACTGTTCCAATAAGAGATGAAATTCAAAGTTGTGTCCTCGCACTAATCTAAATTACATTGAAAATGAAAAGTTTTGAATCTCTCTATAGGAAATGGTCCTCAAAGTTATGTATGTACTCATCTAGAATTGCTCTGTTTCTTTCCTAGCTAAGTTTTGGAAAAGTTGTCAGACTTGGAAAACAGTACTGAGAATTACCTGTGTGTCTTGAAAATGCATAATGGATGTACTACACAGCTGTGGAACTCCTTAGAGTCTCAGATGAATCATAAGCAGTATAGTTTATTTTACAATCCCACATAGAATACTTCAGGTTGGAAGGGATCTCCAGAAGGCATCTGGTTCAACCTTCCATTCAAAGCAGGACCAACTTTGAAATTAGATCGGGTTACTCAGGGTCTTACCCAGCTGAGTTTTAAATATCTCTGAGCGTGGAGAACTCCATCAAATTTCTTTACTTTTTGACTAGCTTTGGTGTGTTTTTTTTTTTTCTTCTTTATGCTATCTAATTAGAATTTATCTTTTTTGCCACTTGTGACTGCTGCCTCTGATCTGTTTGCTGGGCACCTCTAAGAACTTAGAGTCTGACTCCTTCCCTGTACCTCCCAGTAGCTCACTGAAGGCAGTGATAGCATCCTTCCTTGGTCTTCTCTGAAGGCTGAACAAACCTGGCACTCTCAGCCTCTCCTTATGTGTCATGTACTCCAGACTCCTTGAGGTGCTCAGCTGAACTTGCTCAGTATGTCCTTCTTGTAATGGAAAACCTTTAAAACTGAATATTGAGCTCCTAAATGTAGTTTTATAGTGGTGAATATTGGGGAATAATCACTTCCTTCCACTTGCTGGGTACGCTTTTTCTAACACAGCCCAGGATTTGGTTGGCTGCCTTTGCCGTAGGGGCATGTTGCTGTGTTATGTTCAGCTTGTCCACCAGGACCCCAGGTCTTGCTTTGTAAAGCTATTTCTGACCCACTTGGCAGTGTGTCCAGTTGTGTGGTGTTATTCCAAACTAGAAAGGTGTCTTTACACTTGTCTTTGAACTTTCTGAGGTTCTTTGTCTGCCCATTTTTCCTGTCTGTTGAGGTCTGTCCAAATGGCAGCTGGGTTCCTCATTGTATCAACCCTTGTCCCCAGTTTAGTGTCATGTGTGGATTTGCTGAGGATGCCCTCCATCCCATTGTCCATTTGTACCACTGAAGATATTATACCAGCCCCAGTCTCTGCCCCTGAGGGATGCACTAGTAACTGGCAGCCCGTTGGATTTGTACCGCTGATTACAACCAATTAAGTCTGGCAGTCCAATTGACTTTTCATCTGTTCTTTAGTTCAGCTGTCCAAGTGCGCTCTAATTTGTCTATGAGTATATTATGAGATCATGTCACAAGCTTTGCTAAGGTCCAGGTAACATCTAGTGATGTTCCACTGTCCACAGAGCTAGTCCTCTCCTATAGGACAGTCAGGCTGGTAAGGCACGACTCATGCTTGGAAAATCCTTGCTAGGTGTTTCCAGTCATTTATTTTCCTTCATGTGCTTGAAAATAGCTTCCCAGGAGGGTTTGCTGCATAACCTTTTCAAGGGCTGCGGTTAGGCTGACTAGCCTATAGTATCATTGAGCCTCTTATCCCTTCTTGAGGAGGGTTCTGATATTTGCCCTTTTCTAGTCATCAGGAACCTGCCACGATCGCCATGACCTTTTGCAGATGATAGAGTGGCTTAGCAATGACATTTGCCAGCTTGGTAAATATCCTTGAATGCAGCCCACCTGGTCGTGTGGACCTGTGTGTCTGTCCAGTTTGCTGAAGTCATGCCTGATCTGATTTTCCTCCACTTGGTTTTACCAGGACTGTGCCACTAGCCTTGGGAATGTGGTGGTTGTGCAAGTGGACCATGATGTGAAAACCAATGCCAAGAAGGCACCGAGAACCTCAGCCTCTTTTGTGTCCTTTGTCACTTGGTTCTCCACCACGCTCTTTTTCTGGGTTTGTAGTTAAGAGATATAAAATGCAAAAATAAATAGAACTCCTGGTATAAATATTCTCGCAAGACTACTTGGTGCCATAAATGCGATGTTGGAAGAGGAAAAGACATAATTCTATTCTTCCAAGTCATCATTTAAATGGGTGTAAGTCTGCCCTCATCTTGCTGCATTTTCTAGAAAACCATTTATTCTTTTAGTGTGTATAGAAGTGTTTGCTGTGTATACAGCAGTTCTTTTGGCATTTAGTATAAATACATAAAATCTTTCTGCTTCAAAAATTGGATTTGTGTATTTGTATACTTCCAAAGAACTGAAATAACTACTTCTTCCTGTCGACTTCATTGAATGTCATGTATGTACCAGGCTGATTTTAATTTATTTAAACAACATTGCTATGACTTGGGGGAGGAGGCAGGGGATGATGCTGCAAAGTGAAAATGCCAAGTCAGTCTCCTAAATGTTATAATATGCTCTTTTAGCTGTTGTGTTTTTTATATTCTAACCTATAGCTGGGTATTTTTCTAAGTTCTTCTGTACATCTCAAATCTGCGTGTGGATTAAGTCCGTATATTTGCTGTGTTCAATTTCAGTAAAGCATTTAGGGGAGAAGAGAGAAAGAAAACCAACTCGAATACCACAGTTTAACTCTTTGTTATCTTTTTCTTCATTCGTAGTTTAAATTTAGATCTTTGAACACTATTCTAATACTTACAAGTAAACTATAATAAAACTTGATCTGTTTCCTTTTTTGAAATTCTGGTGGGTAATAGAGCATTGGGTATATTTTGCCTTGCCTGGCTCCATGGCATCTGTGAAAGGTCCTGTCAGTATTTTGCTGTTAATGGTGAAGATGCGCTACTGTCTGTACAGTTTAGGGGTTGGAGTTACTCAGCGTTCGTTGAGGTGAGTTGTTCAAAGCTAAGATGCTCCACGGCACAAATTCATTTTTGGCTAGTAAAATCAAAATGCTGTATTTAATGCATTCAGAGAATTTTGAGTTAGTACTGCTGAGCCTGAATCACTCACTCCAGCAACAGTCTGACAGTTGTACTGACTCAGGACGTGTTACTTTTACTGTCAATGATAATGGAATTCTCAAGGGTAGAATTAAAAAAAAAAGAACACCACCATGTGTTTTATTGGTGGGCTCATCTTTTAATTATCAGGATTTTTGTATGCTTTAGGGAATAAGAACTATAAGCCATTAACAGGTTCCTTAGAGTTTTCTGCAGAATAGATGCTGTGTTTACAGCTCCCTGTGGTATCTGTAAGACAGCAGAGCCTGTTTTCCTCTGATGTTTAACTGCAGTGTTGTATTGTATTTCCTTGTTTTTAAAGGCAAAACTATTCCTAAACTATGACCAGTTAGTTTTGAATTTGAGATCTTTCTTTAAATTGGTAGTGTAAACTTAGAATTATGATCACTGATTTTAAGGCTTCATTACTTTATTCTGCTATTTTTATTACTCAATTGAATTTTAAACAGACCTAGTGATCTGAGTAAAGGACGTATTATAATGTTGTGCCAATATGTTTCTACAAAATATAGAATACAGGAGATTAAATAACAGTAGAAATGAATTTTTTTAAACAGCCTTTTACGTAATAAGCCTCCTTTTGCTCCATGTGTAGGATATTTTCTCCCACCTGCTGAACATATTTATGCTTAAAGTATCCTTCTTAATAAAGGGTAGATATACTAGGTATTTTAATACTAAAGCCTTGCAGCATGCTCACATTCAGCAGGCATCTGTTCCTACTCCTTTTGATATGTTTTTTTCCCCAGACAGACTGAGTGTTTTCTATGGTGCCGTTGTACTTCTGAATTCAGTAGAACTTTTGGAAACAGCGTTATAATACTTAGTAGCTTAATTCTCTGAAAGGTGGCGGTCTTGGCTTTAGTTTATTCAAGCTGTAATAACAAAACTAGGTGGTTGTGCTCTTTTATGGGGATATTGCCATATATTTGTTCTTGTCATTGAAGTACACTGAAAGTGGTGTTGCAGCTACCCTTTTTTTTCAAGTTTATGCCTCTGATGTTAATGTTGTCCCTCAGGAAATGGCTTTTTCACACAGGATCATATAGTTTGCATTTGACTACAATAAACACTACTATTTCCAGCAGCCACTTGCAAAGTAAGTTTTCTTATTCTTATTGCTCTCACAATTGCCTGTTACTAGGGGTGAGTATTACTGTGTGCCTACTTAAGTGCAGGAAAGTATGAATATATTGGTATGAAAATAAGTTTGGAGATTGACCAGTTTTTCTAAGCCTGCTGGTAGGTGGAGGAACTGCTGAAGTTAGTTAATGTCTCATTCCCAGGCAGCAAAGCCAGCAGGTTTTTCCAACAGGACCTCTCTGTTAGAAGGAAGAAATTTAGTTGAATTATCACAGAATCATGGAATGGTTCGGGTTGGAAGGGACCTTAAAGATCATCTAGTTCCAACCCCCTGCCATGGGCAGGGGACACCTCCCACTAGACTGTATTGCTCAAAGCCTCATTATGCTTTGAGTCTTACTGTGCGCTTAAAATACAAGCTGTTTAGTGGCCAATTTTGTTGGCTGTGGAAGATGTATATAAATAGGGTTTTTTCTTTCTTTTTTTTGGGTTTTTTTTTTTCTGTCTTGTCATTGAGCATCTTCTTATCTTCAGAGAAGGAAATTGCCCATATCTAAAACCATGGGGAAGCCATTTGGGTTGTGTTATGATTCTGAATAGACTACTGGCAAAATATTTTTGGAAGTTTTGTAAAATAAGCTTGGTCACTGTTTGTCCTTTCCTTTGGCTTCATAATGCTTTTGTAAACTCTAATTACTCCCTGTAAAACTATTCCTCCAGTTCCCTTGCCTCCCACTGAATTACACTAAGCTTTATAAAAAACATCGCACTTGGCCCAAGGGCAGAAGTAGGATTTTCCTACTTCTCTTAATGGAAAAGCTGGTACTAATGGTGTAATGGGTAACCATGGCGTGTTACCACCCTTGGTGTAGAACAGATGTTAGAGAGGGTTAGGAATTGGGTTATTGCTTTGTATCTCAACTGTGTGTGTGTAATTCAGAGAATTTAAGTCTTGGAAGTCTTTGGTTATTTTTTTCAGGTTCTGGATGTAAGAAAGGCAGGTATTGTTTTTGCAGCGGAGAAAAGCTGTTTCCATCAGAGGTGACATGATAAGGGAATGACTAAGACAAAGAGGCTCCAGCAAAGGCTTGTAGAACATCTCTTATCACACAGACAAAAGGACAAACTGATTCATACCGAGTTAGTGACTGGAAGGGTAGTCAAACATTCAACCAGGGCTAATGACATTGGGCAATTTCACCAAAAAGGAAAACAATAAAGTAGTCAGATAAGCCCTCTAGGTGTAGCATAAAGAGAAGTAAACAGAGGTGGACATCCGGGAAGAATTTTGGGTGTTCGGGACAGGCTGTGAACCCTGGAGTATCTAACCAATGGGAAACAGGGGAGGGAGAATTCGACCAGGGTTAGGAAATAAAAAGGTGTGTTTCAAGAACCAAGAGTGTGCCTACTTGCTAGGTCACCCCTTCTTGCAAGAATGTTTAAATACAATGTGCTTCGTATGGTTCACTGCCTGAGCCATTGTTATTGGATAAGGAGCGTTCCTCACATAGAAGAGAGCACAGTGTGGTGTTAAAATATGCTTTCCTTCTTTTTACTGTGCCTGTTTACTCTGAAGTGCTTGGGTTGGTTGAGGACAGGGCAGAGGCCACTTGCTCTCTGTTCCTGTGTGCAGTGCCCAGGCAGAGCAAACGAGCGAGGGGTTAATTACCCACAGCCCTAGGCTGCTGTAAGGGCAGAGCAAGGTTGGTCACAGTATCTCTGGATCTCAGTTCTTTAACTGCCTTTTAACGTGAGAAGATTAATTTTCAGGACTTCTTATTTCATCCGTTGTTTTGAGGGAGACCAAATGGTATGTTCTTAAACCCACCTGTCAAATTTCAGCAATAAAGAAGTGATGGTAAAAGAGTTAACATACACAACTGAAAGCATGTTCTTCCAGTTTTGTTCTAGGAAACAGCTGAAGTAGTTTTTTTTTTTTCTAAAAATTTCCAGAGAAAGTCTGCCATCTGGTATGGAAAATTTTAGTCCAGGCTTAATTTGGCAAAAATTTTATCTATTAAAAATAGTTGTACAATCGTAAATGCAAGGCAGGCTTCATTGTAGACAGTGCTACCAGAAATGTCTGTAATAATACCAGTTGTGTGGTAGCATTTCTCATTATACTGAGTTCTTAAAATAACTTGAAGTCTAAACAGATAAGCAACAGGGCAATGAGAATAACCTTTAGTCTGACCCGTTTTGTTCCGTATTCTGTTGGTGGTGATGCTTGTAACAGTAGCAGTTGTGTGGCAGCACTTCTCATGAAATAAAGATCTTTCCAAACACCTCAGAAACTAAGTTGATCAGCACACAGGGCAATGAGAATAACCTCTAGTCCAATCTATTTTGCTTCATATTTGTATCCAGTAATGGTTGCAACGCATTGCTGGCTGAGGCAGATAGAGAGTAAAATGATTTTTAGCTGAGAAAATTTCTCTGTACCTTTTTCTGTCAGCAGCATAGGAAATCTCTGTGCTGGAAAGCGGGTTGGGATTATGTTCAGTAGCTGCTCGTGAAGTGGTCCAATGCTCCCCTATCCACCATAAATTTGTGTCGTTTGATTTGAAATCCATTTATACTTTTTGATCCCTATAATATTCTGTCACCATGGGTTGCACAGTTTAATTATGTGCCTAATATCATGATGGTTTCTTCTTTTTGGGCTTCATGCAACTTATTTTCCTCTGAGGTGAGAAATAGAGGATTGTTGTTCCCTATGTCCACCTTGTTTTGTCCAAGTATGAATTTGTGCTCATCATTAGTTCTTTCTCTTCCAGACGAGGAAATCTTAGGTTTTTGTTATAGGGAACCTTTTTAATGCCTCCTGCCTCCCTACTTTTTTTTTTTCCTGTTTGTGTCAGATCCTGTATCTTTTCCCCTCTTTTATCTTGCTGAAAATAAGTAATTGCCCTCTTACTGAAATCTGCTCTCGCCCACTCACTCTTTCATTTTTCCTCCTCATTAACCGTCTTCAGATTTCGACCATTTCTCTCCCACTTTTTCTCTCTTCTGTTTTGAAAGGTCATTGCTAACAGTGGGTTGTCTTTGAACCCCATGAAAAATCTCTTGGACGGGATCTGATAATTTGAGGGATTAAAAAGGTAGTGATGAATAGGGGAAAGTGGCTGTTTCAGGTAGGAACACAGCAATTCGAAGCCTTGCATGTATTTAGTGCGAGCTTGAAGAAACAAGTGCGTAAGTTGTAAATGCTTAACTACTGTTTTGTTTTATTTGCCTTTAGGATGTTTGAGTTGCACTTTTTTTTCCAAGGCGGCTTTTCACAGCTGTGAAAGCTGAATTCATTAAAAATTAATAAGGATTCTTATGTAACAGGGAGATTTGGGGTATACGAGTGCTCCAAATACTGAAGGCAATACTGTTGCTGTGGATGCCAGCACGAGTGGGAAGGACAAGCACTCAGTCTCTTAAATTTGAGCTCTTTGAGGCTGAGGATGGGCAAGAGTTCAATGTCTTCTTTTGCTGCAGTGTATCTCTTCTTCATTTTGCTTTTGGTACCTGGAGTTACTAATTGTCTTGCATTTTGAGTAAATGACTGTAAGGTGCATAACTGGTTATAAGAGTACAGGGTAGTGTTGGTGTTGTTTTTAAGTGTTATACGTGTTTGAATCTGAACAAATATTTCTCTGGATTCTTCAGATTGCATAGATACCTTGTGGGGTTTTTTTACTGATCTTGGTAGTTTTATTAGTTTGGTAGGAACATAATTTTAGAACACAGTTTTGTGATGTAGAGGAAAGAAAAGATAAGATGTTACTGTGGTGTTGCTTCTGGGCTACTCAAGAATTCATTAAAATATGGGGAAGACTTCCTGTGTCCCAGAGTAATACATTTATGGAAGATGGACCCCTAGCTAGACTTATTTCTAGTGTATACTCTAAATGTTCACTTTGTTTTCTTCTTATGAAGAGAAGGACGGAATGGAAGAAATGTTGATCATTGAATTTAAAATAAAAAAGTTTCCAAAAAATCCCTATTTATGTAGTGGGAGCAAATTTATATTTTAGCTTTATCAAGGTAGTGTGGTTAGCTTATGGTTTAGCTGGGTATCCAGACATTAAACTAGTAAAGAATCAAAAGAAAATACGGTGCAGAGTTTGTATTAATTAGAAAGTGTCCTCTGAATGGTGGTAAAGAGCTCACTTGGAATTCATGGTGCAATTCTTTTAAAAAAAACTTCTTTTCTTCTTTCACAGGAAAGATGATAAAGATTATGCTTTAAAGCAAATAGAAGGTACTGGAATTTCTATGTCTGCATGCAGAGAAATAGCAGTAAGTAACATTAGTTCTTTCTACTAGCAAACAGATTTATTAAAAGTATTGATTTGAGTGCATGCTGTTTTTTATTTGCTGAATCATGTTATTCTACTATGGGCGCGGTATTTTTATCATGGAGGTATAAAATAAGTACAAATGTCACAGAAGATTTTGTGCACCTGTTGCTGTCTAAAAATGACAGTGTTTTTAAATTACAGTTTACTGCCTGCCTCAGGGCAGATTAACTTTAAATGCAGCACTTTAAAAACATAATTAGAGTCAGTGGCTTAAATTACCTATCTGATCTGACTTTTGCATTAGTACTTCAGTTATTTTCCTAGAGATTAGTGATTATTGGCTCATAATGATTAAAACATGTTAGCTTCTATTTAAGTGAGGATTTTAAACTGGCATTGTTGTTGCCTTGGAGGCTGTAATACACCCATGAATATTATTCAGAGGGTTTCTTAGGTTATTCAGGTTTATATTTGTATATTCCATGTGTTAGAAACTGGTGAATAATGTAGTCTAGTTATGGTTTGTGACAAGCTTCTGAAGAAATACTGGTAAAACCGGTATTCTGAAGTATGTTCTTACATTATAGTGCTGTTTGGGTTTATTTTTCTTGAAATGTTTCAACTGAAATTGCTTACTAAAAGGAAATGCATGTAATCTATGTGTGTGTGAGGGAAGCAAACAGTTTATTTTCAGTCCGTATTCCTCAGGAGTGTAAAACTACCTTAATTTAATTTTTATGGATTAAAGTGAGTACCAGGCTTTCCTAATTTGTCAACTTCCAGTTGGCTTTGTGATTTCAAACATGTTACTCCTTGAACTGAATGAGGTGAAAAAAATGAAATGCAAAGAATATTCTGCAGGAGAAGCTGTTCCTGCCCACAGGTGAAAGCTGAGCCTCACTGCCAATGTAGATATCCACACCGAACTGAAGGAAAACAGGGTCTTAAATTTTGCTGATTTCAACCATTTTGGAGAAATTTTCTAAATACTGTGACTCCCTCAGGCTGAATGCTTTTGGGAAGCGTCAGCTGCCATTTCAGAGGGATTTGGGAAAATTTTTTGTTCGTCTTTACCTAAAGAGTTTTGAAGAGTTTGTTCTGCTTGAATTTGGTGGGACCTTGGCTGGTGTTAGGGAGGTGTCTCTACTCTGGTTATGACCCTAACTCAGTTTCTGTCTATTAAAAAGAGAATCGCTAGTTTGGCTGACTGTCAGGAAGGATTTGGCCTCACTGCATGGCTTGGGGAATGTTGTGTGGACATTCCTCTTGGGCAGCAGGGTCCCCAGCAGCTATGGAAGAGCAGCAAGAAGGAGGGAGGCTTTCTCCTTGTTCCGAGCTCCTGCAGCATGTGCCCTTTGAAGAGAAGTTAGTGGGGGAAGGAGGGGAACATACTGAAGACACCAAAGACACCAAGAAAGCAGGCATTGAGAGCAAAGAGAGGAGTCAAGCCCAAAAGCAAGTGTGGGGTAGAAAGAATAACCTGAAGCAGCATTTCTTGAGCTGTTGACGACTTTGGTGCCAGCTGTGCTTCCAGGCTTGCTACTGCTGATGCTGTGGTTGAATTTCCCTGCAGTGGAATTAATAATTCACCATGGATTTCTAGGGTTTGAATCTCTCTTCCTTACCCTTCTTTTGATATTGCTGTTTGGAGCTAACAGGAGAATTTTCTCCCTGAAATGTGTTGTTCATTTTAATTCTGTTAAGTAGAATTTCCCCCCCCTTCTATCAATTGATATTGTAAAAGGGAAAAAAAGGAACCTCATATAGAGATGGATCAAATTGAGGATAATAGGTATACTGTTTATATTGATTATGTGAATGTGTAATGTATATATGAAAATGCTACTGTGTTGTGCCCTAAAATGTCACCTGTGCATCTAAGTAACAAAATTATTTGTTGTCATACATAAAAAGTCAAGACTGAATGCCAGACATTGTAACAATGTGATCTGGACTACCCCAATTAATGCAGTTTATGAGGACAGTGGTATTAAGAGGAACTAGGATGACATGGGCTGTGTATGAGATGTATCCATTTCAGTTTCTCTGGAGAGCTGAAGCTTGTATATTTTACTCTGTGACTATCTGTGTAGACTGCAGTTTGATATAAATTCCAGTGAAACTCTCCCTTGTTTTTATAACTTTACAATGGCTTTTGTCTTGTTTATGACAACTAACTTAAGTTACTCAATTAGTCCAAAACTGATATATTTAAAAATGACTATAGCCTACTCTTCTAAGATGTCTATTTCATGCAGACAGACACCTGAGGTGAAGAACAGTGTCAGATCTTCAGAAAAATAAAATAATTATTGAAATACATCAATTACATACTGAAATTGAAAGAATCCATTACAGGGAAAGACTTGAACTAGGTCACAGACCTGAGAGATGAGCTCAGTCTATATATGTATGTGAAAGACTTCCTACCTTTCAGTACTTCCTGCAGCACGAGAACTTGGAACTAACTAATGTTCAAGAACCTAGCTAGTCTCTTACTCTGTTGAAATAAGAGGATTTTTTTCAATGATTTTTTGTAAACCATTTGTTTAACTGGTAGAATTAACAGTTATTGTGCTAATTATGCTAATTGAATCAGTGTCTTTAATATCAATATACTTGTAGTGTTATATTCTTCCTTATCTTTCCCTGATTCATTCGCCATGGTAAGCATTTGTGAATGCTGCCTCTTCGAGAACCTTAATTGAACGTTTGGCTGCTCGTCTCCTGTTCTCTGCAGACATATGTACTGCCTGGGATTCCGGGTATCTTTTTTGTGGTCTGTGCTTTTGCTTCTGAGGATTTAAGCAGGCACTAAAAACTGCACACTCATCATACCAAGAGATGGATTTGTATTAGATGGGAGAGCAGAAGGATGCAATGGTGAGAAGAGTTGTATAAAAATATACATAACATACAAGCCCAAACACTTAATGTCTTCTGATTTAATCACAAGGAAGAAAGTCGTTAAAGCCTATCCACCTGGAATAGTGCACCAAATGCTACTTCACAGTTCACAGAGCTGGAGAATTCTTAAAGGCTGTGGGGAGCTGGAGTAGTTAACCAGGCTTCAAAGACAGCTTCAGGAGTTTGAGTTGGGCGGTTTCCTATACAGGAGTCTTAGGTTTTAAAGTGACCCAGTGACTTCCTGACATTTTTCCTGCTGGTTAGCATTTTTCATTCAGTTTTAGCACGTTTGCAAGTATTTCACTTGCCTATGTTTCCTTTGGCTAGTGAGAAATTGCTTGGGTTGTTCTTTTTGTTTTGGTTTATTTTTTTTACTTTTTGCAGGACTTCCATGTAGCTTTGTTTCTTTTTTGTGCCTGGTTTGGTTGACAGAAATGTCCCAGAAAAGCTTGTTACAAGTGTGTAAAAAAACCACCACATAATATTTTTTATATGATAGTGTTAGTTTTTGACTTGGCTCTGAAGAGGAAGCGCTAGATATGGTGGCAGGCTCAGTGGTGGAAATGCTGAATGGGACAAAGCAGAGCTGGGGTGAGCAGTGCTTTACTCTGCCTGTCTCCTGTTTGTGTGGTGTCCTTCAAGCACCATAGCCAGCTTGTGCAAGTTAGAACAGCCTTGAGTCTGCCAAGGCTGGGACAGAAAACTACAGAACAATAAGTAGCTGGCTTCTCTGATCATTTCCATTCTTTAGGTCTGCCTTGGAGGCATTTGGGTGTTCCTAAGATTTTGTGGTTTCCTATTATAAAAAATGCAGGCTGTCATCACGAAAGGTGATGTCCTCCGTGTTGGATCTAGTGATAGTGTGGCTGTAGGATGAGGAAGTTCATCCTCACTGAAGGGAAAATGGACAGTTTTGTTAGTTTTCTGTTGTGTGAGCAAGAGGAGTTGAACCATCCTCTCGTCTCACTGTGTCTTAATGTGGCTTACGAGAGGTGGTGGGAGTCTGCAGGGGTGGTTTGGGTATAATGCAGGCTTGTACCCTAATGTTCACATGTCTGAGCGTTAACAAAAGAAAGGGGAGTACTGATTTTTATCTCCCAGGCAGGAGGCTCAGGGCCCAGTACAGCTCTTCTTTTGTCGGGAACTTGGCCAGGTTTGCAGGGAACAGGCAAATGGTACCCGGGCAGTGTGAGAATAAGCAGAGAGATAGCTGGTGCTGACTCCTGCTCTTAACCAAAAGGGGAAGCCTCTGCAGCAGTCCTGCTCATGTCTGCAACTGCTCCACCACCCTGGCTTTCAACTTATGGGCTGGAAGGTGGCAGAGAGGTAGAGGCAGAGCTAGAGCAGCAGGCCTGTATCCCTGGGCAGGTGAGAAGGGAGCTGCTGTTGACTAGTGGTCTTGGCCCAGTTGATTTTGATGGAGGAGGCTGCTGTGGAGGCGAATTTGTCCTCCTCGAACGCTGGGGCTTCCATGTCCTGGGTCACAAAACCATATCATTACAGGATTATCAGGTCTCTTTCCCCCTTGCCAATGGAGGGGATGGAAGAAGAGCTTAAAGGCTCTTTCAGAGCCAGTCTGAGGGTGACCAAGGACTCTAAAGCAGCATGTAGCAGCTGGAGGATCCCCATGAGGCAGAAGCTGAAACTAGGTGACTCCAGAATTCACCCTCTTCAGCATCTTCCCCTGGTAAGGAGCAAATGACTGTCCCAGTGAGTTTGCTGGAGGAGATCCTGTACCAGATACACGATAAGGAACAATATTTGTGTGTAGGTTCCTCAGGTTATGGGGGCTGTCATGTGCCTTCGACACTAACAGTGACAGCAGTTTCTCACGAGACCAAACAACGAGTACAATCCTTGTGTCAGAAGACAAGTAATGGTTTCTTAGCAATCTTTCCACGTCGTGGAAGGCAGAAAGGTACTGAGGAAGACAAATGTTTGATTTGACACTCTTTGACAAGTCGATAATGACTCAAATGCTTTAATTTAATACTAGTATGGTATGTAAAACTGAAGTTGTGACTGAGTACTTTATCAAGCTATGTTACAGAGCTACGAACAGTGTTCTTGAGAGATTCTGTATAAAGGGAGGGTAGTATTATTTTTAGTTCTGTGAAAGTGGGACAAAGATACTGATCAAATCAGAATCCTTAGGAATCATCATGTTTACTCTGAACAGCAGAATTTGACCAAGATTGACTGCCAGTGTCTGTCTCACCTGGGTTCTTCACCTACCTCCTCACATTCAGAGAATGTTTAATAACACCTCTTATAATGCTTCGGACATAAGAGCTGCTATTAAATATTGACTTGTATGTGTGATCATGTAAGACTCATTTGTTTTGGAAAACACAGAAATTAAAACCAGAAATGTGCGATTTTTTTCTCTTGATGTTTTGTGCTGTCAGGCTTCTTTTTTGCAACATTTAGGGCTTTAAAAATAGGAAAAAAAGAATAAAATAAAGCAATTTCACACAGTTGTATGTCTGAAGAACTGGAGCTTCAAAAATGTATTGTCAGCTTCATAATAAATTCATAGAGTGAGCACTATTATAACTTTTTCTGTTACATTGCCTTTGTAAGCTTTCATTTGAACACTTTTGAAAGGAAAACAGCATGGACTTCCAGCAGGTATTTTGTTCTTTTTTAGTACTGTGGAATATTTGACTCATGAGAATATAAAACTGTAAAGTCGTATTTACATTGAAATAAACAGATCTTGAATCTACTGGGTAGCAGCTAAGCCAACTTGGGATTTAAGAACTTGTGTAATAAAACTTAGTGTTTAGTTTAAATAACAAGTTTAAAGGACTTTGCTCCATTTTTTGATGGGAAACTAAGAATAGTGATTTGAATAATTTTTTTTTTTAGAAATTTATTTTATGAATATAGAATTGGGTGACACCTCTGGAGTTGTCATTTCTGCTTGTGCTCTTGCAGACAAGCAAAGTGCACCTTCAAAAATGTATCAAACTGCAAGTTAAACTTGTAAGGAAAAGAAAAATTTCTGAAGGCAGTTCCTGAGTCTCATTCCAATTATTCAGCCTTTAAGCCAGAATTAGTCATGACTATTTCATACCCATTTGTACTTATGATAATAATGTCAGTTAGTTAGAATAACTCTTCTCTCTTGCTTTCATTTTAGAGAGAGAGGGGGAGACTGTTTCTTTCTCTGGCTTTGTTTTGGCAGGCTGTAGGGATTTTGGCTTGGCTAGCTGGTTTCCCATTGTGCAGTAGGCTCTCCCTTCCCGTGGGTGTAGGCTCAGGCTTTCTTTGCCCTGTTGCAGTTGGAATTAATCTTCCTTGAATTGACTAGAATTGCGCATAGCATTTCAGGTCATGTCTCACTACTGCCTGTACTCATCTCTTGTAGCAGTAGTTCCACTGGTATGTTATCAGGATGACTAAATCTCTGTCAGTCATCTTCTGGTCTGAAAATCACCTTTTTCTCCATCAACCGCAATCTGCTTTCTGTTCCAAGTCCCTATTTGCCCATTTTCCATCTGAGGGCCATGGTGTGACTCTTCATATGTGATTTGTTTGTTGCTGGATCACTTGGTGGAAGTGATATGAGCCTTTTTGAAGCATGAGATAATGATTAGATTTTGAATTTATGCCATCAAACCAGCAAGACGATGCGATTGTGATTTTTTTGCTTAAGTGAATGTTTTGCTTGATATCGCCAATGACTTTGTTTCTAGCCAGCTTTCTGACTGTCCTAAGCTTTGAGAGAAACACATTGCATAGAAATTCTTTACTATTAGGGTGGTGGAATAGGTTGCCTAGAGAAGTTGTGGATGCCCCATCCCTGGAAGTGTTCAAGGCCAGGCTGGCTGGGGCTTTGAGCAGCCTGGTCTAGTGGGAGGTGTCCCTGCCCATGGCAGGAGGGCTGGAACTCGATTATGTTTAAGATCCCTTTCAACCTAAACCAGTCTATGATTCATGGTTCTATGATAGCACTCATAGGAAGGCAGTGAGAGCAAGGAGTTGCCTTTTCTAAAACAGCTAATGTCTATGAGACAGGACATCAGAGGAACTCCTTCTGGGCTGGGTCACCTGACCAATTGCTTTAGCAAATGAGTCTGTGCTCAATTGTAGAAGTAAGCATGGTAGTATTGCAACGCTAAGCAGGTTATGTTCCCTGCAGACCACATGTAGTAGCAAGCATCAAGAGTGGGGGTGGAATGACATTTGCAGTAAAGCTAGAAATCCTCACTTAGACAAAGAGCGCAGTATGTTGAATGTGCTCCTTCAGTACAGTGTCTTGGCTCATGAGAAGCCTCTGTAGTGGTGGAGAGCTCTATGGGAAATGTGGGGATATCACTGGAGGAAGGAGATTGTGTTCATCGAGATTTGTGCTGCATTCAGCTCATATTTGGTGTGAAAGGTAATTACTGTTAGTGTCCCTGTGCAGGAAAAGATTTGCCTTAGTTATGTGGCAGTTTGCCAGGCTGCCTTAACGCTGCTGTTGATTATTTAATAATGTCCTGTTTTATGCCACTTTGTCCTTGTTAGTGAAGCAATTTAACAACCTTACACATTGTTCGGACGCTTTCATTTACTGTCCCCCAGATGCCCCATGGCTGTGGAAGGAGTACTTCTCCATTTGATGAGGGAGATGGAGGACTTGCAGGACTTACACGCAGGGATGCTGTTTCCCTTTCTGTGTCTTGAACAATATTTATCAAAACAAGGGCAAGAACAGGCTGGGGCAACATGGGATTGTAACACTCAAGTCAAACTAGATGTGTCAGCATCTTCATCGGTTGCTGATTTGTATTTCTTTGAAGGTGCATTGTGTTTCCCTTCCTTATGAAGGGCACCCATGCAAAATAATTTAAGGGAAACCTTTCTGGCTTTGGTAATGCTCTTGAATCATTGTGTGATATGCAAATGGAAAGGACAGTAACTTAGTGAGAGCCAAACATGTAGCTTTTCTCTACTTTCTCTTTGTGTTCTATGGAACTGGAGTGGAGAGAAGCAATTTGATATCAGAGTCGCTAGGTCCAATGTCTTTATCATTATACCGCTGTATGCCACTAAAGTCTTTATCATTAGCGGGCATCGTAGTGATGGTCATACTGTGTTTCTTGCAGTCTGCTTTGCCTCCAGTGAACTGTCAGCTGCTTGGACACGGGGCAAGTCATCTGGTAGGAGAGGCATGTGGCATATGGGCTAGAGAGGCCTGGTTCATGGAGGATGAGGTTGCTGGGAATGCTGTTTGCAGCTCATGTGATGTGTTGTCATCTGCATGAGCTCTTTCTGTCCTTCAGACAGCGTCTGCATTTGTTGCTCTGCATTATCTCTGTCCTGGAGCATTTCAACCTTCCCAAGAGAGTGATGCAGGGGTCACCTGTCACCACTGCAGCAATCATTTCCTTATTCTCATGCGTTTGCTGATGCGTATTAGCCATCTTATTCACTGGAGTCCTTGCGGCTGTCTAGCTTTAACCAAACCCGAGTTTTTTTAGGCAGACAGGAAGAATATGTAGTTAGTGCCTATTCATCATAAAAGGCAAAGACAAAAACCATCAACAATGATAAACTGAGCACACAGATGCACAAACGATAACAGCTGCTATCAGGGACAGTAACAAAGGCTAGAACTTTTAAAGCATCAGTGATGGGCCCCAAAGGGAACCTCTCAGGTCTGTCCTTGAAGAGAGTTAACCAGGGCTTTGTAATGGATGAGAAGGAAAGCAGATTGCTGTGGATCTTATACGAGGGTAGAGGTTTTATTGGATATTTGAGAGGGCTACTGGGACTCTGCAAAACTTCTGTGGGATGTTTGGAGGAAGGATAAAAGGCAGGAAAGGGAGTGGACAGGGTGGATTGGGGAGGAAGAAGCATGGGAAAATGGAGAAGGAATAAGGGGCAGGTTTCACATAAGCAGGCTGTTGGGCAATGTACTTGTCTGGCCGAGCCCTGTACATGGTCACCGCAGTCCATCCTGTGTCTTTTCCTAACTATTCTCTGTGTGAGTGTATTCTGTGTGTGAATCTGTGACCTGGTAGCAAACTTCAGACTGGACTAGGTGGTGAGAGCAGAATGAGGTCTACAGGAGCTGACTAGATGCTGGGGATACCACAGGTCTGTAGAAGCTCGATACGGGAGAGATGTAGGTCAGGAGATGGACACACAGAGCACTCTCTGGTAGCTCACGTGTGTGACAATGCTAGTGAACTTCAAGTGTGCAGAACCAGCAAGCAGCAGGAGACCAAAATCTGGAGAGACCCGATGTCAGAGCTGGAACTTGGATGAAGGGGCACGATGGCGTCTGGGCTTGGATTCTGAACAGATGTAAGGTCTGCACTGGAGTCTGAGGGACCAGTGAATGCGTGTCCATGTATGTGAACTTTGAGCCTGATTAGCTGGAGTGGAGAAAAGGATCCAAGCCAGTTGTGGTGTTCAAGTTTTACATAGGTGCTGTTTGTGCTTATGTGGGTGCCTGCAAAGAAGACACTGTCCTCCTGCTGTATTGTGATACTTGTGTGGCTGGCCGTGTCTGTGCTGTGTGTGTGCCTGTGGGAAAGTCATGCTCAGTCACTTGTACCTTGCTACTGGCAGGATTTGGAAACAGGAAAGAGCAGCAGCCTGTCATCTAGCAGACAAGAGGAGTGCTGTGAATCTCAGAGTCCACAGGATTGACTACCCCTAGCACAAATAAAGGACAATTATGTCTATGTTGCCTCGCTGTACGGACAGGGAATTGTTCTGCTGCGTTACTCAAAGTTTCTCATCCTTGTGGTGTGTTCTGGACCAGCTTTGGTGATGGTTCTCTGCGTACTATGAGGTGAATCACATTTGATGTGAAGAGGTTGGGTTTTTAAAGCGGGTGATAGCTACTACCTGGGGAATAAGGAGTAGGATGGACTTAAAATGGGACAGGAAGGCATGAAGGGGAAAATTACATTATTTTCTAGAACCCCAACTAGTGTCTGCCTCTGTCTTTGAGGAATAGTCAGTTGTGTGTGGTACAGGTGTGTCATTAGGCCACAGAATATCCGATGAAATTTTGGTATGGACACACAGTTGCTGAGCTGTCATGCAATCTCCTGGGTTTAGTTAATTCATCAAAATGTTTAGCATAAACTTAAGCTGTGAATTTATACTGATTCAACAAAAAGTCCTTCACTATAAGGACTGGCACAATGTATCCATAAACCCTATAACCTCATGCTATTAAGAGGCTGACTCCCACTGATGGTCTTTGATGCTGTACTGAGCCTCACAGGGATGCAGTTAAACTTCTGGCTAGCAGCCCACATGGTGTTGTGTTTTGGATTTGTGACTAAAGCAGTGTTGATAACCCACCAGTGTGTTGGCTATTGCTGATCAGTGCTTGCTGAGTGTCTGGGCTTTCTCTCTTTCCCACTCTGAGCCTCCTCCCTTTGGGGAGGTAGCCTTTGCTCAGAGACTGGTCCGCTTGTGGGAAGCGGTGATTGCCTTTGCATCGCTTGTGGTGGCTTTTTTTTTTTCATTTTAATTCCTTCTTCCTTCAGTTATCAAAGTTTTATCTTCACCCACAAATATTCTTGCTTTTTTGCTTTTCCTCTCCCATCTGACTGAGGGGGAGGCGAGCAAGTGGCTGTGTGGGGCTCAGCTGCTGGCTGGGGCCCACCTACCACAGAGGGTCCCCACCTGTAATTGATTAAAAATTGCATATAAGCATTTCTTGGTTTTCCCCATGCTGATCTTATGCTTTGTAGGAATTATAGACATTTATGGAATTCCACACTTCTTGCAGATCCTGCCTTAAAATTCCTCTATGCAATGCTTTTACAGGTCTTAAGATTTAGAGGTTTAACATGCTGAAACTGCTTTTTTCTGCATTGATTTGTAATGTTGCATTGTCTCCTCAACCCTCTGTCTCCCTCTTTGATCTCATACTTGAAATAAAAGCTCTGTGGGCTATAGGTCCTTTTGCTCAAGAAATGCCACACTGAAGACTCTGGCCAGTGAGTAGGAATGGGAGTCTGTCTCAAATGAAATAAAAAAGAAGGAAACAAACATACGCAGATGTCCACTCCCATTTTACTATCTCAGTAGCAGCTAAAATGTTACCACGTGTGACAAAGATATGAGTAGAAAGGAATGAACTTTCTTGTTTCTTCTATTACGTATCAGGAAAATTGTATTTTATTGAAAACAGATTCAGTCTTAGAAATAAAATGTTAATTTTCTATTCTGTATTCCAGTAGTAGTTCAAATTGTTCTTGGCTTTTAAAAAAAACCTGTAGCCATTCCTTTTAGTAAAAACGTCATTTCTGGCAAGAATTCGTCTAGTCTTGGGTAGCCATGCCTGACAATAGTTTGCTTAGATCTAAAGTTTTTATTTCTTTCTTAGCAATTGTGTGAGTACAGAATATTTGTAACATGACCAGTAGAGCTCAAATAGACTGATGCTGTTTGTATTCAGTTCTTGTGCTATATCTTGACTATGTTTTCCTTTTGGCGGTGGTTAAAGGTATGGTTTCTAAAGCAGCTGAGCTGGTTTAATGGCTCAGTGCTGCTGAAAGAAGTTCTTGCTCCTAGCTGTGTCCCTTCACTAGTGCTGTGTCTGCTGATGGTGCTGTGAGTCATTTCAGCTCAGGAACTCAGCAGAAAATTAATGCCTTTGTGTGTCTGGGTTAGTTTTCTCCTGAACTGGGAGCTGTTTTGTGGATTGCTTCTGTGAGTAACATAACTGGTATAATATATGTTGTGGGAGGGAGTCGGACCTTCTTCTGTAGGTGGTGGTGACCTCGTAGATCAGCTGACTCCATCTTACAAACCACATCTTCTTTAGCTGACTGCATTGAAGGCCTCTAAATGAGTCATCCCATTCAGCCTTGAATGGCTGCAACCAAAATGCAGGGCTTTCAGATAACTGCGAGTCAGGAGAAAATTGGATACTCCAAATGGCTCTATCAAAGATTGCAGCCTATGGGAAAGGGCAGATGCCACAGCTGGCTGTTTGCAGAGTCTTCTTGATCCTGGATAATAGCGAGAATTACACAGACTTCAACTTTTAGGAAATGAATAGGAAGGGAATGCCCTAAGGGGGTTATGACCTGAGCTTTGGTTTCAAACTAATGACTGGTTCTTTCATTAAAAAAATGTGCTGTTTTCTGTGACTTGCAGATTTTAACTTTTCTTGTTTGTGTTGTAGCATATATAGCAAAGACTATTAAAAGTATTCATCTTTCCAGCCCTTTCACAGCTTTGGATGTGTGGATATAACTGTTGTGGACTTTTCTTTATTTTGCAGTTGCTGCGGGAGCTCAAGCATCCAAATGTCATTTCTCTGCAAAAGGTGTTTCTTTCTCATGCTGACAGGAAAGTGTGGCTGCTCTTTGACTACGCTGAGCATGACCTCTGGGTAAGGTGAATTGCTTGTAGGTACCAGGCTTAGAGTTCTAGTTGCAGAAAAGGGACAAGGTCAGGGAAGACGTATCGGTTTAAAAACAGTATAGCCTTTTGCCCTGTGTTTCTTGGAAACATTTTCAGTACTAAAGGAAAAGCAATGGAAAACATTGGGTAAGCACGCTACGCTGTTAATCTGTGACCTCAAGAAGATAAAAATCTGCATTCAGCTTTCAATAGCTAGAAATCTAGTTAAAGAAATGCAGATATAACCCTCCATTACAGCTAAAGTAGGGTGCAGGAAAACAGAATTGATTATGTAGGTGGATTCCTTTTGAAAAATGCCAAATTTATTGGCTGAATAGGACAGTTTGGAGTTTTAGTTATGTTGCATGTCATCCATGAATACGTGAAGTGAGAGTAATGCCACTGCATATCATTGAAACTTAATTCATATGTTCCAGTGGGAAGAGCTTTTTACTCATCTGGTGAAATTTCCTGTATTGGGAGGAAGACTGTTTATTCCTAATTACAAGATACAGCTTTAAAATATAAACACGTTGAAGGCAAAGTAAATTTGTTTTAATACATGTACCCTTTTCCCCTGTTAACTTAATATTTGTGACCTTAACACCCACTTGGAATGCTTTAAAAAAATAAAGTAGCATTGTAAAGAATCCAAAATCCCATGCAACCTTAAAACTTCCCTGAAAATGAGGTGTTTGCCTCAAATTAAATCTGACATGCATTTTGAGCATTGCTGTCAATGGAACAAGTATTGTAATGCTAACCTTAAAAGATATTAAGAAGATTCATGTTAAATGGTATGACAGTGGCAATTTGGAATGAGATGGAAATTTTGAGGTGTGTGTTCATGTAAGACTCGTGTAGTTTGAATCATGAGTTGGTTTTTCCTCTGCACGTCATTTAGACAGACAGCTAAGACGTACAGACCAAGTTAAAATAATTTGTTTTGAAAATGGTGTTCCTTGTAGTTGGGAATAATTCAGTAGTATTTTCCTAAGAACTAGTATGTCAGTTTTCCTTCGGCTAAGCTGAATTGAAGATTTTTTCTCCCAGTTCAATGTCTTGGAAGTTCTGATGGTTGGTTATTGAGATTTCATTGCCAAAATAAAATTAAGGCAAAAAAATTACCAAATAGCCGAAATATTGGGACATTCTTAAGGCTGATGTACAAAACAAAACAAAAATCTTGAGGAAATGGAGTAAAGCTCTTTTCTAATGTAGAGAAAGAACAAGGACATTCTCTTTTTCACTGCTCCCCCATACTTATGATATGCTAAGATGCAGAAGTTCAGGAATGTGTGAGGTTTTTTTGTTTCAAAACATGCTGCAAGGCTTTGTATTTGTTTGGAGGACTGTGACTAGTAGTGACCTGTCCTTGTTTGTATTTACACATTTCTGCATTGCTTCTTACTTAACCAAAATCACTGCAGAAGCACCTCCGTTAAAGAAATATCAGAAACTTAGGAATGACCCTCAATTTTGACCTTTATGTTTACATGCACATATCTGTATAAACTCCGGAATTCCCCAGCTGTACCAGCTCCTGGTGGTTCTCTCTATCTGGATGCGAGAGACCTACCTGCAGTTGCAGTGACTGGGCTGGCTCCATGCCCCAGAGAGCTGGCTACGGACTAAGTCCTCCAGCACTGAGCGTATCTAGCACAGCACATCTCAAACAAGGCTGGGAAAAGGGCACAGAGTGTTTTAGAGGAGGAACAAAGAGGTCCAGGAGAGCCATCTGTCTTTCTGTCTGTCTCTGAAGATTCACTTCCCTCTGGCCACTGCATGAAAAATAATGTTTGCTTTGGACTCAGTGGATGTGGGAGGCGAGAGGAGGCGAAACTTGTGACTGAGCCTTAAGGATGCTCGTGCATGTGGTGCTTGGCTGACTGGGCAGGGACTGTCGCTTTTCCATCAATGTCTCTCTCCTCCATGCATCTCCATTTTTACCTCGGGCAGAGCCAGGGATGTGCCTTTTCCTCCAAGGAAAGCCAAGCTTGATGCCTGAAGCAAAGGAGGGCAAGCTGTATGGAGCTGGGCTGCAGCAAGCGAGGAAAGGCAATTTCCCAAAGGGATTCGAATAGTTGGGTACCTAATTAGTACCTGGAATATGAAAGCTCAGGAACGTAGGAAGAACATGTGGTAGAAGTTTGGTGCCAGGCTTTGGATGCACAAGATCAGGGCTGTTTTGACGATCACACAAATGTGAGCCATTACAGAAAAAAGGTATCAATGCATGAAGAAGTTTGTTCTAGAAACCACCTCTCCCTCAAAAGGAGACAAACACGGAAATGGTTGCCGTTACTGTGGCACACCTTATGCTGTTGAAGTTAATGGCACCTGGCACTCAAGTGCTAAGACAACATATCCTTTTGGACTCATTGGTGCTCGACATCATTGCCTGTTTATGCACTTATAATTGTTAAAGGTTTTTTCCGTGCTTGGTTGGTAGCTGACTTTCAGATGGACAGTTTTATAGCTTTGCTCTGTCAACAGCTTCTGTTTTGAAAGTACTGTGCCTTAAGGGTCTAGTAAATAAAGAAGGAATAAATCTGGGCTGCTAATTTAAACGTTTAAAACTCCAAATACAGTTTGCAAGAATTCCTGTCTGGCATTAGGGGTTGAATATTACAGTGTCATTACTACTGTAGGAGAAAACCTCAAAGTAAAATAACATAGAAGTTAGGTGATGCACTCTTAATTCTGTGCTGTGATATACAAAGTATCAGCCGATCTTAACAGAAAGAACCTCCCCAAATAAAATACACCCCAAACCTCCAAACTGTTAAAGATCAGTGATCTGCAAGGAAGTCTGCTTTGGCAGTTGTATTGGTTTTGTGTGCCGCATTCTACTGTGGTAGAGTGAGTGAGCAGTTGTGTGGGGCTAAGCTGCCTGACAGGGTTAAACCACAGCAACAACTGATTTAATTTTTGAGAGATTTCCTTGGGACAGTGATCACTTTACCTTGTATAGTATTGATTTTCTGGTGCTTAAGGTAAATGTTTCTAGTTTTGAAAATTAATAATGGGTTGAAAAAAAACTTCAGTCATCTGTGTAAGGAATTGCTGGCAATCTTTTTGTGTAATGCTGTAGATAAAAGTGTAATGTTTTGCTTTTTTTATTTTGATTTCTTTTTCCCCTTTACAGCATATAATCAAGTTTCACAGGGCTTCTAAAGCAAACAAGAAACCAGTTCAGTTACCTCGGGGAATGGTGAAGTCACTGTTATATCAGATCCTAGATGGTATTCACTACCTGCATGCTAACTGGGTGTTACACAGGGATTTGGTAAGTGGATCCACAATGGGTTTTAGCACTGGGGAGATGATTGAGGGAAAGGATTGTTTTTTATACAAATCTCTGGGAAACAAAAACCTTTGTGCTAAGGGCATGTGCTAATAAATATATACTTTTTTACTGCATTCGGACAGAAAGCTGGCTATGATCTGATATGCTTATGACAGCAAGGTATATCAGATGGCTGTTTTCCTTTTTTGATTTTCTAAATAAACTATTTTTAAAAGTGTTCATTTAAATAACAGGCATGTTGAGGTACAGAAAATGCCTTTGGTAGTATCACTGCAGGGAAGATAAATAACTAAATACAGCATGTGTGTAGGTGGGGGAGAGGATGATTGGCTGTAAGAACTGCTGAAAAAATAAAACGTCCCTAAAATTATCAGTTTTACTTATGAAGGTAACTTTTGAAGGCCATTATCTTCTCCTCATGTTTATAATATATCAGACATATGGCCGTGCCAATTTTTGAAGACTTCTGCAAATAAACTAATGTTTATCCAAACAGTATGAGCAAAACATTTTGAACCTGGGTTAGTGCTTCTTAACCAGCACATTCTATTAAGTATTTTAAATTGGCAAATCTTATCAATTCTTATATATTTGCCTTTGAAATATGCCCACAGCTGGCTCAGCTGTATTTGTCTGTTGTCTTAAAGTTGGGTAGTTTTCCTGACCCACTTGTCTGTAGCTCTTATTCTTAGAAGTAAATTGAAAAAAAATGCTCTCAAAATATGCTGCTATCTATATATGATGCTTCTAATGACTGAAATTTCATTAGTGCACAGGAGTGTTGTTAGTTTGACCTTTCATTCCCACAAGTCAGTTATACTAGTGCTATTCTATACTTGGTGCAATAAGTCCAGCTTCCTTATTACTCTTCCAGAGTCACTTTTTGCCTTTGAAATAGCTTTAATAGTGTTCCTAGAAATGTAGTCAATGACTAGTTATTTGTCTTTTATTTTCATGCCAAATAAAAGCTTCTGTGGAGTGCCAGTCTCTGTCTAAAGTGATGAGAAAAATATTTCTCTTTGATAAATAACATTTTCAGAACTGAAATACAAGGAAGCTTTGCTTTATTAAAATAATTGTATGGATATTGTTTCTAATTTCCTTCTGGTTTTCAAAATGGAACAAAAGCCGCAGCACTGAGGGGAAAAACTCAAGAAGATTGTGGCTGTGTCATGACTCATAAAGTAGCGGAGCAAAACATAATGTAGAAATACATAGTGCATGTTACTGCTTAGACACACTTTGTTTTA
>VZUD01000081.1:5477468-5487754 GCA_013401065.1 Cepphus grylle
TTAAGCATAATTGAGTTTAAAAAGAAAACCATGCATGTTGTAAACTGGATGGCTCAGGAGATTGGTAATTTATTACAGAGCCTTTCACATCTAGGTCTGTAGCTCAAATACAGTTTAAGTTGGCAAGTGTGAAAAACTATTACCATTTCATTTTCTGACCTATGTGAAATGAGTTGGTGGTCTCAGTCCAGCATGAAGATTTCTTCCCACAGAAAAACCGCCATCACAATTGGCTATCTCTTGATAATCTGAGGAAGAGACCAAAAGCTTGAGGCAGAGTCTGAGAGGTCTTCCCACTGGAACCTTGTCAAGCCGTGTCGGTGAGAATCCTCCAAGAGCTGTGCAGGGGCTGCCTGCGCCGCCTCGTCTGTGGAAACCTTTGGGTTTGTCGTTTTGAAACCACTCGCTTTGAGCTGATTTAGAAGGCACGTGCTTCATGCAGGAGGAAAAATGGAATTGTATCTGTCAGATACTTTCTTCCTTTTATCAGGGTCCCTGGGAATAGCCAGAGTAGCAGAAGGGATTCTACCTCGTGTTTTGCCTTAACGAGACAGGGGCATGCTGGTGCAAAGTTAAGCTTGCAAGTTGGGGCTCCAATAGCATGTATATTGTGATCCGAAGCAAAATAACTGATGTTAATGCTTGTTCTTAGATATGGGTTTCTGTTCCAGGATACCTGTAATATTAGCTTTCAGGAATATCAGTGTTAAATAACCAATTTTAACTCCTGGTTGGATGTTTGTGTTTCCCTAGATTTAGATGTGTGCAGATAGACGCACAGAGTTGCTCAAGTAAGGTGCTTGCCTTCATTTCATATACTAGCTATTATGAGAGTGATGGTGCTTGGGGGTGGTAGGAAGCTAAAGAATATAGTATTTTGGCAGAAAAACCTATTCTTTGCTACATCTGTCTCATAGGAAAAGGATTTATTTTTAAAGGGTAAGAAAGCTCATCTCTTGGGGAAAGTATACTCCATCAAAGTGCAATCTTTTCGTTTTTGTGTTTGTTTTTTTTTTTATGATGTCTTAATGAAGTTAGCTTTTAGCTGGGTAATGTTTTGGAGGTTTCTTTGAAATCAGAAACAAAATATGGCATAAAGTAACTCATTTCTTGCTAGCATCCACAAACCGGGCGGTAAAACTTAAAGGCTATTAAACCACACAAACTTAGACTGAAATTTGCCTTCATAAAGGTGGAATCAAGGAATCTTCATTCATGTAAGATTTGTATAAAGTTGAGTATATTCTGTATGTAACAGTAAAAACTGTAGGAAGGCAGTAATTGTCTATTGTGTTTTTTCTAGTCCTACTCTGTCTTTTACAAAGGAAATGCATACAAATCTTAGCAACAACTTAACCATTTAAACAGTTAACTCTCTTCTGTTTTTTTTTCTTTCACTGGCTACATGAAAGCCAATTCACCATTTCCATGAGAGCAAGAGAGGTGTTGATTATCTTTGTTATATTTGAATAGTGGTATGCTTGAGTAGTTAGCTTTCCATATGTCTTTGAAACATACCAGTAAAATTTTTCAACAAATAAATGTCAGTCCTTTTTCAAAATTCTTATTTGACTTGCATATTCTTCAGCTTTTTTTAATTCCATGACTCGAGAGCAATTGAAAGCAGATTGTTTATTCATGCTCTGACAGTAGCAGGAAGGAAATAAGAACACTTCATGTAATTACCACAAAGTGCATCAATTATAGTTTTAATAATATTTTGAATTTCATTATCAAGTGTGCTTGAAGCCTACTGCATTTTGCTGACTTCTTTTCCTAGTGTTTTTTCCACTTCATGATATCCAGCTATTGGGCTTCTTCCTGTGCTCAAAGTGCTTATGCCACATTAAAAATAAGCATAAGCAGAAGGCTGGCCATATATCTCTTTCCATCACTCTGCTTCCTCAATAGCATGAAGAAAGAGAGGACAGGCTTAGTGGCATGTTTGGAAGACTTTTTCAAGTAATGGGCTGAAAATAGAGGTCCCTTTGCATGGTATGGCAATTTATGTGCCATGCCTGTTAACATTTAAAAGTGCATCTTTATTTGATATTAGTGTGCAGTAGGCCTGTCCACACAGTTGGGATCCAGTCTCAGCTAAGAGGTGAACACCCCTCCACTGGTTTTGTGTGGTGACAGTAAGATTAGTCTGCAATTTAAATTAATAATCACAAAATATTAAATTAACAATAGATCTTGCGCTGAAAGCATTTAAAGCACTAATGTGGTGCAGCTTAAAAACGTACCACCAACCCCCCCAAAAAAACCCCACAAAACCCCCACCCAAACAACAAAAAAAATCCAAGAGGAAATCTCATGGGTCTTACTTGTACTGCTGCAGCTGAGACACCATGATCAAACCTTTTTTTTTTTTCCCAGATTTTCAGACTGAATTCCCTGGCCTTTTTCTCTGTGCATGGCAGGTGCTGAACACTTGGCAAGCCAGGTATGGAAGTGGTAACACAGTGCTGGGCTCCTGCTTCCCATTTTCCTTCTATCTCTTGCCAAAGGAATGACAATTCTTAGTCGTCGTCAATACTGTCCATGTCCTCGTTAGTCTGGGATTGTGTCACTGCAGATGTGACCGTTTGCAAACTAGCGCTAGCACGGGATACTGTGGCCTATTCAATGCATTCCTAGTGTGCAGCTCAGCTAAACTGCTGCCTTGGGATGAGCACTGTTCTTAATAAGCTTTCAGGCTGACAAGCTTTAATACAGTTGGAATGGAGCTTCCTGGGACCTGGACTCTTCCCAAGGATACCTGCTGCCACGTTTGGGATTAGCAGGAACATTAAAGATGCTCTTTTAACAATAAATGAGGAGAAGTCACCGCCAGGGTGTTTTTTTGGTAGACAACAACTTAGTTACTTTCCAGGCTCTGGCTGTGAATCACTGAAGTATGTGCTTTAGGCAAGGTTAAATACATGGAACTTTTACCCTGCCAATTTACCATTTTCCACATTAGAGCTCTTGAATCCAAGGATGTCTCCCTCATCAATGTTCAAGAATTACTTCAGAAATACAGGAATGCCCTTTGCTCCTGCTCTAGTGCTTACAAAACTGTCATTTGAAGGAATGAACCTGAATGCTTAAAAACAAATAGTAGGAAAAGCTGTGCATGTTACTTGGAAGAAGCTAGCAGCTTTTAAAAGCAGGGTGATCTTCTACTCTGTTTAAGTATATAAACAGATAATAGGCATTATTTCCCAAAAGGTATTGTAGTGGCTTATTGGCGATTTGCTTCAAAGGAGAAAAATAAACCAACCAAACCAAACCCAACCCAAACCCAGTCACTCTTTTGGTTGTCAGCTGTTCCATTTCCCAAGATTTTTGTTTCCAAGGAGTTTTCATTATGTAAGTGTGTGCTTTCGTGAGATCAGAAAAGAACAATGTGTCTGGCAGAACCTTGTTTTCTTGCATAGGCTGTAATTACATGGTTTCCTGTAAGTTGTAATTTTCTATAATTCTAAATATTCTATAGTTAAAATAACATTATCTAGTGTTTCTTAATCCTGCTATTTGCAGGGAACATGACTGCTCCCTTGCCTACCTTTCTGAACATTTTCTTTATGTTTTAAACTTTCAAACCATAACTAATTGAAGTGTAGAAATGATCAGAAGAGACTGCAAAACTAAGTATTTGATGCTCATGCCACTGACTTTAAAAAGGAAAAAAAAAACCAATCCCCAAAAAACCCTCAAACTTCTTAAAAAAACCGAAAAAAACAAAAACAAAAAAACAAAACCAAAAACCACAAAACCAAAGCTGCTGTGCAAATGAGAATCCTTTTGGCTTGCTTTCTTCTTGGTCATTGTTGTTGGCAGTGGCCTATTATGTCAAATGCTTAATTAAGTAATATCTGTCAGCTTTGTACAAATGCAGATTTGAAGCTAGAAATAAAGAGTATATTGCTGCAGTACTACCAACCTTCCAATCACAAAAGTAGAAGGCATAGCAGTTAGAGATCTTTGAATTCACCAGAGAAGCCTGTAGAGATAGATAAAATCATGTGCTTCATATAAGCAAATCATTGTATGGCTGCTCTCTTTGAAAGGTCATAGCAATCTGGAGAGGTTCGTGAGGGGAAAAAACCAAATGTCACTCCCATCTTCAAGAAGGGCAAGAAGGAGGATGTGGGAAATTATATGCCAGTCACTCCTACCTTGATCACTGGGAAGGTGATGGATCAAATCCTCCTGGAAGCCATTTCCAAGCATTTGAAAGACATGAAGGTGATTGGGAGTAGTCGGCATGGATTTATGAAGGGGCAATCATGCTTAGGCAACCTGAAATCCTTCAATGACTAGCTCAATGGATGGGGGAAGAGCAGTGGATGTTGCTTATCTCTACTTTAGTAAGGCTTTCAACACTGCATCCCATAACATACTTTTAGAGAAGCTAATGAAGTACAGACTAGGTGAGTGCACAGTGAAGTGAGGTTGATTGAAAACTGGCTGAGCTGGTGGCCTCAGAGGATTGTGGTCGGTGCCATGAAGTTGAGCTGGCCACCAGTCACTAATGGAGTGTCCCAAGGGCTGATACTGAGTTCAGTGCCGTTTAACATCGGCATTATTGACCTGGACAACGGGACAGAGTGCACCCTCAACAAGTTGGCAGCTGATTTCCAGAGGTGCTTTCTAATCTCAGCCTTTCTGTGAATATGTTATATCTTCACCATTTAAACTGTATTGAAAACTGCAATTATTGCTTTTTCAAAATCTAAAATCCAGCTCATGACAAATCAATAGAAGAGAAGCCTAGAGAGGGGACAGGAAGCGGGAGCAGGTGAGAGTAAGAAGAATATGAAAGATCAAATAGCTCCTATGGAATAAGGAACAATGTGAAGAAAGCAGTGAAATACAAAACCTTCTCAGTGAAGGAGAACAGTTTTGTGATTTATCTTGACTGCAGCGTGATTTTCTTCTCCTGAGGAAAAAAGGTGATGTATCACTAAAAGTTTTTTTGGAAGCAGTGTGGTCATACAATGAAATATATATTCCTATTAGATCATCAAATTGTAACCAACTTTGAGTATGAAGCACTTCTGTAACAGCAGTATCTCTAGAAAGAGATACCCAAGTCCTGAGAGATCAAACAAAAATCTGCCAATTCTAAGTGTTAGAGATTCATATTTTTAGACCTCTCTTGGATTTAGCCCTACATCTATTCTTAGCTGGAATACTATGCCTATTTTGCTAAAGATAGCACTGAAATCAACTGGAAGAGATAAATAAAAATACAATATTCAGTCTACTCCTCCAGTTGTATTTGGGTCTTCATTGCAAGACTTCCTGATGATGTTGTAAATTGGCCATCTCTACAGATAGTGAACAGATTTTTTTTTTTTTAATTCATACTCCACCTCCATTCAAGCAATTCTTGAATACGAAGGTAATCTTTCATAGCTTTTTACAGGTTGATCATCTTTAACCTGAGATCTTATAAGCAAGTGCAAGGTCATTTAACAAGTTTTAAGTAAGGATCGTGAAAGGATAGATGAAAACTCCAAGATTTATGATAATGTGAACAGAATGATGAACAGATACACGTGAGAATAATTTTTATCCAGGCAACCACTGTTTAGCAAAAATGGAAAACCAATCCTGAAAGTTCTTGATAATCTTTTACCACATGATACTATTAGTTTCCCGTTTATAGTAAGATGAAATGCTGAATATGGAACTTTTCGTGATGTCTGTATGATTGCAAGTAAAAAGCTTGTTTATAAACTTGATTCAAATGAAAATAGAGGTGCAAGGAGAGGTCAGAAATCTCACAACTGCAAGAGTGTTTTCCAAATCCACTTGTCTTAGACTACTGCTTTTATTCAAAGCCCTGTTTGTTTGATGGTCAAGTCCAACCTTATATGAGTATCATAAAGATGAGTAATGTTTTTTAGCCTTTCATTATCTTCTGCAGGTGTTTCCAAAGGGTCTGACTATATTGGTTTGTCTGGTATGCTGACTTCTGCTTTGTTTGTTTGTATCTTAAATTTAGTTTATCAACAACTTTCTTGCTTCTTAGCTCGGTATTTTTTTTCCCATAAATAATTCCTAAAATAGTTAATCCTCTGGGGTGATAAAAGCTGAGTCCCACAACCTTGTCATTTACAACTGACAGTGATACTGGAAACACTTTTTTGCCCTATTCATGAACATATCTTGTTTTGAAACTACAATAAACACAGTCTTTGTCTGAAGTTTAAATGGAAGCTCCAGGTGGAGCAATGCATATATTAGAACAACTTTGCTAATTTACTTAGCCAATAATGTGACCAAACCTAGACAGACTTACTTTTAGACTGTTATTGGCTGGAAGAAATGCAGGTAAAGCTTCTGAATTTGGAGTTCTGTATTCAGTGGAAACTTCTGTATCAAAGAAGTGCAAGATGCAAAAAATGGAAAAAGCAAAGCTGCATGTTTAACCACCAGATGTCTTAGGGACAAGTGAGTACAACACAGATGAGTATTTGGAAGCGTAGAATTGCCTTACCTGATTATTCATATTTTAGTGAGATGTTTTTCACTTATTTGCTACAGAACTGCCAGACGTGAGAAGCAGTGGAAGCAGAGTATTTTTTCCTGACATTTCTATGTTATTGAAAATCAAATAATTTTTAACCTGTGATCTTGGCCCAGTTAACAGGCAGTGAAGAACTGTTGCAAAGAGGGAACTGCACATTTGAGGCTGAAAGTAACTCCTAGTTTTTCTTCATACGGCATAAATGCTGTTGTGAAAAGTACTGCTTTTTTCTCTGTCTTCCTTCCCCTAGAGCCCTTCAGTGCTAGATAGAATATTTCAGGACTGATCTTCATAGCAATTTACATCTTTATCTTACAGGGTATCAAATCAAGGGCAGACCTTTTCAGTGCCTTTCATCAAGAATTAATATCATCGTAGTGGCTTTTGAGAAGTTTGTCCTTGTTTGGTGGAACATATGTTTAATAATAGCACCAGAAGCCCATCTGTCCACATATTGCATAGTGACTTCTAAAGTGAAAACAAGGGGGTGCTTTAGAGTTTGAGATAGGAGAAATGATAGCTTTGCTACTACCGTCTCTAGGAAAAAATAGCTGTGTTGCACGTTCCACAATAAAAAAACCCAAACTTTTATGTTGGTCTACTGTGTGGCTGTAGCCTGGCTGCATAAGGAGACAAAGCTTACCCCACGCCTGCCTCTCTTTGCTGGTTCCCCCAAGTAACATTTGTATCCGTTGGCAAATCTCAAGATACGTTTGGTAAAATGGTATGGTATCAAAACAGTGGAATTCTTTCAAATTTCATGAGAAGCAGATGTCAAATAGAGGAGGACAGGTATTTTGGGAGAAATACATTGAGAGCTGCAGCAGGGCTATTTCAGTGTGGCTTGTCTGCGCTCTGAAGATCACTGGTTGTTCTTTGTGCTTTCCCCTCTCCCCTGGCCCTGTACACTTGGTCATCAAAACAGATGGCAGGTGGGAAAGGAGCTTGAGGATTCTGGATGGGGGGAAAGAAAGGCTGGAGGGAGCTGGAATGTGTGCAGTGAGAAATGCAGGACGAAGATCTAGGACTTAAATGCTGAGAACATGGTCTTCAAGAGCTGCACCTATCAGAGAACACCTCCTCTTGTTAAGAAGCTCCAGCCTGAAAGATGTCATGATGAAAAGGAGAACAGGTGAATTAATACGTAAAGTATGTAAAAGATTTTTTTTTAAAAAAGGCTTTTTTTTTTAATGTTTCACTGAAGGCTTTTAACAAAGACTTAATATTTTTGATCTTTATTGGAATTCTTGAAACCTCACGTTTCCTTTACCCGTTCCCCAAGGGAATAAGGGCTGATCAGATTGTAGTATCTCGATGCCTATAAGGTTAAATCAGCCAAATTTAGTAACAACTCCTGTTAACTAGGAAGAGTGCTTAAAAGGGCACTGCCCATTTAAAATTACGTATAATTTGTCTCTTCTGCAGGATCTCTGAATGAGAGAATGGAGAATCCTATAGCAGATGCATTTTACTGGGGGCAGGGGGAATATGTAGCAAAGCAGAAAGTTGAATAATTGATTTTTTTTTTGTATGTGTTTTGTATTTCAAGTTTTTGTATTGCACAGGTAATATACAAAGTGTTTTGAAAAATTAATAGATGTTTCCCAAGTACTATTACTTTTAACCAGAAAGTGTCAAGGATTTCTGTGATGAATGTTTTCATAAGAATGTGTAAAATGAAGAAAAGGTGTGTGTGTGTTTTGTTTTTTTTTTTTTGTTTTTTTTTTTTTTAAAATATGGAAAAACGTTTTGGAGGGGTTATTTTTGATCTCCGTATTGCTTACAGAAGCAATACCACTTTTTCATGTCGGTGTATATGGTGCTTTGTTGTTTCTGAGTATACAAGGAAAACTGGGCTATTAAAAGTTTTCAAAAGGTTCAGTCACTTGTGTGTGACTTGTGAAGTTGTAGGACCTCCTTGTGAAAGTTGCCTTCATTGTTTAACTGTCCAAAAGGCTTAAGGTTTCTATTAATGGTTCTTTATGAAGGAACTTTCACAAGAAAGTGTTTGAAAATGTGGTGTTTTGAAAATCTTTAGTCAGCTACCCAAAATTGTCTGACAGCTGAGGGATCCCATCACTTCATATGTGCGGAACTTGGCATTTTCAATCAGTCATAAATTCATTTAGCAGTTGTTATGGCATCAATCTCACAATCCATTTACACTGCCCTCGCAAAGGCTTCGGAAGAGAAATGAAGTTGTTTGCAAAAGGAATGTGCGTTAAAGCCTGTGCTAACTTTGTTGTGTCATACCGTACAAAAAATGGGAGAGGAGGGGAGGAGGAGCAGCAGCAGCAGGAGGATGTCAGTATTTGGATGTATGGAAAGATGATCAAATAACCGCTATCTTCTTAACAAAAATGAAGATTTGGAAGTTTTCTATATTTCACAACTATTTTTAATGGAGATATTAGAAAATATTGTGCTTTCTTCTAGTTTCTGTAGCTGAGGATTTTTGAATGCTGCAAAGGAGATACTTGACTAGCCAAGTGTAGTTACTCTGTCATTTTGTCTTGAACTTCTGCACTTCTCAGAAAGCAAGATACCCACGTGCAGGACCAGCATCCTGTATATAAAGAGGGCTCATTCCTTAAGGTGCTGTTTTGTCAAATTTGGATTTGTTAAAACACTTTTGCTATTGCTTTTTTTTCAAGCTTAGGAATATTTTGACTTTTTTAAATTTCAGGGCATTTAAGTAGATTGATAACTGAAGTATAATGATGTGATGAGAATTATATGGGTCTAATAAAAGTGCTATATTGAGGACTATAATTCATATATAAATACCTGATGTATAGTTAATTTTTATATCTGTGTGTGTATATATATATAAGGATTTTTTAAATTAGTTTGAATCTGGTTTTATCTTTTTAATAACAAAGGTCTTGCCGGAATCAGGTGAAATTTTGAGGATGCAAATACATTAACTGATGGACAGGCTATACTAGATTTGTTTCTTCTCTGTAGCTTTGAACTTGTTCTTTTGTTACTAGCCTGGTTTTTAATGTGCCGGCTTTCCAAGATGGCCGGATTATCTGATTATGGTGCTGGGAAGAGAGTAGGGTAAGTAATCCTTCGCTGTTAGGCGGCTAGCTCAGTCTTTTCAGTGCGTTGCCCGGTAGTAGTGGTAGGTAAACTGGCTGAGATAATTCTCATGTCCAGACATATAAATACAAATAGAGGTAGGACTTCTACAGAGGAAAGGCATCCTAGAAATTTCAGATCTATTTCCTATCGTAAAGGTAATGAGCTGTACTAGCTAAACAGAAAAAGTATCCATATAACTTTTGGTTCTGACATGAGAAGGGGTATGGAGGATCAGAAGCTCTTTGATCACAAATGTACCTTTGATGTAAGCTTAGTCAATAAAAACCCTGCAGTAAGATTTAGTAAAAGCCTTGGAGTGTGATTTTAGAAACACTTAAGTGCAGTATGCAGTTGCAGTTTTGTTGGTTTTTTTAGTACTGAATACCTTGTTAAGGTTATGGCAGAGTTATCACAGTGTAAAATGCTGTGGAAGACAGGAATATACATTGTTCGAAATACAGGAAATAGCCATAGTTATTCTTTTGTCTGCATCCTGCTGTTGAAAGAAAATGCATTGATCTATATGAATGATCTATACTCATAATATAGAGGAAAAAATGAAAAGGTGATAAGAAAGGGGGCCTACGGGAAAGGTGGGAAGGGACTCTTTATTAGGGAGTGTAGTGATAGGACATGGGGTAACAGTTTTAAACTGAAAGAGGGGAGATTTAGATTG
>VZUD01000081.1:5487802-5503258 GCA_013401065.1 Cepphus grylle
ACTAGATGATCTTTAAGGTCTCTTCCAACCCAAACCATTCTATGAATCTATAGTCTGTGAAAAACTTGCCTTACAAACAGGGCACACTTATTCCATATAAAAGCTTGCTCTGTATGAACTCCCAACTTGACTTGTTTTGAACACGATTGGCACAAAACATAATCTGTGGGGCGTTGTTTGAACTACTGTGTGTGTTCTGTGCACAAAGGTGCTTTAACAACCACTGGAATGTGCATAGTAATAAATTGTGCTGGATTTACCTTTTTTATTTTTTCTTCATCCAGAAGAGGAGAAGTTATGTATTAGTCAATACTGGTGGGGTGATCTGGAGGTGATGAGTGTACTATTTAAATGAAAAACTAAAATAGGGCTGTTAAGGAAAACGTCATGGGCTACCACAACTGCATGCAAACCAAAGAGTAAATAAGGCAGTTTTCTTCCTTTGTGTGAAAGTATGAGGTTACCTGGAAGCTGCTCCAGCGAAATGAGTGGGCAAAACCGGTACTCGGTGTTTTTATTACCCATTCAAAATCCTCACTTGTGGGGCAGAACTCTAAATCGCAAAAGGAGACAGAATTATATGTGGAATAACATAGTACCTAAAAAAGTAGTTTTAGTGCACACTCTCTCTTCCCTTGCATTTGATCCTGCTCTGATGTGCCCACAGCATCCAGAGGCATCCTGACCTATGGACGGAGTAATCGCTTGCGTAGCAAAACCCACAGGGAATATATTTCTCCCAAGACTATTTGTTTTAATGTATTAAGTCTGTTATTACACTTTTGAATGATGTGTTAATGATATTTGACATGTTAGATTTTCCTAATATAATAGTGTTTTTGCCTGTGATAACCACTTTTCCTTCCTTGGAGACTTAGTACAGAAAGTCACGCCCTGCAACTTGTCCTGATCTATGTTTTTAGCGAGTGGGAGAGTTGGCCTGCAAAGTGTAATTAGTGGTGGTTTTTTTTCCTTTTAATTCAGTTCCAATGAAAGTGATAGAAAAGCCTGTCTATTAGGGTATGTACAGGCTTTAATAAGTTACATTGCCCCAAGTTGGCAGTAATTGAGTGACAGCAACGGGAAGAAATTCTTGGAGCATGTTCAGAGCATAAAAACGTAATAGGGAGGCCAACAACTTTCATCAGGCTGAAACAGAGATAAAATATGGTCATGGTAACTAGCAGAAGGCCTCCCTGGCATAGATACGACATCCCTCTGTCTTCTATCCAAATACTTTCTGTACTTTTAAAATTTTTGAGCATGTGTGCTTTGGTAATTTAGGTTTTTATTTTTGTTTGGTTGTTACTGGTAATTTTAACGGCTCCTGATTTTAATGAGAATTTTATTTAGATGCTTGATTTATCTTTTTAAAATATCTTTGAGATGTTCTTTGTAAGAAGATAATTAACAGGAAGTATTAAATTAAAATATTTTTTCTTAATTTTCCAGTGCTTTTCACAATTCATGTGTTTTTTAATTATAAAGAAGACTTTAATGTTTAGATTTAATGTATGTTGAGTTCTGGGGAGCTATTGTTTGTGTTTGTGGTGGTCTTTTGATGATAATTTATTTTAAAGTCACAAATCAGTTAATAAATGCAACTGAAATTATCTTAATTGTGAATTGCACATCTTTGAATTCAAGGAAATAAATTAGCTTTAGAAAAGTGCTGATACTATCATTTGAATCTGGTTGTCTTGACACTTCCATTGTGCTAAAGTACTATTTAGCATTGAAGTTGTCAGTTTTGTTCAACGTGGAAAGAGAATGGAATTATTTTCTTTAACCATAAAACGTTTTAAAAAAGTCCGTTCCAATCCCTAAGAATGCAACAGGGGAGCATCTCACCTTGATAATAAGGACGTGTTTTGGTTTATGTTATTACTTGAAGATCAACAAGGTTGTTAAGACACATGTACCTTAAGAAGCATAAGTGTTTTGTGGGTCACAGACCCTGAGATGGGGGTGAATTTTGCAAGGCTAGCTGAAGGCTGGTAGGTTTTTGCTGCACAGTTTTTCTTGTCAGAGGACCTAACTGGGAAGGGATAAACCACATCAATATATTAAGATTTCTAATGCTATGTCACAAAAGCGCTCTTCCAAGCAGGCTGCAACTTGCCCTTGCAGTTGTCTTTCAAAACCTTTTTGATTTTTTTTCTCATGCCACTGTATGACAAACTTCACAGCAAGACACTTTTAACTTGTATTTCATGCTTCTTGGGCACTTGCTTGCAAACAGCTGGAGAAGATGTATTTTTTTGTATGATTGCAGGGTTGTGTATTTGAATCTGTTCCTGTATTGTTTAATATAATACTTTGAAGTCTGAAATATTAAAAAGTCATTCATTCTAAATCTTAATAGAATCATTGTTGAGGCCATGATTGCAAAAGCAAAGTAATTTAGGGATAAAAGCACTTTGCTTAGTATTGTTCTCTTAAACTGCCTTTTTTTTTTCTTTAAATCAATTGGTTTTAATGAAAACCAATGTTATACTTTTTTCCATTGTCTTGTTTCATCACAGGTAGAAATGGATAGGATGGCCAGTTCTGAAAATTGGTGGCACAGCCTTTAATGATGCACAAATTAGTGGTTAACAAAAGTCACAGATGTGACTCACCCCGTCACTGTGAACTCTCTACTGAATAATGTTTTAGCAGCCAGACTCTTTTAAGTATGGGATTATCCAATGGAAATTGGTTAGGATGATACTAAAACCTTCTTCAAAAGATGTGTTAGTGCAAGGTACTGCATGTGGGTTGGGGCAATCCCAAGCACAAACATAGGATGGGTGGAGAATGGATTGAGAGCAGCCCTGAGGAGAGGGACTCAACATGAGCTGTCAGTGCGCAATCGCAGCCCAGAAAGCCAACCGCATCCGGGGCTGTGTCAAAAGAAGTGTGGCCAGCAGGTTGAGGGAGGTGATTCTGCCTCACTACTCTGCTCTGGTGAGATCCCACCTGGAGTACTGTATCCAGCTCTGGAGCCCTCAGCACAAGAAAGACATGGACCCATTAGAGTGGGTCCAGCGGAGGGCCATGAAGATGATGAGAGGGCTGGAGCACCTCTGCTGTGAGGACAGACTGAGAGAGTTGGGGCTGTTCAGCCTGGAGAAGAGAAGGCTCCAGGGAGACCTTATAGCAGCCTTCCAGTACCTGAAGGGCCTACAGGAGGGATGGGGAGGGATTCTTTATCAGGGAGTGTAGCAGTAGAATGAGGGATAGCGGTTTTAAACTGAAAGAGGGGAGATTTAAATTAGATATTAGGAAGAAATTCTTTCCTGTGAGGGTGGTGAGACACTGGCACAGGTTGCCCAGGGAGGTTGTGGATGCCTCATCCCTGGAAGTGTTCCAGGCCAGGCTGGATGGGGCTTTGAGCAACCTGGTCTAGTGGGAGGTGTCCCTGCCCATGGCAGGGGGTTTGGAACTAGATGATCTTTAAGGTCTCTTCCAACCCAAACCATTCTGTGATTCTGTTAAAATGGAGGTATAAAGATGGTGAGCCTGTTCATAAATATGCATGGGATGACTGCAAACATTTAATAAGTGGGGAGGAAAAGGTAGCATTTACATTATAATACTGTACAGAATTCAAAGGATTTTTTTTGTTACTTATTGATAGGTATGTTTAAAATCAACCTTTGAAAACTAACAAGTTCAGAAACAGCCTAGTAGCAAAAAATATGTGTAGTAATAGTTCATACAGACCTGGTTTGATGCTAAAAGTAATTTGTATGAAAGATCACAATGACTAAGCTGTCCAAAAATGCCCTTTTTTTTTTTTTTTCCCCCTCACTGCTTTCATGAGTAAAACTTGGTGGAAGGAGGACCCAAGAGCAGAATGCCTTTCCCGGAGTATGAGAAAATGTCCTTCAATTTCTAGACATCTATTATGCGGACATAGAATAAGTAATCATCTCCCACTTCTATGTATAACTTGCTGTGAGCAACAGGAGTGCTGTCTTTTTTTTGATATGATCACATCTCATCAAGACATCGATTGGTATAATTTTCATGTTGTTTGCATTTTTTATCTTCAAAATAGAAAACCAAATAAGTTCTAAAGTCTGAGTTTCCCCTCTGAATGAACACAAAACATTTTCAGTATACGTTAAGAAGCAGTATGTGACTGCAAGTGTTTGTTCAAATGGGACAAGGATTTTAAAAAAAAAAAAAGCAGCAATCCTGCAGAAAAAAGGTGAAGAAAATGCATGGCTCGTAACCTTAGCGTGAATCAATAGCCTTACACAGGGAGGCAAACCCAGATACCGTACTGGGGTTGTATAAAGTGGCAGATGCTGTGCATGGCGTGTAGAACGGTCCCTCTGCTGTATTTAGCATTAGAGAAACCTTGGCAGAAGCAGTGTGTGTGTAATTTGAAGCACTCAAGTTCAAACAAATAGGGCGGCCCAAGGCAGTACAGCTAGAGGAAAGCAAGAGCAACAATCGTACATGCAGAAGAAATAACCTACTAGGAAACACTGAGCAGAAGAGTGGTCTTTTAATGTAGGCGATAGGACTGAAGAGAGATGTAGATCTTCAGAAGCGTAAGAAGTCCTTGCAGTGAAAGAGTGGGTGTCTGATCTTTCTGTTGATGTGTAAGAGGCAATGGGAGTAACCTCGTTTGTTGTGTTAGAAGTGGAGGAAAAACACTGCAATAAAGAAGAGTGGAAGAGAATAGATTGCCTGGGAATTGTGCAGCCTTCATCACCAGAGACTTTAGGATCCAGGTGAACAGAGAGTGGTTATCGTGTGTCAGGTCAGGCAGATGGAAGAAGGTGACTGCCTGAAGTTCTTTGTACATCTGTAAACCTGTTGCTATAGCCTCTGGGTTTTTAGTGCCTTTGTTTGAAATGAGCCGCCTCCTTATGATTTCTGTTTGCACTTTGCAAGTAATGATTAAATTAGAAGTACCCAAAAACATTTCAGTGAGGATCTTTGTTCTCTCTTCAGTAGTAATAGTGATTAAATGAACATGATTAGGATGTGCCTAGAAATTGCACAAGCAGTCCTACAAAGCCAGATCTAGGACAAGATAAGATTCAGTGCTGTGCCATAGTTGCCGAGGCCATCCATCCATGAGAATGGATTATTACCCTACTGCTGAGGTGGGCTGTTGGCGGGGGGGCAGGGGGGAAGGGTGATTTTTCTTAAATTTTGTTCTGTGGGGTTGTCAGAAAGTTATTTTGTTGGTCTCCAGTACTCAGCTGTACATCACTGCATGGCTCTTCACATTCAGTTTAGGACCATAACGGCTTTCTCATTTGCATTTGTCTCACGTGAGCAAATTGTTTTACTTGAAAGCAAAAGTACGTATGCTTCTGTTAGAACGAAAGTGAGTGACTTAAAGTTGATCATTTGTAGTTACAAGAAAATTGATAGCTGTTGTTGAGTAATGTGTTTTCAGAACACAATATAAAAATTGCTGAAAGATTTTTCTTCACTCGCTCAGCCCAAGTGATTTGAATAACCACTTTAAACTTTCATTTTCTCTGGATAATGAAAATTAAACTCAAATGTAACAAATTAAACTGAAGTTTGTCCAGATTTTTCCCTTCTGTTTCTAATGACTGCTTATTTGTCTTTGCAAATAAATGTCTAATATGTAATGAGCTGCCCAAAGAGACAAAGCTGGGGAGTAGTTTTTTTTAATCCAGATGGTGGACTTGAGTCAAAGATATCTAACAAGAATCTCTGACCTGCCTTTGGACTGTTGTTTCTGGACCTGAATGTTTCTCAGGGAGTCCCCAAAATGCTTATCTTTTCGTAACTTCAGCACTGTCCCTGTACAGCTTTCTGGTAGATATTCCCCTATTGAATTTAAATACTGATTAATGGTCTTGTTTGGAAAATTCTTTCAACTAACCATGTTGTTCCAAGCTACTAATGCAATGATTTTAGGAATGGGAACCTTCAGAATAACACCTCTGATTTAAAATTTAATTTTTTAATCTTTAACTGTGATATTATATCCCTTTACAGTGATGTAACTATATCAATATTTTTGTCCCTATTAAGAATCTTCTGTTTCAAGCAGAGCTGTTTCAGTGAAGGGCCTTTGAGTCTAGAAAGAGGTGAACTGCTGTAAATGGTTATTCCGGATCGCCTGAGGGGTTTTTTTTTTTTATTTTTGCGGCTTTAGAAGATTCTTACATGAATTTCTGAATTGTCTGTATTTTTAAACATTTTCTGTAAATTCTGAGAGTGAAAGAAAAAAATCTGAGTGTGAACCAAGCTGTAGCTACTTATTTTGCTAACCATTGCTGTCTCATCTCTTCGTGCTTTCTCTTCTCATCTGTACCTACCTTGAATGTAGGTAGAAGATCTTTGGGGCAGGAATTGTTACCCAGTGCTGTGTTGATTAATCATCTGGGATAATGGAGTCTTTGTGTGCATATGGCTCCTTGTCCCTATCAAAATCCAAATAGCAAAATATTTTAAGGTAAAAATACCATGAGGGTGTTACAAGCGTTTTTGTAGAGTGTTATAAACCTGTGAAAATGCAGGGGGAGAAATTATATTTTAGGTCAAAGTATGATTTATCTGAAAAATTGTAGTGCCTGTGTAATGTGTCGTTAACTCTAGTAAAAAAAAAAAGTAATTAGGCATGTAGCTTATTAACATCCCAGATATATTGAAGCAGGTTTTGTAAAAGATATGAGTGTTTTCTTACCTACCAGTGTGAATTGCTTTAAACTTCAACATTAACTCTGAATTTAAGTATTTATGCTGCTTGTTTGTTTTAGGACTTTTCTAGAAACAATCAAAATTGAACGCTTCGTGAGCTGTGTGCCCACCTAACTGCATTTTTTTTTTTTAATGTTGAAGCAATGCTTACCTGGAGTGTTTGCCTTTTATTAAAGGTGTTTTATTAACGAAAACAAAAAGGGGTGGTGGTGGTGTGGGACACAAGTTCTTCTGCATATCACTGAGGTAATGCAGCACAAGTTGTATCTGTTGTTGTTGGAAAGATAATGGGATATATATTCCCTCTTTGATCACAGTCAAGCTATGACATTTTCTTACATCTTTAACCTGCTCTCAGAGAAGAGGTGCAATGCCTCAAATTCCGTTCACATATTTTGTACGTGGACTGTACAGTTTCAGAGATCCATGTTGGAGCCTTTCATAAGCAGTAGTAAATAAGTTTCTCAAGGAAGTTTTTTTCTGGATTATTAATTTTCTTGCACCTTGTTTTACACAGTATGAATTACTACTAGATCAGTATGAAATTGTGGTCTTTTGTCTCTTTGAATGTGTTTACACCAGAGCCCGATAGATTCGGGAAGACTTGAGAATTTCCCAGAATGTGTGTTTGGTAAATCCCACTAAGATATTAGCATTTATTGTATTACCATTTAGGTAGCCTAAATTATCTTGCTGGGGTACTCTTTTCTTCAGATCAATTTAAACTGGGAAATCAGAGCAAGAGCTGCAACTCAGCCTTATTATAATTCTTGCAGTTCACAACTGAATAGGAACCCCTGTTTTGTCCAGGATTTACAGTATGAGTGGGTACCTAAATCACTCCATTTCAAAACAAGTCTAGCATAAATTTTCAGTTTTAGTTGTGCATTTCCATACTTCCCCCCCAACCCCCCCCCCCCTCAAATAAGCGCTGCAGGTTTGATTTATATAAAGTCTTAGCACTGTTTCTAATCAGCTGAACTCTAGCTCAATTCTTTAACCCAACTCCCTAGTAAAAGAAAGGGAAGCCAGAGAGAAAAAACAACGTAAAGGCAATGCTTTCCAGTTTTGCAGCTGTCTGAATTGATGTACACTTGGAAATAGGAACAATTTAGATGATTTTTCTCTCCGATATAAAGTGATATGGTAATGTTTAATCTGCATTTCACTCAGACTTTTTTTTTTTAATGTAAAATGTGTCTGCAAATGTGCCTAATGACCCTAGGCAAAACACCTTGTAGAGCTGGCATCCCGTCCCTGTGCTGGGGGTGCAGGGTGGTGGGCAGCAATGGAACTGCCTCTTGCCAAAAGGATCTAGGGCAATTTTGGTAGAAATCTTGGTGGCTCGGCGACTGCCAGCTCCTGTGGGTTGAGGGCAGACACCAGGGTGTCAGTCAGGGGACTTGGTGCTGGAGCACAGAAGCGCCGAAAAGAAACATGAGGAAGATGCAGTCAGGGAAAACCTGTGTCTGGGTCCTTGCACAGCTTTACCGTGACAGAGGAACTTGTCATTTTTATCAAAACAAATTTGGTTTAAAACTGGCAAAACAAAGCTTAACTAACTTTTCAGAGACTAATGTTTAGGTTTATCGTGGTATATGTATTGTATATTTATTTTTTTTTCCACAGAAACCTGCTAATATTTTAGTTATGGGTGAAGGTCCTGAGCGAGGAAGAGTAAAAATTGGTATGTTTATATCTTTGATAAGTCCCAGTGTAGCATTTAAGTTAGAATGTTCTGAAGGTGCAGTTGTACCACTTAAAGTAGTCATTGTAATACTAGTACGTGCCTGGGCACATTGTCTAAATGCTGTTTTCTGAGTGACTGGCTTCTTGATATTAGCCCCATGCACCAGTTCTGACAATGAAATGCTGTAGCCTCATCAATGAAAAGTGGAAAATGTCATTATATTTTGTTTAAGTGGGTGTTTGTATGGGGTGGGGGATTCTGATATGGGGATTAAGATGAGAGCTAGCTGGGGGAAAGGAGGAGAAAGAAACGGGATGTTAAAATTTCCTCCATTTACCCCTGTAATGCCATGACATTATCTTGCTGCTGCTTATAAAATCTAAATAGGGAACTGCTCATTACTACAAACCTTAAATTTTATGATGGAATCAAAGGTGGCATTTAGCCTACAAAATGTTCTTGAAAGGGTAGACAGGTCCCTTGGAGATAAATGCAAGGGATCTTAAAGTCCAGAAAACACAGTAATCCAGTCAAAATGGTTAGTGAGAACAACTGCTAAATGCTCAAACTGGGCTGTACCAGGGTAGGAAGGACCCAACACTTTCCCCGCTATTGTAACATTTTCTGGTGGGAGTTACTACTCACAGTGAGAGGATAATTTGTAGATCTACAGTTCTTTTAAATTAAAGTAAATAAATAAATAAAAATTAACCGTAGTCTAACAGCAATAGGCTATGCCACGCTGTGCATTAGCATGGCAGTGCTCTCGTAGCAGATTGCTAATGCACAGCCTGCTTATATTTGCTACGTATGGTAATGCAGCCCCATAGTTCATCTTTTTCACTTTCCTCTGTTTCCTTTACGAGATTATTCTTCTGCATTGTTGCTCTGTACTCTTACTGTTTTGTTTATCCAAACTATATTGTTAATCACTAGTATAATGATTCGGGGTAGGATTTTCTTGGAGCGTTCAGTGCTGCTCTAGTCTTTCCCTCGCCCTTCAAAATCGAAGGAGCAGACAGGCCAGGACTGAACACTTCTGCAGATCCTACCCTGAAAGCTTTTAATGCCCTTCTGAGGTTTAAGGTTGACAGTAGAGCTTGAGGTCGTCTCCGTACAAAACAGGTACAGCACGGACAGTGGAAGGGAAAATTGCTTCCTGTTACTTTTATTCTTCACGGAGCGGTTGCTTCCAAAATAGAGAACGTAGGTCGTCCTCTGGGCACGTTCACATTCAACTGTGGTGGTGATATTTGCTGTACACAACTACTTGCTAGTAATTGCACGTAGACCACCCATTTATTTCTTAATTGATAGCATTGAATTAATTTGGGAATAAATTTAAAGCACGACTAAACTTAGTCAGACTGTTAATGGACAGGTGAAAGATTCTGTATCGGACCACCAGTCCTCTGAGCCATCCGTTCCCAGCGAGGGAAGAGGGAGGGGGACCCTGGATTTCTAAGTGTGTTATCAAAATGTAGATTTCTTTTTTTCTTATTTTCTTAAGATATTAGCACAGCAGGAAAAGAATGCAGAAGTTACACCCATACCAAGGGCTTCCACTTTTCCAGTGTAACTAATTTCTCTAAAAAATACATAACTGGTATTTAACTTAAAATAATTTTCATAGGCTTTTTGTGTCATTTTGAGTCATAAATTCACTTTCTTACAACAACTTTCCATATTTTTCATAGTTACTAGTGACTTGATCATATTTTGAGTAATGAATATTTTCATGTAGATAACTGTAAAATGTTTCTCTTTTTAAATGCATAAAACCAATCATAATTAGGAATGCAAATGAAAAAAATTAAGGATTGTGTAGTCAAATTAGAGACCCATATTTACACTGCAGTTTTCCCTCAACCAGTGGGCTATAGCGTGTAGGTCCCTCAGAATGGCTACTCATCTCATCTCATTCGACTCTTTCTCACCACGTGTATATCCCTGCACCACAGAGTCCTCCTTCCTTGGGATTTGGGGATTGGTGGGTCAGGAACGCGATTCGGTGGGAAAAGGTGCATATTTTAGTCTCTGCCCGTTTTTTCCTGTATCACTTCTATTTGGTAATTCAGACAGCTTTCTGGGCAGTTGTATACCACCAATTCTAAAAATGAGTTTTTAATGATATAAGGGCCACAAACAGAATTTTAAAATCGTAGCCTAAACGGTATTTAGTACCGGTGTCCTGATACTGAAAATACGTCTTGATAGAAAATTAGCAGGGAGGCAGATGCTGTGGGCTTAGTTGCTGGTTTTGTGTGAAGGAAATCTTGCTACAGCTAACTTCGTGAGGAGGGAGCTTTTGTGATGTGTATGTATGTATTATAAATCATTCTAACCTTTGCAGAACTTGCGTTTTGCTCACATTTAAAATGCTGCTTCTTGAAAGACCATCCTGTTAATAATGGAATATTTTACGGGAGAATATCAGGTGAAATGAGTCAGGATTTACCAGTGTCCTGAGAGAAGTGAGTTGATGCGCTTTTTCAGAACAATGGTTAATTCTTTGTTCTAAACGGCTCATGTTAGTAATGATTTATAATGATACACTTTATAGGTGGTGACATCCAGTAACTTCTATAAAAGCTTTAAGAAAACCTGCTCACAGAATTCCTATCTCCTACAGTCTGCATTTGTCTTTTATTTAGCCAAGTGATGGTAGCACTAACAAGTAAACTCAAACAGTTTAAAACAAAACAAAAAATATTAAAGTTGGTAGCTTTCCTCAAATTTTAAAGCATCTCTCTTTGAATTTTGCAGCTGACATGGGCTTTGCCCGATTATTTAATTCACCTCTGAAGCCTTTAGCAGACTTGGATCCAGTAGTTGTAACGTTCTGGTATCGAGCTCCAGAGTTGCTTCTTGGAGCAAGGCATTATACCAAAGCTATTGGTAAGTAACTTGGATGAAAGGTTACTATTTTGTTCTTTATGCAAAGTGTACCCAAATATTGATAAATAGTACAAAGGACAGTAGCTGCGTTAAAGGTACGTTACTGATCTTTAGGGAAATACTAAACTTTGACAAACTGTTTAGTTTACTATGGTCTCTGGCTAGATGTAGGAATGAAATATTTCTGGGTTTTGGCTGCAAATGCCCTGCAATGCAATGTAATTTTATATGGCTTTCACCCAAGACTTTTTTAAATGCTGTTAAGAGGTTATACAAAATACGGATGTATCTTTGAACTATTAGTAGAATCCATATGGTGATGAGGCACAGTGCATTGATTTTATTGTAGGGGTTTTTACCTAGTGTAATACATACTTCATCTAAGGAATGTACAGAATGGAGAATATGTTGGCTGCACTGAAACTACACTGTAAAAATAAGCCATATTTTAGTCTCTGTGTCTTTTTCAAAGCATAAGTGCAAATAGGAATTGCTTGAAGTAGTGAGATGTGATCAGAGTCACGCAACAGGCTGAGCTGCGATGCTGCATCAGACACATCCAGAAAAACCCAGAGCCTCACAGAACGCAGACAGCATTAGTTACATCGGCTTAACGCTGCATCCTCCTTGTCACTTAATTCATGCTTACTGGTCTGAATTTTAACAGCTTTGCCATAGTGTGATTGGCTTCGCTCTGCCAGTCTCTGCTCTTCCCAGTTCGGGGTGAGGGATGGCAGAGGGCAGGGGCGGCTGTGGGAGGGTCGCCTTTAGGGGATGCGAACAGCTTTGCCATGGAAATGAGGGAGACTGGAGGGAAGAGGACTGGGAATTTTTTTCTCTTGCTGGTTGGTTTGAAAGTTATGTTCAGGCCTGGCAACCATTTCTGGGGAAATAACTTCCCCTGCAACACTGCACTTACTTTGCCCAAACGTGGAGGTTGGATGTCGGCATACATGATCTTGTTTCTGTAACCTGAAATTCTTTCCTTGGTCCTGCGCAATTATTTTTTTTTTTTAAGATCGTGTCAGTGTTTTTGTCAGAAATTCTAATGTTTATGACTTAAATGTATTTTCATTTACTTTTCTGTTAATACTCTATTTTTTTCATAGAATAAACACATTTCTTTATATGTTCCTTTAAACTTTTTTTTTATCGTACTTGGATGTTCCTTCACTTTACTGGCATTTTCTTCTGCTTGCAGCATGTGAAACTGAATGGGTGGTCATAGCCTTTAGTACATAATTTTTTTTTCCAGCATAGATAAAAACTGACTGTATACGAACACTGAGTAATGGGGATGCTCTCTGCATCATTTTTTTTATCCTTTTTCATGACCTTTTCTTGTTCATTCAAGGTTCAGTGTAGCGTTACTTTATGGAGGTTAAAGATTACATTTTATATACTAGAAAAAAAACCAAGGAAAACAACTGGGAAAATTCAGGCTATCTGATTTTGCAGATTGGGACACAACAGTTAACACAGAAAGGGTTTTGGTTTGATTGTTTTTTGGGTTTTTTGGTTTGTTTTGGGGTTTTTTTTTTTTTTTTCAATGAATGTTATCAAAAAAAGGGTGAGGTACGTGGGCATGGAGTGATTCACTTGTAACTTTCTGCAAGGTTTTATGGATAGTATTTGGCTTACTCCAATATCACAGCTTTTCAAATTGTATTTTTTGGGTCATACAATCTCATTAAACCCAGTGGCTGGTCAGACAGGGCACATTTCTTGGTGGGGACAGATGCTGGTTGGCTTTTCTTCATTTGTTTTATGTGTGGACATTTACTTGAATAGTTTCCTTTGATTTTTTTTTCCTTAATCATATTAATTTTTTACAGCAATAAATGGTAACTACACTTTAAAAATACCACAAAACTTGTATGATACTCTCGGAGCTCCTGTGTAGTTACTGAATTGTGTACCTCTATCACGTAGCTAAAAGGAAAAGTTGAGGGAGTGTTGCACTTTTGACAATAGAAACTTGAAATTTTCAATGCAGGGACCTTATCTCTGATAAGCTAACATTCTACCTCACCAAGATGCTTTTGGAAAGCTTCATTTGATTTTTTTTAATTTTAATTCTGTTCTCCTTTTTTAAAGATATTTGGGCCATAGGGTGTATATTTGCAGAGCTGCTAACATCAGAGCCAATATTCCATTGTCGACAAGAAGATATCAAAACTAGTAATCCTTATCACCACGACCAGCTGGACAGAATATTCAATGTAATGGGATTTCCTGCAGGTACATACTGTATATTTTTGTTATCACTGCTGTTCAAAGAAAGATATCTCTATTGCTTTCTTTGCATGTGAAGGTGGCAGCTGATGAAAGCAACAAAGCTGTTCAAACACAATCTTTATTCCATGAGTTATAAATCTAGAATCCAATGGTCATATTAGGTATTTTGGCATATACATGTACCAGTGTTTTAAAAGATTATGTTTAATGGTGGATAATTAAAAATCAGAAGGAATATTTCTGCATTTCTTCAGTACTGATTATAGATTTGGAAAGTGATGATTGTATGAAACCAAGCAGAAATGTATACATTTAGTGACCATTATGCAGTTGTTTAACTCATGCTAAATTAAATGCATTTGGAAGTGGGGGAGGGTATTTTTTTTTTTCCCCCTTGGTAGAAAGCTCATCATATGGAGAAAATTTCTTTATTCCAAACTGGAGCAAAGAACTGCTTGCATGAATGAAAATGTATTCCAACGTGGACATCACTTGTTGCATTTTCCCCTCAGTGTTGGTCATACCTTGTTTTTCTACAGGCTGTCTTGCGTCTTTTTAGTTAATGCTTTGTCTTCTAGTGTTCACATGATTGCAGATGTCAGAATAACAGGGGCCTTATTCTTACTTTTTGGTCATCTTTCTCCTCACTGCTTGTGTTCCCTGCTGTTGTCCATTCGCTATTAATAATCTTTACTGTTCTGGTGGACTTTCTTCCTCCTATCACATTAGTTTTATGGTCTTTATGTTTGTGTGGTTCTAGAATTTTGTTATTAAATTTGCTCTTATTTTTCCCTTTGACTTTTTTTTTCCCCTGTATGTACTTCATTGCTTCTGTACTGCTGTATGAGATTCCTGGAAGTGTTGCCTTTGCGTATTAAGTACTTGTATTTTCTTGAAAATCCCCTTTAATTTTGCTTCTTTAAGCAATGCTGTCCTTTTCTTCTTTCAGCCTAGAGTTTTACTTTTTTCTTACTTCATTTGGGTTCTACATTGCCTATGTGTAGCTTACATAACTATATGGTACTCTATTGTTTTCTGATTAGCTTAAATAACCCTTTCCAATGGTGTGCATTTGGGTTTTGAAGGTCTTTTGGTTCTTACCAAGAAATACTGTTTTTCATTTAATTGCAGCAAACTTCTTGCTTTTTAATTGACACTTGCCATATTTGAAACAGTTTCACGTGTCTTTGGGGCAGGGAAAGAGAGGAATTTTTTATTTAAATAATAATTCAATAATTAGTGTCTGATTTATTTATTCATGTAATATTTTTAAGCTCTCAGTGTTCTGCAGTTGTGATAACAGTAAAGATTTGCTTTGAATCAAACTACTTGCCCACAGAGCCTTTTCAGGAGTTAGAGAGTGTAATACATTTGGGGCTAGGTTCTGGTGGTGATTTTTTTTGTTTTATTTTTAAATCCGTTTCAGGCTTTCTCTACACAGAGCAGTTGAGATGAAATACACTTTAATTTGAGTGTGCAAATGTTACTTTTTCTTAACCTTTTGTTGGCTAATGGTATTTCTTTTATGTTGAGACAGCAGAAATTTACATGGTACCCCTGGGCACTTTCCTGTAACTAAAGACAGTGCTGTCAGAATGGAAAAATCCCTTAGAGGGAGACAGCATTTGCGGGAGTCTTCTGTACTCCTGTCCTGAGATCACAACTGCACCTGAATAAATTAAATGAAGGGTGCAAGCACAGTGGCTGACATAGTTTTCTTCTGTCTTCTGGGCATAATAGTCACCTTCACTGTAGCCAGCAGCTGTTTTTTTTGAAGTTCTTGAGTTAATCAGCACACAGCTCTTAAGTGTTGGTATTGTGAAGAGGTGATGAAGGAATATGAACCACGGCGTACAAAGAAATAAGTAACTGCAAGGTTAGAGAAGCAGACCGAAAAAGAAAAATCAGGGCTATGGAGATACCTGGAAAGCCTTTGTTTTACT
>VZUD01000081.1:5503293-5539647 GCA_013401065.1 Cepphus grylle
ATAAGTATTGATTTTGCAGATAAAGATTGGGAGGACATAAAAAAGATGCCCGAACATTCAACTTTAATGAAAGATTTCCGGAGAAACACGTAAGTCTGCTTTGAGTTGAGCTTTTTTAAGAAAGCATATTTTATTTCTCCTTCTTGCCCTAAATTTCTTGTAGCTGAGGTTGTTTTCTATGTGGATGCCACACAAGGACTATGAAATGGTTATGACTTAGATTGTGAACGAAGAAAAATAAAGTAGTTTTTGGAATGATGAACTTGGCCCGTTGAGGTGGTGTGCACCAGAAGAGTAGCCAGAGACAGACTGTAAATGGTAAGGTGGCAGGGGATGCCACTAAGACCCGCGCAGCTCTGGACATTGCTAAGCATGGTTTGTCCCAGCTCTTTCCAGATCTGTGGTACTGGAAACAACTTTTCTGTGATAGCTGCATAAAAGGGATCTGGTAACCTTATACTGTTTCCAGCAAACAGTGGGTATAATTGTCAGGTTTGGTGTCTAGGGTAGCTTATGAAGGCTAAAGAAAAGAACACCTTTTAGTTTTGCTGTCACATTGCCAGAGTCTAATACCTGCACTTAAGAGCCTGCGCCGTTGCCTTGTTTCCATGCTGAGGGATTTGGGGCTGTACTGTTACTTACATTTCTTGCTCCTGCCACGCTATTGTAACCATTCAGAAACCTTATTTCTGAGCTCCTCTTCAAAAAAGGGAATTCATGGATGTTCTCGTAGAAAACCTATACATTGCAGGAGAGTGTTAAGATGGACTTAGTATTTATCTCCATGTTTACGGGCATTAGAAATGTACAGAATGAAACTGCATAGTAGTAAAATTGCTAAAAGGCAGTTTAAATCCAAGTGATAATTTGTTGCCTGTGTGTAGTTAAAAGTGTGCTTTTTGTGTGGATGTGTTTTTACGAGCATGTGAGGTAGAGATGCATTTCTGTAGTGTCTGAATGATTTTTAATCAGTCTCTGGTATTGGTAGTTGTGGTTTTTCCCTGCTTAGTGGATAAGCAATGGAGACTAAACTGTTCTTATTAATCTTTTGTAGCTACTAAGAAAGCTTTGCAATGTCGGTGACTTGTGATTTGCATATTAGAAATGTCACATTTTTTTCCTTTTCTAGGTATACCAACTGCAGCCTTATCAAATATATGGAAAAACATAAAGTTAAACCAGATAGTAAGGCATTCCACTTGGTAAGTTCCTGCACACATAAAAAAAATCAAAGCCCTCATATAAGTTACAGGTTAAAGTGACAGTTGAGTTGGTGTCAAGTACACTGTGACTAACTTTATTTTATAAGTATTACACCTTATTTTATAAATTGAGTTAGGAATAGTAGACACTCTGCAGTCTGAGAATTGCAAAACGACTTTTTCTTCTCACATTGATAAATAGATTCTGTGAGTCATTCCCTGGATTAGGTTCTGTATTGAGTATATTAGAAATTTTCAGTATTTAAGTCATGTTTAGTTTGCAGTGATTCTGCAACTCTTAGCCGTTTTGCTGCTTTGCATACTTCAATAGCCTGTTTTTATTAAAAAAAAAAATTCTAAATGCCTAATTTTTTACATATTCATTAAGCAGCTTACATTTTACAGACTTCAAACAAAAAAAAACAAAACTTGAGACTTGAACATGTAGTTTGGAAAACTTCATGTGTCTTCCTGGTGCACTAATCCATTGTAGCTTTCTTATGAAAACTGTCTAGAACTCTTGCAACAATGATTTTTCTCTCTAGAGCATATAACTTTTTTTTTTAAGGAAGAGTCCAGTTAAAATTATGCACTTGCTCAATCCTGGAAGTGCCTACTTTATGTTCTTTCAGAAATTGCTATGTTGGGCCTTTTCTTCTGTGTTTTACAGGACATTCAAGTCTCTAAAATGAACTGTATATCTATGAACATGGAGAAGAAATAATTTAAGTATATCTAATCTCTCTGAATGGACCTTCTCCTTATTGTCATGTTTCCAACTCAGGTTAAATGTTTTCAGGCTAGAATTATTTGGCGGGGCAGGAGTGAGGAAAGAGACAGGAAGCTTTTTCATCTTGTAGATGAGAGGAATAAAGTGGAGAAAAGGGGAGATGGTTGAGAGGCCTGGGTGTCTGAGGGTCGCGTGGCTTTTGTTCAAGTCACTGGAAGCTGTACCTTCTCTGCTACAGAGTTTTTAAGCAGACTTTTTTTTTTTCTGTTCAGTACTTTTTTTCATCCATATAAATTTTGGAATTTATCCTTCAGTCAGAGCAGCTCTGAGGCAATATTCTTCTTGTGGCATACCGCATGGGCATTTTTGAATGGGGGTTTCCAAGCAGATGGGTTGTACTGCATCCGCTCCAAAATAAAGCGTATAGTCAAGGTTCAGATTAAAACCAAAACTGTAACCAGCTGAATCAAGTGCTCATTGCAAGAAGTTACCTGGCTGTTGTACCGTTGCACATCATTTACTGTGAAGCGTCTTTGCTCTCTAAAGTTCAAAGTTGTTGAAATACTAGAGGTGTTTACATAAGCAAGGAAACTGGTCCTCTCTGATAGAGATATTGGATTTTTGATGGATTTTTGTATTCAAGCACAGTTGGAAGCTGCTGAGCAGTCTGTATATTTGTGTGTAATGCATGAAAAGTTTATGTTGAGATGTGAAGAACTGAAGTGCTCATACTTAATCCGGTTTTTACGATGTAGCTATTTATAACAGAGCTTCAGAAATGCATTGTTACTTATGTACCAAGATGCTTTTATGTTTTAGTATGACAATGCATACTTGAAGAAATATATTTGATATAGCACATAGATAATACCTATCAAAGTTTAAATAATATTTTAAAAAATTAAATAATTCAAGAAGCAAAAAACAATGAACATGAAGTATCTGATTAACATATGTTTCGCGTAGGATGGAGTTTGGATATAAAAACGCATCCATGGACACTGAAGTGAAGCAAATTGAGTGAATTTGCAGATCTTTCTCATCAGCCACTCTAATTATCAATAGTGGTGAATAGCTGAGAAAACTCAGTCCTGCCTAGTAAAATCAGTTGCATTAGATTTTCATATCATACCTGGGCAATCTGAGGTTAATAATCTTTTCCGTGCAACACCCTGTATAACATGGCCAGTGACTCCATCTTCAAGTAGTGTAAGTGCTTTTCTCCTCCCTCGATTCCTCAACTGTTTCTTTCTCAGCACTTTCCAGTCTGCTGATTTAACACCAAGCTCAGGTGAAGAAAAGTGAGTAGTTCAAGCTTTGCTGTATGTCTTGACGGTCCATAAAAAGACTTGCTCTGAATGAAGTAGCTTCTCTTAGGAGTGCTCTGGCCAAACCAGCCTGAAATTTCTCATCTGCTCTCCTAGTCTTGCTAGTTTAGAAATTGTTTTCAATAGAACAACAAAACTAGACACAAAATAATCACCTGAGAACAGCTTAAAACACTTACAGCGTTTTCTCTTCTCCCTGCAGTATCACAACAGGGTGATAACTGTTTGAATGTATTCAACATTTTTGTTCAGCATGTTTGTTTTTTATATCAAAAAGCAGTGCTTACATTAAAATGCAAAATCAAGGTTAATAGTGGTCTTTACCAGGCCACTACCACCCCTCCATCCTTGGTTACATCCTTTAGTACCGAACAAGAGGACTGGGAGGTGAGTTTGAGCATGGACTCGCTGACTGAACACGCTGCTCAACCGCTGCCTCACCCACTCGCTCCGGTTTGGGCATCTGCCCGCCTTCCCTCGACAAAACTGATAGCAAGAGAGTGAGCTTCGTGCAATTTGGGTGGTGTCAGTCAGTGTCACGCAAGCTAAAAAGCAGGGTATTTACTAGTGTAGATGTAGCCGTGTTCTTGTATGCCTCCCATAGATACTGGATTGTGAGGGAAGTACTGTGAAGTTCATAGTTAATTAGCAGAAAAATAAGAACATTCTGCTAACTGCGGTCTGTCAGAACAATTCACTGAAAATCAGATTCCATTTAAAAACCCTGGTCTTTCCAAAGTAACATCTTAAAACACTGTTCAGGCACTGTCAAAATTGGAAGGTGCCTTAGGTTTCCACTCCTGTTGTTTGAGAGTAGGCTGAACTGCAGATGAATCTCTTGGGCCCCTCCACCACAGCCTGAAAAAGTTCAGCGGGTCTCTTGGTACTGGTTCTTCCAGAGACACTCCAAGATCTTACTCTTTCACAAGCTGTCTCACAGCCCTTTTACTCTGCGTCAGAACAGATAAAAAACCTGTTTACATCTACTATTGTAAAACATGCCAGAACTAATAATTCCAGGACGAGTAAATCCTGGATTGTTGTCACTGCCAAAAATGAAATGTTTTGATTTCCCAACTTGAATTAACCAGATTTTTTTTCCCCTCTTTACTGGTGCTCATGCACATGGTGCCTTTTCACATGCAGAACTGATCTGTTAACATGAGGCAACTTTGGCTCCTTCCTGCTTTTGCGGCTTACTTTTTTTTTTCTGCTTTCATATTCCTGATTTTTTTTTTTTCCTACTTATTTGTTTATGCCCTCGAAAATGGATACGCAGCTGCTGCTCCTGGTTAATTGAGTGGTGCTTCATCTTCCATTTGGTTACTTTGGTCCATATGAGCTGTAGTGATTGTCCCATTTATTGCTGATCTGTAAAGTTTACTGCATTTTTATTATGTCATTTGGCCAGGTGATCTTCTAATTGAAAGCTTTTTAAAATAGAAAATATTTGTAATGATAGCGGAAGGTTCAGTTGTGTGCTGGCACCCGAACAAGGGGGCAAAATAGGACTTCCAATCCCCCTGTGTAATAATGGTTGCACAATCATTAAATGTTCTTGTTTCTGTTTTCTGTTGCTGATTATGACCAAATTTGCTCACATCTTGTCAGCATGTGATGGACAGCTTTATAACCTAACTGCCAGAATTTTGCAATGATTTTTGATTGGGATGTTTCTCTTTTTTTGCCTTCCTCTCTTCTGCCTCCTGGGATTGCTTTTTGAGCTGTTTGAGAGAACAAGAATTGTTCTGTTCAAACCAATATTCTACAAAGACTACATGCAGACTCAGAGAGCTGAAGTAACTTACTGTGAGTCCTTGATGATGTGAAAAACAAAACTGGGTTGGTGGTGGTAATACATATTTATTATGTTCTTAACCGTGCCATTAAAACTGAAGGCTGAGGAGAGAAAACGTACTTTCTAACTTCAGCAGTCTGTGGCGTGGAGGTCTGCATTGTGGTTGTGTATGATCACTTAAAAGCTAGTGAAAGGAGATGACCAGTTCAGACATAGATCATGACACTGGATCTTTATAAAAAAAGCTAATTTAATCCCATGAAATGTGTGAATAGCAAATGTAAAATGAATATTATTTGCATATGTAGTTTTCTGCATATCTTGTTAGATCCATGATAAAAAAAAAGCTATAGGTTGAACATGTAGCGTTTCTTTTAAAGATCATTGTCTTTGACAATACGTCATGGTGTAGTTCTGCCTTGGACACTGTATTCTATGGTGAAACATGAAGACTCAGTATTTTCCTTTTTCTGTGTAGTATCTGAAGGTTACCTCATTTCTGCCTGTATGTTTTGCTTATCCCGCACGGCTGTATTCCACAAAACTGCTGGGTGAACAAGGAGAAGTATATGAACGTACACCAGACCTTTTGAATTAGAAACACTCGCTCTTAGAACGCATCAGTGCTAGAGTTAAATAAAATCACTGTGGTCTGCTGTTCCTAAAACGGAGACAAATCTTCAGACACGTGGAGACAGCATGATGTTTCTAATGTGTTTTTTATTGAAACTCACTGTTGAGATGCTGCAGTGACAAATGTACGAAGTCCAGGCAGCTTCTGAAATGTTTACATGGGTGCAAAATGAGACTGGAAGAGTAAAAACAGTACAAACAGTAAAAATGTTTTTTTTAGAGTTACCTTTCAGTCTCTAATGCTGTGCTGAATTTAGACTTCATGTCTGTTATTGGTATTTGAAGTTACTCTAGAGGAGCTCCTGGCTACATATCCTAAGCATTTCTCATAACATGCCCGTTTAAGTAGCAATCTTTCTTTTCATACAAATTTTTCATTTTGCTTTGGTTATGTCAGTTTTATTTTCTTAAATTTTCATTTGTGTATTACCTTAGCAGTTTTGCTCTGCTATCTGTTACTGAAGCATCTTGTATGCCTTTTTTCTTTTAAAGTTTGGTATCAGGCAGCAAACATAGCAAACAGTGTGCTGCTTAGCCTTCTGTTAATACTTCCCAAGGAGAGTGAGAGGTTCTTTCTCACAGGGTAAGGTTTTGCTGGTTTTTTTTTTTTTTTTGAATTGAGTTCAACTATTTTGTAAAACATTATACCTCGTTTTGTCTTCTGCACATTTATACTTTGTGGTTATCTATCTTCATTGTCTTTAACCAACAGAGGTGTTTTGGAAAGACTTTTATTTTTTTTCTCATGTAGTTGATACCTGATTCATCAGTTGTTACAAAGATAAAGGCTGAGGTCTTACACTGATAGTGCAACAGCACCAGAGCTCGGACTTGATGTGCTCATGGAGGAGGCAGCTTATTAGACTTCTCTAGGGTATTCTGCGTCATGTCATGCAAAAAATCAACTAAAATTCAAGATTTGGCACAACTGCTGTTTTGAGCAGCATGTAGCGCGCACACATGTGTCTGAGAGTCCGTATTTGCCAGAATAAACAAGCACACACTGGAGTGGGTGATAAAAGGTTATCTGGCCAGGTGGGCTTTTTGAACGTGTTGATTACTACTTTCTTTTGTAGCACAAAGATTTTCTAAGGAGTGACTTCATATAACAGCTTTAAAATACTGTGGATGACAATGGAGTTGTACTAATATGACAATACTAAATAATGAGCAATAATGGACGTGGAATCACTTTTGTTTATTAATTGCGAAGAAGGACTTGAATTTAGATGGATATGATGTTGCTTCCTGTTAAATGCAGTGTAGTTGAAGAAATCAGGCTAAATATGTGCATGTTGCATCTTCTCGTGGGAAGTGAACAGACCAATGAAGAGAGAAGGACTCGGGGGTACTGGTGGATGAAAAGCTGGGCATGAGCCAACAATGTGTGCTCACAGCCCATAAAGCCAACCATATCCTGGGCCGCATCAAAAGAAGTGTGGCCAGCAGGTTGTGGGAGGCCATTCTGCCCCTCTGCTCTGGTGAGACCCTACCTGGGGTCCAGCTCTGGAGCCCTCTGCACAGGAAAGACATGGACCCGTTGGAGCAGGTCCAGAGGAGGACCACAAAAATGATCAGGGGGCTGGAGCACCTCTGCTATGAGGACAGGCTGAGAGAGTTGGGGTTGTTCAGCCTGGAGAAGAGAAGGCTCCGGGGAGACCTTATAGTGGCCTTTCAGTACCCAAAGGGGGCCTACAGGAAAGACGTGACAAACATTTTAGTAAGGCCTGTTGTGATAGGACAAGGTAACAGTTTGAAACTAAGAAAGGGAACATTTAGACTAGAGAGAAGGAAGAAATTTTTTACAGTGAGAGTGGTGAAACACTGGCACAGGTTGCCCAGAGAGGTGGTCGATGCCCCATCCCTGGAATCACTCAAGGTCAGGTTGGACAGGGCTCTGAGCAACCTGGTCCAGTTGAAGATGTCCCTGCTCATTGCAGGGGGGTTGGACTAGATGACCTTTAAAGGTCTCTTCCAACCCAAACTATTTTATGATTCTATGACTAAAGCTGCTGGTATGTCATGGAAACTCTTTGAATGTTTTTGTTAGAACATTTAGACTGGAACTAACTGTGTGTCCTGGGCTTTGCAAGTAAAAATAGGTGTTTTTTGATGGGAAATGAAGTTACTATTTTAACAAGAGAGAAGAGTGTGGTTATGTCATTTATGGTTAGGGCTTTGAGTTCAGACACATTTGTATCAGCTCGTCTTTCAGGAATAAGAAAGTGAAGTTTCTGTAAAACATTTTGGTAATATGGAGTGTTTTATCTTTTATTTTTGCAGCTTCAGAAATTGCTCACTATGGATCCAATAAAGAGAATTACCTCAGAACAGGCTATGCAGGATCCCTATTTCTTAGAAGATCCTCTTCCCACATCCGAGTAAGTGGTCAGTTTATTAACCTATCAGTACACCCAGAGATGCTTTAGAAATGCGTGCTTTCTCTCTGCTGTAAATATGTTTGTGACTCTTGAGCTAAATACTTGCTCTCTAAGAACCAAAGAAAGCTATAACCACTAAAATGCCATTTGTGGTTTTTGAAATTAAGTAGCATTCTTATTAGTCTCTTGCTTTATGGAACTTTGATCCTATTAGTCGCAGCCCTGATCTTGTTATTCACTGACAGGTTGATTATGCATGCTACAGATCTTTGTAGACAACTGCTAAGTGCCCGCAGGTCCACTTCTCTGCTCCAGAATGCCATATGACACTCTCTAATTACCTTACATTTTTCTGTCTTAGCCTTTGTTGTAAATTCAGTGGGTGGGGGAAGTCAACTCTGTGTCTCTTGCTGTCATCCTTAACTACTTAAATCCATTTTCTGTAGACACTCCTCTTTTTGTTTGCGCAGGGTGATTTACAAAAGGAAGAAAATTTAGGGACAATGAATGATTTCATTAAAAATTAATCCTCCCTCCTAAAAGGCTAGCCAGAAAGCATGATTGTACACTCTTTTAGGAAAGCTACTATTATATCCTGTGTATGATTCTCTACCATTATCTAGGGAAGAATTTATAAAATATGGTATGTATGTTTATAAGTAATTAATTAAAAATTAAATTACTTCACTAAAACCTACTGGATTATTTATAACTCCTGACCTGTCTCTCTGATTTAATGTTGTCATGTGAATGATTTGTTTTTGCAGAAACTGCTTTTAGGTTGGCATTTTTTTGTGACTACACAATGAGCAATGTTACAGGTGTACAGAGACTTTATTATAAATACGTTCTACTGATTAAGGGCAGGTAAATATTAGCCTATACTAGCAGTAGCAAATTCATGCGGACCACGAGATATGAATTGACAGATTAGATTTGTAGTTATTTTTAAACTTTGTTCCAGGTGGTTTTATTAATAGTCAGTGGAGTTTCCAGGAGTATTTTCAGTTAGTCCTGAGATTGTGAATTACACAATAGCTGGATTAAGATAGTGCTTCGTGCCCTTGCAGATATCTAACAGGTGGTGTACCTTTCCAGCCACCGGTTACCAGAAGAGGTGAAAACTACCAGGAGTTTGAGTGTATAAGAGACTACTGAAGATTAAAAGTAAATGTGAATACGTTTACTAAGTTTAGAATATGATGAAAGTAAGATGGGGAAAACTTCTCCATTAGTTACAGGTATTAGGCTGTGGCTCAGGCACCTTGAAACTAGCATGGGTGAAGTATGAATCTTACAGGTCTAACCCTTTTGTTCTAATACAGTGATAAATAGACTTTTCTGGGGGGCAGTGTTTTTGCAGGTTGTCAAATCCCTTACCCAAAACGAGAATTTTTAACAGAAGAAGAACCAGATGATAAAGGAGACAAAGTAAGTACTGGAAGAACAGTATCATCATGCTTCACTGGCTTTCACACTATTTCCTGTTTTCATGTTATTTCACGTACTGCTTTTGAGTTGAAATTTTTCTTTGTGTTTGAACAATTGAGAAGAACCAGCAGCAGCAGCAGGGCAATAACCATACTAATGGAACTGGTCATCCAGGGAACCAAGACAACAGTCACACACAGGGACCCCCACTGAAAAAAGTGAGAGTTGTTCCTCCTACCACTACCTCAGGTGGACTTATTATGACCTCAGACTATCAGGTATTTGCTTCATTCATATATTGTGTATTTGGTTCTCATGTTTACAGCAGTATTTCTTTAAGCTAAAAAAAAAAATTTGTAAATGTCACTGTATTAAACATTACTTTTTGTCATTTTTCAGATGCTTTTAGTTGATAGTTTGCCTGTAAATTGATATGCTGGTGCTCTTTAGCAGTAAGGAAATTAGGATCAGAGATTATTACAGTTAATAATTTTTTACCTTCATGTTAGGGAATGCAGACTACGGACCAGGAGCCTGCTGTGCTGTGCTCTGTATCACCTAAAAATACCATTCCTTATTTGAACAAGCCTGTAATAGTAGGAGAAAAATGGTATTGCAGTAAACAAGCTGTGAAACAAAAATCTGAACAAGAGTTTTAGTTGGGCAAATGGATTGTAAAGCAGTATTTTGGATGACAAACAGAAAGACTTGACCTGATGCTGTCGTAACCTCTTGTTTTGAAGACCAAGGGAGATTCCAGGTTGAGTAAGCCCAGTATTACAGAACTGAAGAGACAGGTGAGGTGGTGGCTATCAATGAGTGAGGAAGAAGAGAAGTGTAGGAAAAAAGCGTGAGGAAAACTTGAAAACTCTGTTCATGCCTTCCTGCATTTGAGCTTATGGTCAGACATTAGGAAATCAGAAGAGTTGGGAGGAGGAGAATACCTGAGAGTCATCCCGGGGAATGATACCTGAATTTGTGGGTTTGGATGAGATTACTCCCAGAGATCGAGGAGAAGACAGTTAAGGACAGAACCTTTAGTTAATGAAAGCTAAGAAATTGCAAAAGAGGAGCAAGGAAGACTTTTCAAATAACATACATAGGAATAGTTAGAGAGGTGGCAGATTTTGGAAGCCTAGGAAATAGAAGATCTCAAGAGGAGGTATGCTGGTGAAAATGTTAGCCTGCAGGAGCTGCTTAAATACTGCTTCACATGGAGCGATAGTGCAGAAGGCCAATTGGAAGAGAGTCTTTGATGGAATCAAAGGATGGGGAAGTCAGAAATTGATGGCGGTGTTTTCAGATATTTTAAAGGTGAAACGGGATAGTCTCTCTTCCATCCCTTCTCCAATATCTGTAACCTACTTAGCTATGCTTATGTTCTGTAGCAAAACTGGGGCTGAGTTAAAGAATGCTATCAATAACACCACTGTTGTCAACTTGCTCTTCACAGTTTGATACTGTTTCTCCATAAACACCAATGGTTTTGAAATCTTTCATCTCGGAGTTTGTTCTTGAGAGTACCAGCTGTCCTCAAAGGCTGCCTGGGGGCATTACCCTCATCCTTGTATAGATCTATATATTTCCAGCATTGAGCAAAACTTGAGATTACCAAAAAATGTAAGCCAAGGTCAATTTTCAGGAGCACTACTGTAAGATCCTTCATACAGTTCCCAAGTGCCTTTGCTCAACTAATCCCAGGACAACAGTAGCATGTCAGTTTTTAAGTTGTTTTCCTTGAACAATAAAGATTTTTAGAGTTCTTTGAAACAGTGGTCAGCCTTAACTAGAGTGCTGTGGAGTGCCTCTAAGTACAAATATTGTCTTTCTTTTAGTTGGGTTATGCATCACAGAGGATTCATCCCATTCAATTTGTCAAGCTACAAAGTCGATTGCTGTTTGGGCCTTTTAGCTGGCTGTATCTACTACTTCTGTGTGTGTTTTTTTAAGAAGGCAAATCTAACTTTCTCTTAACCTTCCCCTCATGTTGAGCCACATATCTAAGGACACTGATGCAGAGGTTGCATGGACTGTGTCAGGGAGCCCTATTTACATGCCCTAATTACACACCCTTCACCTCATTTTGCTCCTGGAGCTTGGCAGTTTGAACAAACTTCGGCTTTCACTTCTATGAGCAAGAGCTGAGATTTGCTACAGGAGAAGTCAGAAGACTCGGATTGCTTCAGCAGGAGTTGATGTTGGTTTGTTTTCAGCTCACATTCATCAAAACTTTTGTACTCTCAGCTGTCCATCCCAGGACTGTAGCTGGGGGTAGCCCTTGTCAACAAATGTCATTTCAGAATACTTTTGCCTTGAGACAGTGATAACTGTTACTTTGCTATCTCAGGAACTCTTATTGGTAAGTTGACTGCTTCTGACTAATCTTTTTGCTGTCTCTGTAGAAGGCAAAACACCTGTTCAAAACAAACAAAAAACAACACAAAAAACCCTCACCAAAACAACACCACCACCACCACCCCAACAAAACATCTCCCCTGCAGTCTTGTAAGAAGCCAGTGGGTAGATTTTCTTGGATTAAGGTATCTGGAAAACATGGTAATCAAAGGAAGGAGACCTGAACATGCTGGCAGTGGAACAAAAACAGTTAAGAGTTGCCTATTGGTGGCTTCAGGTCTCCCTGAAAAAAATTCCTCACATTTTTTGTTCCTGATCCTGCAACTTGAGGAGATGGTGAAGAAATATTACAATACAGCCCTCTGTTTTAATCAAACACCTGTTCCTTTGTTCTTCATTTAATTTGCTCAAATTACCCATATAAAGCTTGTGAAGAAGGATTGCCATCTCCTGGGCAAGACACACTAAGACAGTTTCTCCATCCACTCAGAAGTCAAATTATTCTCTGCAGAGCAAGTTGACCTTGTATCCTTTTCTGCCATGCATAAAAATAGTAGACACATGGCACACAGCCTTCCTTGCCTTCTCATTTAAATCTGGAATGTGACACTTCCAAAGGCAATGTAACTAAACAGGCTTGAGCAATTCCGCTACACCGAGCTTTTGCTTCTGGGTGCTTAATGGCCTTTAGAAAGGACTGGATATTTACGTTTGTTCTTAAACAAAAGCCATTTGTTGCACTGAGTGTCATGAAAGAATCTGATTTTTAATTCCCTCCCTCTTAAATAAGTTCTGTTTTAGAAGTCAGGATGCCGAAAATGTTTACAAGTGACATGAATGGTCAGGTTTTAAATGGTTAAACTTGTGATAGTTTCCTACATACAGGAGCTATGCTTGGGCAAAAAGAATATTCTGAGATTTTTGGTCTCTGAAGTTCATCCTGTATTTGTTACATGGAGAGAAGGGTGACCCAAAGCTGTGACACTTCTGTTGAGGAGTGATGACGAGTGACTTAGTCCATCTCTCAAGACCGAAGGCAAATGTCACAAAAGCTCATCCGTCACTGTGTTAACGGGGCAGTTCAGCAGTGCTGGTTTGTTGCCTCTGGCGTTAAGTGCTGGTCCAGCTTTTCTTCCCCTTTACACTAGACACACCTAGAGAATTAGCTCAGTCCTGTGAGCACATGTTAACAAGTAGAGTTTGCCTTTTCATTTCTGCCGTCAGCTCAGCATCCTGATTATAGCTTCCTTTCTAAGTGCTGAACAGCAGGAAAACATGGAGTTGTTATTTATTATTTTATGTTGCGACTTATCAAATCTGTAAAGCTATTTTAATATTTTATTTTTTCAGGATGTTTGTTCACCATAGTTTTGCGCATTCAGGTCTCAGTAGCAATACCCTAGTCGCGGAATATTCACCGAGAGAAGTTTCCAGACCTTTACTAGGATCAGCTTTTGCTAAAACTCCTAACACATCTTGTGATATCAAGAGTTCAGAAGTTACACAGCAGTTTCTAAATGCTGAAAAATTTGTGTGTGTGTAAACCATAACATAAATATAAAACAGCACAGTAATGTACTGAAATTGTGTTAATTTAATGAAATACAAAATGCTACTAAGCGGTCATATGCTGAGATTGAAAATCTCATGGTCTTTTTTGCTCTACAACTCATGATGTGTAAATAACTTCTAGGTTAAAATCGAAGTAGGCAGTTGCTGGTTTGCCCAGAGCTTCTTGCAATGATGAATGCTCCACTCAATAAATAATTGTAGAAATGCTGGTTGAAAGGGGCCTCGAGACCACGTAGCCCAGTCTCCCACTTGAAGCAGGACTGTTGCTAATGCTAAATCAGGTCAGCCATGGCTTTGCTTAGCTGAGTCTTAAAAACCTCCCTAGATGGGGAGACTTCACAGCCTCTCTGGGCAAGTTCTTCTAGTGCTATACTGGTCTCTTAGTGATTTTTTTTTTTTTAATTATTTTTGCCCCCTAATGTCCAACCTGAACCTCCCAAGCCCCAGTCTATGGCCATTTCTCCCTGCAATATCTCATTCCACTGAGAAGTGTGTGGCTGTTCTCTTTAACTCTCCGTCAAGTATTTGTAAGGCTGCTGCTAGATGACACCTTAGCCTAAATAATCACAGCGCTCTCAGCCTTTAGGTCACGCAAAAGGGTGTCAAGCGTATCCTTTGAGTAGGAAAATCTGCAGAATAATGCAGAGTGGCTCACCAGCCGTGAGATGCACCGATGTTTGGACCTCCATCCCAACATACCTTCTTGGTAGGGGAAGGGAGCAAGTGGAGAAGACCATGAGCGGTGGTAGCCTTGTGTAACATGCAGGTGAACCGTAGCCATCTGGAGGTTTGACTATGATGGGTGTAGATTTGCAGGAGGTAATTAGGAGGGATAACTGAAGGGTGGTAGCTGTCACTGTCTAATGATGTTCATACCTGCATCTGCTGTAATCAGAGTAGGCGGAAAGAAGCCTGGAAGCGCAGCTGCTTTAGGACCGTGTGTGCTTGGTACCTCTTGAAGAAATAAATCAGTAGGCGAAACTGCCTTGCGAGGTACTTGTTACGAAGGGTTGCATTTCCTCTGCTTTTACCCCCTCTGCAGCGTTCCAACCCCCATGCTGCCTACCCCAACCCCGGACCAAGCACATCACAGCCACAGAGCAGCATGGGATATTCAACTACCTCCCAGCAGCCGCCACAGTACTCGCACCAGACGCACCGGTACTGAGCTGCATCCCAATAACGTCAATGCACTGTTGCTAATGCTGCAGGACCGGCCGCGCAGCTGCCTGCCTGGAACCCGGCTTGGGCCACGAGAATGTACTGTACAACCACACCTCCAACCTGTCCGATCGCCACGATCCACCCCCTTCCACAGAGCGGAGTAGTGGCTCCCAAATCGTACCTGTTTCTGGGGTTAGACTTGAAAAGAAAGTGCTAGCACAGTTTGTGTTGTGGATATGCTACTTCCATAGTTTACTTGACATGGTTCAGACTGACCAATGCATTTTTTTTTTTTTTTCCAGTGACAGTCTGTAGCAGTTGAAGCTGTGAAATGTGCTAGGGGCAAGCATTTTTTTGTTGTCGTATGTGGTGAATACTCTTGGTGTAACAACTTTTATCTGACCGATAGTACACAACATCTCTCAACTGGTACTTGAAGCGTACACTATATGTTACCATGGCAAAAAAGCAAACTAACCATGACTCCAATTGAGACAATTTTGATAGACGTTTATTTTTAGTGACTTTTGTGGGTTGGTTCATTTTCCACCTCGATCAATGTTTTATGACCGACACGATTGCTTTTTTAAGAACATGAAAACATTTGCATTTTTTTCCAGCAATTACAAATGTCCCAAAGATTAATTTCCACCATAAGTTTTTACTTTTGTTTTTAAATCTATGACTTGACTGGTATTAAAGCTGCTATTTGATAGTAAAATAAGTATGTTGTCATTGATATAAACATGTTTGGTTCAGCAAACAAACTAAAATGATTGTCATAGACAGTGTTTTATTTTTTTCCTGTTGGTGTTAATGATTTGTGAGCATGCTTTGGGATTAAAAAAGCATGAATGATATTACCTAAAAAGGTGCGGCATCCATTCAGATATTTCGTCATGATTTTTGAGAACCAACTTGGTGTAGTGGATTTTAAATTTTGTTCAGTTAATTATTATTTTTTTTAAATGTTCGCACGTTGTTTAGGGGTGCCATTCCTACAGCAGAGGATCAAGGTGTTAGGAGAGCCTTAGAATTTATGAGGAAAAACTTACATACAATGTACTGTATCAAACTATTTTACATGAATGACGCAAGTATTCTGAATAAAAAAAAATCAAACATTGTTAAAACAAGGTGTTATGTAATAAATTTATTTTTCATAAATCTGCATATGACCTTGGCCTGTATTCCTTTTTATCACCGACACCTCCCTGCTCCCCCATGGTATGTCTGTATTGGTTGTATCCTGAGAAACAGTATCTGATGGGAATTTTTCTTCCAAGTGGGCAGGCTTCCATTAACTACTGAGAAGGATTTATTTTTTTTAAATAGCAGGGAAAAAAAATACAGCGTCTTCATAAATTGTCATTACCCCTGTTGTGTACATGTAGCCGATCAGCTGGAGATGCACTGAAGGTGGGTTTATTACTAGCTACATCTCGTGGATCAGACAGCTCCTTTTCATCTACAAAATCTAGAGATGTTCCTGTCTGAATAGTTCTTCTAAGGTTTCTGTAACTCGTTCTTACCTTTTATCTAATACCACACCGTGATTTTATGACAGAAATATATGCAGTATATGCAGGATTTTTTTCTGCAAGTGCTTCGTGTAGTGTGTCTGTCAGCCAGTATGATCCATTGCACTGCACTGAGCTGCTCACAGGGAACAGAAGAAAGACCAAACAGGTTGTCAGCCTGAAATGCAGACCGTGTTTGAGATGGAGATAAAATTATCTGAGTGGAGTAGAGGTTTAAGTACTCAGGTGACTTAAAACTAAATCACAGAATGAATCACAGAATCATAGAATGTGTTGGGTTGGAAGGGACCTTTAAAGGTCATCTAGTCCAACCCCCCTGCAGGAAGCAGGGACATCTTCAACTAGATCAGGTTGCTCAGAGCCTCATCAAGCCTGGCCTTGAATGTCTCCAGGGATGGGGCCTCCACCACCTCTCTGGGCAACCAGTTCCAGTGTCTCACCACCCTCATTGTAAAGAACTTCTTCCTAATGTCTGATCTAAACCTGCCCTGCTCTAGTTTAAAGCCATTGTGCCTTGTCCCATCCTTTCCTGTAGGCCCCCTTCAGGTCCTGGAAGGCTGCTATAAGGTCTCCCCAGAGCCTTCTCTTCTCAAGGCTGAAATAAAATAAAAAAAAAATCTGAGTACAGTTTATGCTGTTTTAGTAATACCATGTGATACCCTCTTCATTTTGGCATGAGTCTTGTCAAAATCTGGCTTTCCTCAGTTTCTGGAATAAAAGTAAGTATGTAAGTGTGAGTGCCTTAAACATCTTTTTGTTTTTCACATGAAAGCCTTTTTTTGTCCTCTTCTTAATTCATATTCAGGCTTTGAACTTGCCTGTTTAGTATCTCTAGGCTCTTACCAGGTACTGGAATGGTGACAAGATTAACTTTTCTTCGGCTGAAGTACTATTGGCCTAGATCATTTGCTTTCTTATCGATGCATATTCATATTAATGCGTAATAGTTGACATTATTCATATTAATGCAGACCTTATTTGCTACCAGTGTATTGTGATGTCTCCAGTGCTTTGTACCAGACCGGCTTTAATTTCAGTTTTGCAAATGGAAATGCGTCCAACCGACAAAAAGGACTTTTGCCATTAGTTTGCACTTGAATTTAATTTTCCTATTAAGAAGGCATTTGAGATGAAGATGCAGCTTATCAACTAATTATTATAAAACTAAATTATATTCTACATTTAGTTCAAAATAGTCTGCTACTCCATTTGCAGTAATTTTACTCATTCTGCTCCATTTTCAGTAGAAATATTGCAGATTACCTCAACAAGCTGAGACCCTACAGGGAAGTCAAATCTTAATATTTGTCTTGTTCTGATGTCTGAGTCAGCTGGTCCTTTGGGAGGAGGAATTTGAGGTTTCTTTCTCTAGAACTGCAGAAAGAAAAGGTTTTTCAATGCTTACTATAACCTGATATCTTCAAGATGGGGTGTGTTTCTGTTGCAGATAAGGTTAATTAAATTATAAATGATCTTCTGCATCAAATAATTTTTTTAGTCCTGCTTTTAGGAATACTGCGGGCAAGGCTCTAAATTACTTTCCTGAACTGTTTAAAAAAAAAAAAAATCCTGTCCCTATTTTGTTCTGGGGGGCTTTTTGCGTGAGGGTTACAGAAAGGGGAGGAAGAAGAAAGTAGCTTTGAGATTGTTTAATTAGAAGAGTTGTAAATTCCAGTGCTGGAGCTTGGACGGCATGTGAGCCCTGCCTCTCCTCGCCTCCCTCAGCCTTTGGTGCTCCATTCAAGAACTTCCACCAGGAGTTATCAGGACCAATCTGAGTGTATTTCAAATAGCTGGAGTCTGGGAGCCTGTTTTTGTTACTCTGACTAAAGGACAGATTGTTTTTGTGGAGCAGGCTTATATTGAAAATGATCTACAACCTTAACTTGATCGTGAGGGTAAATGCGCTCTTGTGCTTTCACCTTGGTGCTGCCAGCAAGCCTGGCTGGTGGCAGCTCTGAATCTATCGCACCTGAAAAGAACCCTGATTCTTTAAGAAGAAATAAATAACTTTTGCACTGACTCCTTTCAAAGAGGGTTTCAGTGCTGGTGGTGGGGAGGAGCTGTCTGAGGAAGGAAATGAGGCTGGTTCGTCCTATGCGCATCTATAAATTGGAAAATACTGAATTGCCCACGCAGAGGGGCAGGCCTGTATTAAGTCACGTTTTCTCTCAGCTTCCTTTTTCCTTCCTTCTGGAGCTACTGCTGGGCAGAGTCTCTTCTGGGTCTGGGGCAATTCATCTGTAGGTGTCGGGCTCCTCAGGCAGCCAGGGCGGTAGGCCTGAGCGGCAGAGGAGCGAGCAAACACATCGTATCTCTCCGCATTCCTTTTTACTTTCTGTGTGCAATGCTTAATTTTAATGGGATTTCTGTTTCCAAGCTTTGCTGTCTCTGTGGAGTTACTTAATGCAGGTGGCAGGTACGCGCCATTGCCTGTTCAAACAGCGTGGCAGGTACGCGCCATTGCCTGTTCAAACAGCGTGGCAGTCCTCGGCGTCTCATTTGGACTGGATGGGCTCCTCCAAAAGAAAAGAGCAAGTTCTGCGTGTTTCTCTGCCGAGGGACATCAGCAGCCCGAGTCCCAGGTGTCCCCTCAGCTACCGTGTCTGTGGGAGCTTTGCACAAAGCTTTCTCCACAACGCGGAGCAGCACAGTTCCGTGAGGCTGACCATTAGGATGTTATTTTACAGGAAGTGATGTCCACTTGACCCTCTTTGCCAACTGAAACAAGAAGAGGACAGCAAAGCACGAGTGGAGCCTGAGTGAAGCACGTAGGAGTCAGACATATCATGTGAAATGGCCTTAAGCTCTGTCAAAAAGGATCTTGGAAGCCGTTCCTGTCATTTTCACCTTCTTTTATGTCTCTTGCCCGTTCCGACCCCAGCAAAGGTGGCAGTTAGTGAGAACAAGGGTTGGAACCGTTTGCAAGTGAAGGCTTTCTGTGAAGAAATGACTTGTGCTGTTCCCCAGTGTCCATCGATTTCTTTCTAAAATCGTTATTCAAACACTAAACGGCTCCTGTTGTATCTTCCCCAGGCCCATCCTGGCTTCACTAAAAGGCAAGCTGTGATCTCTGCGTTTCGCGTATGGTGGCTGTTGGTGATTTTATGGGCACGGGTAGGCAGTTTGACTGCCACCGAGCGGGATAATGGTGGTGGGTTGGAGCCTGCAGGATCTCGCATTGGTTATTGTGTTATCAGAAAGGAAAGACATAGATTATTTCCTGGAGCCAGTGGTGAGGTTGCGGACCTGCCATTTGGACTAAACGTTGTTGCCGTTAATAAATTGAGCCTGTTTTCTACAGAAGGACTGAGTAACGTGGTGCTCCCTACGTGCTGTATTAGTTACACCCCTGAGCAGAGCAGCTGTTTTTTGTTGGGAAACGCCATGTCTCGGCATCTTCCTCTCGGCTGAGCGGTGACAGTGCGTCAGGATGCCAGTTCTGAGACAGTTTAATAGTCAGTGTCCCTTGAGACCAAGGTAGATGAGCTTAATTCAGTGTAATTTGCTTGTCACAGCTACGGATAAGGAACACTTTGTGAAATAATTTGTCAGACATCTGAATGATGGGATGTGCAAACTGTGTTCTAGCAGTAGGAGAGGTAGAGAAAGAGGTGCTTACCCTCTGAAAGCAAAACAGACACAAAGCTGCTCCTTCCACCAGGAGTCTTGCAATAGGTTCTTCTCGAGGATTTTAAGGCGGTTGGCCTCAGCGATGGCAGAAGGCAGCTCTCTCCAGAGGACTGCCCTTAGTGAAAGGGATCCTGTGCTGTGGAACTTGGCACCAGCGCTGATGTTAATGAAGCCGTTGCCCTGGGGTGACACACACCAGCTCCAACCCAGGATGGGAATCTGGACAAGCTCCATCGCTGCTCTGAAAGCTCCCACGTCACAAGATACTGAAACGCACTTTTGAGCCTGCCAGGAGTAGGGTGTCTTTCCTTGGCCCTCACACTGTGCTTAACTACCCCTTTGCATTTCTGGTCCTGCTTAGATGGGCTCCGCTTGAGCCAAGGGAGGTGGAGAAAGGGCTAGCGCAAGAAGCGCTTGTTATTTAAGCAGCACAGCACGCCTTGGCACATAACCCCATGCCTGCAGAAGCACCAAGGGTAGTCTTCACAACACCCACTTTCAGGAGATGTTTCCATTTCCTCAGCCTGGGATGTGGGAAAGCTGCCGCGTGCTCGGAGCGAGTCTGTGCTTAATATCTGTGGGAGCTGTGGATGTCTACAACGCTTTACCCACAGTGTCCGAGGAGCAGGAGCCTCTCTGCCACCGCACCAGCTACGTAAGAAATGCAGCCAGGTGAGTGGGGAAGTGAGGGAGGTGAAGTAGGGACTTGTGTGAGGAGAGCACCTACACGAGTCCTGAGACTAGAGCTGAAAAGCCCTGGGCAGATGCTCGTGGAAGGCACCGTTACGCCTTTCCCAAAGGTGCTATATGGGAAGGCAAAGAGGTATTGTCTTGCCCTGCAAGGTGTAAATAACACTCCTGTCTTTGATGGGAGCTCATTCCTTTTCCGAGTTGCTGTAACAAAATCTGACTGTGTCCTACATTTGTGTTTCAGGTTTATGGAGGGTTGCTTTTTGTGTCCAGCGGTTGGTCTTCCCACGACATGCTGGCAGGGTGTGCATAGAGCTTTTCTTATCGACAGACTTTTAAAATTAAATTTCTTTTGCTGTTCATAGGTTTCTCAAATATACATAGGGACCTGTGAGGCTTCCTACGCCAACCAAGCTCTACCTTAGTGAGTTCTTCCTGCTAACTGGGTAAGGAAGACAATAGAATAAATTGTTTGGCGTGCTTCACGTCTGCTTCAGCCATGTCCTCCTGCAGATCAGAATGTGGAGGTACCCGGCAAGCTGTGGAGAAGGATTCTTTTGAGGATAAATTCTGTGTTCGGGTGCCAGGAATGATCACCGTGGTGGCTGTGAGCTTTGAGGTGTGCTCACCTCAGTGCAGGCGGCTCACGCAGAGCTCGGGCACTCCTCAAGTCCTCTGTGCACAGCCTTCAGGCTTTGCCCTATCTTACCTTCAGAAGATCAGGAAAAGGTGAGAGGAGTACGATGTTCCAGCTAAGGGACTTGGAAATCCCTATATAAGCTCCTAATACCTGTTCCACTACCACCAGCTGTGCGGGTATGTAAGATATCCATGCAACTTATTTGCATGCTGGACAAACCCAGCTGGTTTGAAAATCCCTCCCCAGTTGCCTTGGAGGCTCTGCTGGGATTGCCCCGTCGGGATTCCTTTGGCAGAGCAGTCTCTGTCTCCCCAGCGATGGGCACTTGGCGCCTGGGGAGCAGCTGTTTGATGAGGTCCCATCCAGGCCTCGCCGGGTGGGTGAAGAGGTGAGGCTGTCAGTCGCAATCACACGCTCCTCCAGCTCCCCGGGAGGGCTGCTGGAGGGGTCCGAGGGGAGGAAGAAAGGTAGGAGCCGCAGATGGCAAGGTGCTGGTGAGCGATGGGGCGTGATGGCTGATCTGCAGCCTGGGGCTCAGCGGCACGGAGGTGGCTTGAACCAATGCAGAAGGGAAAATCTGCCAGAAAACCTCCTTTTCCTTGACTGGAAAGTTGAAGAGCGTGTGGGTGCTCAATGGCAGATCAAACTGCCCAAAGGGGGACCGAAGGAGGAGACCACCCGATGGCTACAGCTGCCTCACGGAGCAGTGGGTGGCCCGTGATGCTTCCAGTTCAGTGTTTGCAGGGAGCCGCAATCCCGTTCTCAGCCCCCACGGGGGATTTATTGCTGTGCCCTTGCTGGGAAAAGTCTGACGAGTGCAGCACCCAGAATGTGTGTACAGGGAGATGCAGTCACTGGGGAAACTGGTGATACAGGCGCCAAAACGCTGTTCTGGCAAACCACGAGCTGGTTTGCACGAGATGGATGATTTTGGTTAAAATATTACAGCGTGGGAGATGGCTCTAAGAGTGATTTCAGCTTCCACCAGGAGACAAGGCAGTGAAAACGGATCAACATAAAACACAAGCATGAAAGTTTGCCTGTCACGTTTGTCTATTTGTTTTTTCTTAACAGAAATTTAAAAGCATGGAATCTAATTCACTCGGAAGGAGAAGAAATGGTATCACAGAGGTTTGTGTTTTAATGAAGTAACCCACGCTGTGCCATGCGGTGCCTGTAAACTGGCAACGTGCGCATACCTCAAAGGAAGGGGGAAAATTCCAAGCGGGATTCTGGGTTTGGAAGGCAAAGCGGGCGTAACATGTCCATAAACCTGCAGTTTGAACTAAAAGGCCACAAACGGGGAGGTCCCACCCCGGTTTGTCTTCAGGACAGTGCGTGCACGTGGCTGATGCCACTGTGCGTGGCCTGGGGGCGCTCAGCCAGAAGTGCCGCTTGTGGGGCTCGGTGGGTTCGAGGGGGGTCCTGGAGGGTGTGGGGGCTCAGGCAGGAGAAGGGAGGGGTGTGCAGCTTTTGTTGCCACCACAGTCTTTCGCAGAACATTGCAAAACGGGGCGGGAAAGCCCTTTTCGCAGACAGAGGGCACTGAATATAATATATAGATGTCATCACCATTACCAGGTTGACAGTTCATTCCTTAATTAAAGGCATTCCCAGAGAAAAAAGTTAAACATCCACAGTGAAAACCATTTCCACTGGCTGGAAACCTTATGAATTGATTGTAGAAATGATTTTCCTTGAGAAAGGCAACTTACTTAAATAGTAATATTTAAACAGGTAGCTTATGCTCCTCAAGGTTACAAATACACCTGTGTCGATCCTTTGTGAATCTTTTTATCTGAAAATAATCCAAACTGTGGCCTTACTGAAAATAATAGAAAATTGGAGGATTTAGCAAAACAGGATTTCTGCAGAGATTTTGGCCTTTTTTCGGCAGGCTGAACAACAAGCTAAAAGCATCAGCCCCCTTCTCTGATTGCAGGAGTGATGCCAGAGGCCGCTGATGGTTCCTGTTGAGTTCTGTACCGGGACAGGAAATGCACAGAAGGGAAGGTAATTTTGCATCGCTTTCCCTGCAGAAGCCCAACACCAGCAGGAGACCTTGTGCATGCCCCCGGTGGGGTCACAGGGAGAGGTTTCGTGCCTTCATCTCCCAGACCTCGGACTGAAGCTCCGCCAGTGACCTTCCAGCATCAGTGGCTTGGAGTCAGCAGGTGTGGTTCGGGATCAGGATCCCCCAAATAAACCACCACCAAATGCTGTCAGGCTTCCAACGCAGGGTGATTGCAAGAGGAAAAAAAAAATCCACCAAAAACCCAAGACCTGCGAAACCACAAGGCAGGGAAGGAAACGTGGATATGATGTTGATTGTGAAAATACCAAAGGTGGGGTAAGAGAAGTTAAAAGGGGCACCAGAATGGAATGTAACTAGAGAAAAAGGCAAAGCTGTGGTCTGGAGATGCCCTGGACGTGCGTGCGTTGGAGGGTGCTGTGATGCGGGCGAGGAGGTAGCGTGGTTTGGGGCTGGGCAGCACCAGGACCTGCTGCTCCCCACCGTGCTGGGGGCTGAGCACGCAGCCCAGTCCCCTCCCCATCCCCAAATGGCATCAACCTTTCCCAGCACTGCCCCCACCCCAAATCGAGCTCAAACACCTCACGAAGGCAAAACCCCTCTCTCTAAAAAATGGTGATTTTTGGGGGACAAAGCTGATGGCTGGCGGGGACAGGTGGTTGGGTGACCCCAGGGAGGGCATCGCCCCTCCGGTGCCGGGGGCTGGGCAGAGGCAGGTGTCAGGGACTGGTGGTGACCCCCTGCAGGGTGGGACCGCGCGATGGCCAGCAACACATCGCCGCTTAATGCTGCACCACATCAAAGATGGGGGCCTACAGGAGGGATGGGGAGGGGCTCTTTATCAGGGAGTGTTATGATAGGACATGGGGTAACATGAGGGGAGATTTAGATTGGATATCAGGAAGAAATTCTTTCCTGTGAGGGTGGTGAGGCACTGGAACAGGTTGCCCAGGGAGGTTGTGGATGCCCCGTCCCTGGAAGTGTTCAAGGCCAGGCTGGATGGGGCTCTGAGCAGCCTGGTCTAGTGGGAGGTGTCCCTGCCCACGGCAGGGGGTTGGAACTAGATGATCTTTAAGGTCCTTTCCAACCTGAACCATTCTGTGTGATTCTGTGAAAGAGAAGCCCACATGAGCAAATGCAGCTCCGACTCCATCTCAAACTCTTACCCTTCAAGCCTCACGCAGAGGATGTTATTTCCGATAAATATTTTAGGCAGTAAAGCTTCCTTCAGAGAGGGCTGCTGCATTCCCGTTGCGTGCCTTCTCACGGGGAGAAGCCCACATCAGCTACTTCCATTATTCAAACGCTTGATATATAGTATCTGTCCTATGGAAAAATGCCTCAGGGTGAAATGTGTTTAATAGAGAGAGGCTAATATGAGTGATTTATCTCATTTTGGTAAGTTCATGCCTGTAATTCAATAACCCCATCAGCTACACTTAACTGTATTCAATAAAGATGATCTAAGGGAGATGTTCGTGCAGGTGAAGGATTCAAGAACTGGAGGAAAGGATGTTATAAATAAGTGAGCTTGAAGTAAACAGGGAGCTCAGGCAGAACCCTTCCCTGGGATAAATGTCTTGAGCATCATTAAACCAGTACAAATGGCTCTGTGAGCTGCGGAGATTTCTTCCTCTGAAAGGATGAAGCTGTGAGAGAGACTTTCATTAGGGAGAAAATGCCACCTTACGCTCTGGCCGTGACCTGAATCCTGCAGCAATACTTTGCGAGCTGTCATCTTGGGGAGCATCCTCGGCAGAGCGCGACGGATCTTCTTGAAATAAGGCGGTGTTACGAAGGGCACAGGAGGGCGAGTTTACAAGCGGGCAGAGGAAGGAGGTGGGACAGCCCACAGCCTTATTCTCCACCTGCTTTGGAAAACCTTTAGACACATACACGGGTGTGCAAAGTGCTTCTTTACAGACAATGCCGCACGCAAAGTATACAACAGCATGACAAAGAAATATGGTCTCTAAATAGCCATTCGGGGCTGTAATTGCCCAGTTTGAATGTAAAAATAAAGTAAATAGCACTGGCAGCTGAGTCACTCGATTGCAGACCTGAAACACTTCGAAGTTAAATCTAAAATTATCTTGTGTGTTTCTAAGTTACTGGCTGTATGGAGAAGAAAAGGGCACTGAAAAAAACCCTCCCATCACAGCATTGCCAGCGACTGCGCAAAGGGCTTTGGGGTTTGGTGGGAGCGTTGTTCCCGGCCCGGTGCTCGTGGCTGGCGTGGCCGTGCGGCAATCGGCACCGGTGGGTCACGGTGGGCAGCTGGAAGTGCCAGCCTGGGCCAGGCACAGCTCACCCTCTGCACTAACAGGCAAGTGCGACAGCCTGCCCCATAGAGCCAAAAAGCTTTATGGAATGACATTATTTTAAACCCATAGTATCCTACTTCAGGCCACGCGTGGGCCTGGCTGCGGTGCTGCATGGCTTTACTGACACCAGGGCACCCGGCAGCTCAGCGGCACTGCCATGAAATGCATCCATGACCATCTCCTGCCCAGCACTCTGGGCAAGCGGCACCAGGTACCCGCTGGCTTGCTCAGCGCCGGGGTTTGCAGTGCCATACCATACCCATGGAGAAGCCCCTTAGGGACGATTGTCCTCCCCGATGCCTATCGAAGCACTACGGAGAGCCATGGCATGCCTGCAGCTGGGCTGATGCGGGATGCTCTGCTCCACTTGCCCTCAGCAAGGAGGAGAAGGGGCAGGGGTGGTTTCAGGAGGTAGTCAAAGGTGTAGAGCGGTTGCAAACCTGGACGGCAAACAGGCCATGACCGCTCGCTGCCTCTTCCAGGTCAATGCCTTGGAGATACCAAGTGAAAGCAGGAGGCAGCAGCTTCAAATCAGAGAGGTGCTTTCACACAGCGTGTCGTTACATGGTGGAGCTCTGCCACAGGAGGCTGTCAGTGATGGCCACAACTTCAAAACAGGGCAGGAAAAAATCATAAAAGGAAATAAATAAATAAAAAGGCTGTTGCCTACAGAGACATTAACTCTGGCCCAGGAGGTCCCTTTGGTCCCCAGAAGTGGAGAGGAGAGGTTGGGGTGGTGCTGCAATGGGTTCACCCTATCCCTGCTCTCCTCCCATGGCATCTGCTGCTGGTAGGGACAAGCCGTGGGATCAGATGGACATTTGGTGTGTCCAAAGGTGACCGCTCCTCTACGACATGCAGTTTCTCTCACATGGCTGGGGGCAGCTGCCCCTGACCCACCATGTGAAGGTCACCCTGTGGCTGCAGCCTGGCAAACCCACGTGCAGAGAAACACGCTGGGCTCATACTCCCGTCCCACAGCGCAGCAGCTCCCCAGGCACAGCTGGAGCCTTTGGATGTGAGATGCCTTTGCTCAGTCATCGCCCTGACCGTCAAAGCCCAAAGTGTTAAAAAAGTCAAAAAATCAGCACTGGAGCAAAGTGAGTGAGAAGAGACACCGAGCCAGTACCATTAGAGGAGGGGACAAGAGAGGCAAAGGTGCCACAGCCCCCGGGGCATCTGCTGCTGCTGCCCTGGCTCCTGCTGCTGGCACCACCCAGAGTGTGGGCATCACGTGAAGGGGCCGGGGAGCTGCAGCGAGAGTTGGCAGGGACAGAAAGAGCAGATGGAGGACAGGACAAACATGAGCAGTGGGAGCGCCCCAACCTGTGCAACCCACTGTGGTACGCGCGGTACCAGCTCCTCTTCCTTCCTTCTCTCCCCAGCATTTACATCACTGGAATAAACAAACCATCTCTTCTCAGCCCCCGTGGAGGCCCCGGGGTTTCTGGTGCCCACATCCCTCTCAAAGACCCAGCACCCAGTACTGGAGGTTGCACGGAGGAAGCTGTAAGTTTTGTTTCTGTTCCAACACGTCACTGCCACCGATGGGGCTGGCATCAAAAGCCTGGGCTGAGGCACAGCCAGACACTCGGCTTGTCTGGGATGGTGACTTGAGCACGGGAAGGGATTTTTCCAAAGCTCATGGCACAAAGCTGACCATTTTTGTTTTTCCTGCTACTTTCAGACGGGACTTTCCTTGGTGATGAGCTCATCTGTTTATGAGGTTCAGCAAGGGCAGACGACTCACTCGCCCCGCGTGGGCTGCACGCAGCCTCCCCGCGCGTCACTTGGTCCTCTCCAGGGCCCAAGGAGGAGATGCCTGGCCCTGGCATCCCACACCTCCCAGCCCAGCCAGTCCAAGGAGCTGAGCAGCTCAGCAGGAACCCCAAACATCCTCAAGTCGGTGGGGTGAAAGTACACAATTTGGAGGGACTTGTTAAAGCACCTCAGCTAAATCCGAAGGAACAAGTCTGTCCGAGCCCTGTGCCCAGGACAGCCTCCAAGGGTTTCTTCAGGTCATTTTTGTGCCTTTCCAAATGTTTTGGAAAGTACATTTTTCTCAGATGATTCAAACAAAGACTAGCACTGATATTTTCCCAAAAGCTTTCCAAAGAGGTTTTGGAGCAAGGCTGTACAGGCCAGGAGGGGGAATAATAAGGGTGTGCAAAGGCCCTGAAGGGCAGAAACCTTCTCTTCTGGGCTGCATTTGTTCCACAGTCTTTACAGAAGGTAGCTCACTGAGCTTTTTTCCCCCCCCCTTTGGTTGTCATTCTCTTTGGTTGTTGAAATATCTGTAGCTACCATTTATGTAAAAACACCCTCCTAACGTTTGTCCCAGCTGCCTTTTTCACTCAGAATCCACAGAAATATTACGTATGGTGTCAAACACTGAACGTCCTTCGGATACTTGGCACTCTTCTCTTTAGCATCTCTGTTCACTATTTTGCTTGCGCACGCTGAGACTATTTTGCACCCCATTTGCTCTCAGCAGCGATGCCCCAGTCGCCTGCACCGGCACCAGCACAGCACAAAGCAAAGGAAAAACCTGGGGTGATATGAAAGACACAGTAAAAATGGCAAATTTCTCTCTCTCGCTCTCTCTCAGTGGATCTGGATAAACCAATGCTTATAAATATGCAGAGTAATAAAACCCTTAATGCAGTGCGATTAAAAAGTTATGGTTCCCCCAGCAACCCGAACTCGGCTGCACCGCACGCGCAGCGGCTCCGAGATGACTGGCTTTGCCGTTAAATTTATGCCTTCGTCTGCCTGGGTGCGATGCAGCCAGGCTGGGGTTGCCATGGGAATGGGAGGTCAGGTTTTGCGCTGGTGTGAACGCAGAGAAACCAGCGAGTGCCCTGCCCTCCTGGGCTCTGTCGCCTGCCTGCTCCCAGCGCGGCCGAGGAAACCATCTTTCAGTCCAGCTCCGCACCTGGCACAGGTGGGTTTCAAACCCTTTTCTCCACCTTTCCTGAAGCTAGCACTGATGCTCCCATAGCACTAGCGCTTCCTAAAATGTGCCTTTTTTTATTTTATTTTATTTTTTTCGGCTTTTTATAGTCCTCAGCCCCTGGTGGGGCTTGACACACTGCCTCCAGTTTTCTCCGTAATCAGCCCTGGGTCAGTCCTCTCACTCATCTCACCCTTGCCTCCTTGCTTTTCCCTGTACGCCCCTACTGGGGGCACAAGACCCCTTTTAGATGAGGGCTCAGAGAATCATCTATATAAAATATGTCCTGATTATTTCGGTATTTCCAAAAATCCCATGCCCCTACTTGTTCACTCAGAGCACTTTTTGAATCTGGTCCCCAAAGAGCAGTGGTCCCTAAGGCGCTCAAACACCAGTGGGCACAATGAAATAGCTGCTTTGGTTTTTGCAGGGGAGCTTTGTGAGGAGTGCAGGTAAGGAACCCTGTGGCGAGGAGCAAACCCAAAGCGAGAATAAGGTATGAATTGTGCAAGGGTAACTAGCCCTTAGGAGAGCTCAGCCAGGATAGATGAGCTCTCTGTCACGTTGAGATTTTAATCACGACAGAGTGTCTTTCTCCCAGGTTCACTCCTGCTCGGGCGCAAATTGCTGGGCTGGATGCGGGAGTTGCCGGCTGCAGTTTTACAGCCGGTGATATGCAGAACGGTGGATACTAATGGCCCCCCTGGCCTTCCACTTTATGACTCTATGAATTTCAAACTGTTCATTCACTTGTAACATTTGTAATTTATACTGAACGAAATGTCACCCAGTCAGGGACCAGAAGCAACATTGTGTGGCTGCTGCCACGGCCCGGCACAGCCGGCACTGGGTGGGTTGGTCGTACCGGGAGCAGCTCCATTAAAAGCCCACTTTGGAGGATTCGGTCACACAGAGAAATCTCAACGATCCAAATGTTCCTTCCAGGGGGGACAGGGACCTCCAGTGACGTCTGTGCACTGGGAGCGCAGACAGGACACAGAACGTGAACAAAATACTTGGTGATTTTCACAAATGTGTTTACAGGTATTTTTCCTCCCTCTCCATCACCACCTTCCCTAGCTGTAGGCATCCTTCGTGCTCTTCTCTTAATCTTTTTCCCTTGTTCTTTCCATGTTAAATTACAACCTCAGTAGGACATGTCTAACTCTGCTTGCTGTACCACGACTATCAATTCAACCCCATAATCTCTATTTTATTTTCACCCGTAACATTACTCAGGGATTGTTAGTGGAGAATAGCAAATAAATTCTCAGATTATTTTTTTACCCCATTTTCCCTATAATTTGAATGAGATTAGAGACATGTCCTGTTAAACAAATAGGCAAGAGGCTAAGTGGGAGGTCCTGCTCAAACTTCACCCAGAGGGCAGGCGGGGAACAGTAGGCGGCAAGGGGCCTTTCCGTGGGCTTTTCACGTTGCGGTGAACATGGGTGTTTTACTGAGCAGGACTGGGAGCCTGGATGATTCCTTGCAAATGAGGATCCATGATTTAAAGACACTTATCTCCTGCTTTCTGCCCTGGTTTTGTAGTGATTAACGCGTCTCTGGGTCCAGGGATGCCAGCAAGAGAGCAGAAACTCTGGGGCAGTACAGCTGACCATGTGCAGCTTCGCCTGGCAGCACTAGAGGGAAGGTACCCAAGCAGTTTGGAAGCGAGTTGCTCCCAACCTGTTCCCTTTGTCCATGCAAAGTTGGGGGCTAGGCTGCTTTCCTAGCCTGTAAATTCACACTATTACATGAGAACTGCAGCTTTCATTTTTGCAAAAAGGTAAATATTTATTGAAAACTTGCAACTAGAAGACCTCACATATATTGGGATATTCTCTGAAATTCATTAGCTTTACTGCTGATTTGTTGAGCAACGTCAGGAGCCTTCTCACTGTAAGGATGTAAACCAACAAAATGAACAGCATTGGAACACTTGGACACTCTTCAGGTTGGGATTGCAAAGGGATGAGCAGGACCAAAATAGGAACGCAGCTCCAACTGCGTTCAGCTTTTCCACTTCACTCCTGCTGCGGTGCCTCAAGGTGATTTAATTTGGGGGCAAAATTCACAGATGAGGACTGGGCATGGGAGCAGCATGTGAAGTCCGGCCCCAGCCAGCAGCACTGCTCGGAAACAGAAGCAACCCTTGGATAACTCCCGGGTCCCATCCCAAAGGATGGGCACCTGGCCAGTGGTGTATTTAATAAGCTGTCACATTAGCTGAGGTGCAGGAGGTGTGGTTGGGAGTTTGGGGGCAGAGAGGAGCTCTGTGGAGGGGCAGTACCTCTGCCACGAGCTGCCAAGGGGATGCGCCCCATGAGTGCAGGGCTCCGGCACCTGCATGTGCCCCAGACGGCTGCTGAGCACTGCTCTCCCACTGCCTTTTGGAGGCTGCTGGTCCTAACTGGACACAAACATTCTAGCTTAAAAGTGTTCAGTCAAGCACTTGTGAAAATCACAAAATCACTTGTGACAATCACAAAGTTTGAAGAGCAAAAAGGGGATAGCTTGGTCGTTTAAATTGATGTGGCCAGTTTCGCTGTGAATTCTTGTTAACCCAGGTTGGCTTTTCTCTCTGAATATTTATCATGAAGTGAGGCCTCCCCAGTTGCCCTGAGCTCTGGAACAACACAGTCACCTGAAACACAGGGAAGCTCTTTTAAGACTGATACTGACAGAGCAGAAATTGCTCCATGAAGGCTTCCCATTTATCAGACTGATGATGAAAATCAAGATTGGCCTCTCTGCAAGAATGGTCTGGGACTGCTGTGCTGGAGGCTCTAGGCATGTACCATCAGAGCACACTGGCAGCCCCGTCTTTCAGGCAAGGGGACCCAGGCAGGACGCGGGCACATGCCAGCTTCCCTCTGGCCGGGTGCTGCAGATGGAGAGCTGCTTCCCTGGCCAGCTGGGAGCTGCAGCACTTCCTGGACAGGCAGTTGGGTCTCCATGGGATGACATGGGCTTGCCCCATCCAGCCAGTACTGACCTGGCCTTCTGTACGTTTCCTGCAGCTCTGAGTATTTTTTTGGCAAGTTTGGTTGACAGCTTCTTCCCTGAGCAGACATCAAGTGGAGAACTACAAGGTCAGTCTGGAGAAAAGCAGGCTCCGAGGAGACCTTATAGTGGCCTACTACTATCTTAAGGGGGCCTACAAGAAAGCTGGTGAGGGACTTTTTAGGATGTCGGGTGATGGTACGACTAGAGGGAATGGATTAAAACTATAGATGGGTCAAATCAGACCGGATGTTAGGAAGAAGCTCTTCACCATGAGGGTGGTGAGACACTGGAAGAGGTTGCCCAGAGAGGTGGTGGAAGCCCCATCCCTGGAAGTTTTTAAGGCCAGGCTGGATGGGGCTCTGAGCAACCTGATCTAGTGGGAGATGTCCCTGCCCATGGCAGGGGCTTTGAACTAGATGGTCTTTAAGGTCCCTTCCAACCCTAACAATTCTATGATTCTAAGGTCTACTGTGGTGATCACGACGGGGTAGAGCTGGGCTGCAAGCCAGGACAGCAGGCAGGGCAGCCTGCCTGGCTCTAGCCCTCCCTGCTCCCCGGCTGCAAACCCCTTGTCATAAGAGCAAGCTCTACTGGACAGAGCGACTCTGCCAAAAAGAGATGTATTGAATTTGTAAGAGTTTAGGCAAAGTGGTGAAGGCAACGTCTCCAGCCTTGGCACTGAGTCCTGCCAGGTTAGTGCTCGCCTGTCCAATGGGCAAAAAGACCCATGCCGCTCATCCCCCCAGCGTCCTTCTCCTGAAGGAGGGACTGCAGGACCTGCACAGCCACGGCCAGCACAGCTTCAGGGCAAGGACGATTTCTGGATTTGATGTGAAAAGGACCAGCTGGGAGCTCTGCCTCACTGGTTCCAGCCCTCAGCAGCCACGGGTGATCACCTCCTTCGATTTCACTCATAAACTGAACCACCGTGTCATCACCTTCCCGCCCTCATTTTTCTCCACTAGTAGTTATACCCTCTGCTAATTTCCAGCCCACCCCCATTTTAGACCCCCTCATTCTTGTGATGGTTTAGTTGACATGTTTTCTGCCTGTCCTGCAGGCAGGCGAGCTGCCACCTCTTTGCTCAGCATTTCCAAGCACCCGTTGGGGCACCAAATCCTGGGGAGCTCGGAGAGGAGCACCCAAGTGTAGTACGGGATCGTACCATAAGAGGGAGATGATTCCCTGTGGATTTTCCGGGGGACCCGTAGCCCTGTCCTGAGCAGTGGGTACCAGTGGAAAAGGTGGGCCATGGTGGGCACAGAGGTCTGGCAGAGATAAGAGGAAGGGGACATCTCAGGATCTCTCCTCTCAAGACCGTGATGTCTTTTCTGTGGGTTTAGGCCAGGAGGTTGTCAGCAGGTCTAGGAAAGGCTGCCGTGCCCGAAGCAGAATTTCAGGTATTCCAGTGTGTCCCAATACAAAAAGGGCTGCAATCACTTCCAAACAAACTATTTTAAATAGTAAACCCAGTTTCTAATAGCCACGCAGGAAAAAAAAAAAGTCACAAAACCAGCTTTTCTCCTCCAAGGGAAGGAACATTTTTCCTTTTTCCATTTCACTTTCCTAAGTGCACGCTTGTCTTTTGAACTGTTTCTTGAATCTCATCAAAAAAAGGGGAAAAAAAGATCAAACAAAAAATACATACCAGTGCAGGTATCTTGTGTTATCACCCCCGGCTCTCTCGACCAACAGCATCGTGCTCCTCGGTGATCATTTCTGGGAGGGATTGAATTCAGGGACAAGGTGTGAGACATTTTGAAAAGACTTCATTAAAGTGCTGAGCTATTTCCCACCTTCTCCTCCTCTTCCCATCACACCTTTTTTTTCCCTCTCTTCAAGCCTTGTCTCAGAAGGTTAAAGAGCAGAATTGCATCAACTGTCTTTTTCTTCCAGCCCACATCAATCTCCCGAGCTTCAGACTGTTTTTGCCAAGACTGTTTGAAGCTGGAAAGGGCCTGAACTTGGCCAAGTTCAGAAGTTTCTGCAACAGGCCTGAGAACAGACTGAAGTGTCCAACACGGGGTGGCCACTTCTCCTCCCCCTGCACCCTGGCACTAGCAGGAAATGTTTATAGACACAAAAAAGCTTGCTTGAGCTGCTGTTGCCTGCTTGGCTCAGCACAGTGTGCACAGCCTCCCCAGCCATGAGGGACAGGGCAGAGAGAAGGAGAGCAGCCTGCTATGAGAGGCTACAGCAGAAACCCCTCAGCATCTCTGCTGGGCAAGGATTCGGGTCTGCCAGGACTGTGGGGGGAGGTAGAAGGGCAATGGGGAATGAAGAGATGCTAGAGAAAGTCAATGGGCAGGTACCAAGCAAGAAAGTCTCCTGCTGGGGTAAATCTTGCTGGGTGGTCTCCAGCAAGAGGAGTGGGAGCAGGGAAGTACTCGAGGGTGGGACTGGGAGGAGAGGGTGGAGTATGTCTGTGGTAGGTTTGGTTTTCCTCCCCTGTTCCTGCCCTGAGGGTCCTTGTGCCAGTAGGTCACAGTGTGCAGTGGGTCCTGGACAGTGAGAGATGAGGCAAAGATAATGCTCAACCCTCCAGTTGATAAAGATAATGTTCAACCCTCCAGATAATGTTCAGCCCTCCAGTTCAACACCGAGCCCTGGTGGAAGAGGGAAGGATCCCTCCGCCCAGCTCTCAGAGGATGTCACATCGAAGCACGAAGCAGAGATCGCTGCACCATAGCTGGTAGCAAGTTTCTTGGGATAATGAAGACAAACAGATTTCTTCCGGGGGTTTCACATGACCTTGCAGCTCCTACGAGATGTAATGGAAGTGGCAGCAGGCCAGAGACACGGGGACATCACTCACAGCACTTCACAACTCATCTGTTACACCTTGAAAAAGAACAATGAAGGAAAACAGCAGATGAGGCTGACCAGGGCAGCCGGAGAGATGGAAATAACCAGCAGTGACAGTGTGGCCTCAGCTTTCTTTTTCCCTGAGGTAGGAGTGAGACAAGTCAAATCTCTCCTGAGAGAGCCATCAGCTACAAGTATTCCCAGAGCTCTCTGGCTGTCACAAGTGGTGACCCCTTGGGAAAGGTACGTAGTTCAATATTCATTGACTTGTCAGTCAAGGGAGACTTTTGCAGCAGTTCTCCAATGCTGCTCCATCTCCCTTGCTTCTGTGTGAGCAAGAACAGACTAGCTCCAAGAAGGATCTAGGAACAACCACTCTCCAGGCAGGACATCGGATAGGACATCTGGAGCAGCAGAAGAGTGACTGTCAGTTTCCTATGGCTCTTTCTCAAGCAAGACAAAGGAAAGGGAACTGTAACTGTATTTTGCCAAAAAAATGGGACTCTAGGCAGGATCCTTCAAAGACTTTCAGAGAGCAGAAGCTTACCAGGACACTCCCATGTCCTTCGCAGAACATGCTCTTAACCTGTTCCCTTCATCAGATTGCTCTTCTCTCCACATGGTTGCCATCTCCCTGCAGGAGTCTCACTAGGTCATGAGAAGTTTTTACTGGGAACAAATCAGGAAAGTAAATGCCTGGACTTGCCTTCCCTTTACGGCCAGGAAGGCAGAGTTATGAGTACTTTTTCTGTAGAGCTGAAAGCCATCATCACCAAGGCAACTCAATTTCTAGTGTCTTGCTAGAGAAAGAGGCTGAATGAGCAGCCTACCAGAAAGTTCCTCAAAAGGTAGGATCACCCTGTTCATCTAGTTAGGACTGCCGAGGTCAGAAATCCTTTATGCTAGACACTTTACAATTGCTTTTCCAAAGAGCTGGTGGTTCCTCTAGGCAAGATAAAGTGACGGAAGTATAAAGCCCCACAATGCAAACAGCATTTCCAGACTTCCTTGGAGGTACTCCAGTACTACTATAGCCAGTGCATCGGCTCCCCTTGGCTCCTCTAGGGAGCTCTTGGAGCAGATCTCAAGTCCTGCCCCTCCCAGGTTATCTCAGGAACCAGTGATGAAGTGGTCTCAAGTGGTTTGAGTGAATTTCCTTCCTTTCGGGAAGGTAAAACTAACAACTGTCCCCTCATCAGACAGTAGATACTTTATGCAGAGGACGACACAGGACATCAGGATTTATTAGTCCCATGGCTCACACAATTCCTTGATTTAGGTGACTAGAAAAATCTTCTTGGCACTCCAGACCTGGGTGGATTAGGTTACAAATCTTTAGATCATACTGACTTCACATTTGTATTACATTTCCATGGCCAGCTGAGAAAATTCACATTTTTAAAAAACTCCACAAAACATATAAATTATGATGCCATGGAAGAGAAGCTTGTATTGGATGGCATGTAACATCATCTGCTTTCTTTCTTGTGTTTGTTTTTGCATTTCTTTCTAGAGTCCCTTCTGGAAAAAAAAAAAAAAAAGAAAAAGCAGAAGAAACAAAACCAAAACACCCTAAACTTCATCATGTTAAGTGCTGTGCAAATACCAAATAGAGTTTCTCTCTATGCTCAGGTGCTTGCAGTAAGCAAAACTGAGAAGGGACAACACTTGGATGTGTGGAAGGGGCTCCATGAAGAGCCAGGAGGTTGCAGATTGTGGCTAGGGCTGTCTGGGAGAAACATATAAGAAGTTCAATGTCAAAAGGCAACGGATGTTGAATTTGAGATTTTTTTTTATCTGTGTGGGTGTTGGGGAGGTCCTCCTTCTCCTTCTTTGCCAGAGGGAGATAGTGCTGTAGCTCTACATGAATGCTTGGCCTGCCTGCACTAAGGGGTCAGTCGAGCCTACAATGTGTGCTTGCAGACCAGAAAGCCAATCGCATCCTGGGCTGCATCAAAAGAACCGTGGCAAGCAGATCCAGAGAGGTGATTCTTACCCTCTACTCTGCTCTTGTGAGACCACACCTGGAGTACTGTGTCCAGCTCTGGAGCCCTCAGAACAGGAAGGACATGGACCTGCTGGAGCAGTTCCAGAGGAGGGCCTCGAAGATGATCAGAGGGCTGGAGCACCTCT
>VZUD01000081.1:5541508-5581829 GCA_013401065.1 Cepphus grylle
ATCCAGCCTGTCCAGATCCCTCTGTAGAGCCTTCCTACCCTCAACCAGATCAACACTCCCTCCCAACTTGGTGTCATCTGCGAACTTACTGAGGGTGCACTCGATCCCCTCGATGTTGAAGAGCAGGTCTCAGGCTTTTGTAGTAACTGTAGAACGGCCATGTCTGGAGGAGCCATAATCTGCCTGGAGCTCATGTTCGCTTGTTTGGCTGTAACAGCAGGTGTCTAGCAATGAAGTGACCATTGCCATCATTGTCTGAGCTTTAGCTTCGCTTTGTGCAAATGAGTGTAACATCTAGTGTTGTCCGATGTGTGACATATTTCCATCGCTAACACCAAGTTGTTACTCTGTGCGGAGTGAACTCCCCATGACCCTAGATGATGCTGTTTTGACGTATTTTGTTCCAGGTATGTGTGGGGTGTTTGTCTCCATAGCAAATGCTAAAAGGGAGTTCAGGTCAGGGATAGAAAAGTTTTTATTTAAATGTACTTGTAGACAAAGACGAACCAAGAAGACTCTCTGGAGTCTGTTAATTAACTGCATTATGTCATTTATAAGCCTGCAGTAGATAAATACTGTCCAAGTTTCCTCAGCATTACAGCCTCAGAGCACTGCAACTGCTTTGGTTAAGAAAAAGCCGTCTTTCCAGGGTTGCTGTCTGTTAATAAGGCTTCTGCTACTGCACAAAATTGGGTGATCTAATTATTCATGCCTTTTGTTTGAAAGTTTATGTAACTAGCAAGTCAGAGTTTCTTTTCAGAGCGTTTGAATGGTATCTCTTCAAGAGGTCAAGGGAGGAAATTTGAGATAATAGAGCAAAAAACAAATCAAAATCAGCTGCTTTCAAGTGCATCCAGGGGTTACAGTAGCTTGAGCGTGATTTGGGAACTGAGGGACTTCTCAGCAGCCTGAAACTGATGCAGTGAAAGAGGCAAAGATACAAGAGGGAGCTTATGAATAGAAACAATAGTTGCTGCAGTGGCTGCTGATAATATCTTTGCAGAATTAGGACTTTATTCTTCCTGGTGCTAAAGCTGTTTTTTGCTGGAGAAGCTTTTCTGTGTATTTATTCACTTAAGGTTACAGCCTGGCTGATGGACGGGGCTTTCTGGTATCCCTCTAGCTGCATCAAGGAGTGTAACATACCATATAGCCCACATAGCCTCTTTCGTTATCTAACATAGGGCTAAACATGCGAGTGCTTTTAAATCGCGGATGCAATGTTCAAACTAAGAGCTGGGAGGGAATTTCACAGCCATTAGCCAGCCCACGGAAACCAAAGCAGTAAAACTTACGCAGGCACTCAGAGCCTGTAATTCTTCGAGTGGCATGTTATCCAAGGGAATTTATACACATTTACCAGGGAGGTGTCAGTCAGGAAATTTATTGTGTCTTTTAAAGCCAGCCTTTTCAAAACATGATTATTCCTCTCTATCGACTGTGCAGAGAACTGGGCGCAGTCGGATGGTGCCGCAAGATCTCACCGTCACTGCACCAACGCTCTGCTCCCCCTCTGCCTCCTCTCCACTGTTCCAGCCTCCCCGAGGATGGTTGTCTCCATCCTTCTCTCCCACAGGCTCCAGCGTTCCCCTGTTCCCTCCCAGAGCCCATTAACCCCACAGGGTCAGCAAGAAAACATTCCCTGCTTGCTTCGCTTGTGAAGATTGACCTTAAAGCCTGGAAAAGAGAGGGAGACGGGGCCTGGATGTCTGACCCATTTCATATTGTCATTTTCAGCCAAAGTGACCTAGAGATTTCACCCTGAGGTGTTAGCCAAAGCTGACCCATGTTTATTCAACCGGGTTAATTCTCCTGCCTAGCGATGCTTTCTAGCCACAGCCCATTGATATTATTTAGGCTGCTTCATGCTATCAGAGAAAAACAAGACCTTCAGAAGTTCTGCTGTGCTGATTGTGACATTTGCTGGAGGGACAAGGATGGAAATAAGGTAATATTTAAATGAGCATCTGAGCTGCGAATACGCAGCAAACTACATGAGCTTCACAGGTTTTTCTCTGTGGTGAATTACAGGTAAAGTATATAACAGCAACATATTATGTTATGTCCTCTGGAGACCAGAGGAAAGACAGTTTGTAGATATTTAAGGTGGTTTTCACTTCCAGCCTGACTCCTAAATACTCTCCTCAGCATTTGCCTTTATACCTCTGACTCCAGTCCTAAGGACTGTAACTCAGGTCCGTGCTGGGGAAAAGATCTCTGCTTCTGGACAGCAGAGGAGGACACTGATGGGGGGATGGTGCCTTCAGCCCTTTCTTCTGAGAGCGGAGATACGTCCTAGGTAAGAGAGTCTAAGCAAACAGACACATTGTGTTGCAGGGCTAAGATTAAAACTGTATTTATACTTTGCTGGCAATTTAGTTTGCAATCTTCTAACAGAAACCTGGCCTTATCTCTTGGTGAGTAAATGGGGTTTTGTCTTACTGGCAGTGTCTGTGTTTACTCTGGAGGTGGGCTCAGATGAGGCTGGAAACGTGAGGGTGAGGTGCTAATCTGAGGGTATCACAAACAAAGAGAGGAGAGATGTGAGGGAGCCTTCACCCTGAGATACGATTGGGTCCCTAAAGACTGACAAAATATCTGCAAAAGACTACTCTTAGGAATGCTATCTCTTAATGCTGAGTTCTGGTGGAACCCTGTCCGCAGCAAGCAGAAGCAACATCTTTCCCAGCCTCCCTTCTCTTCTAGGAACTACTAGATGCCTCCTGCTCTTAATAGGAAACCTGAAGTATCACCCTCACTAATCACGTCACACCATGTTCACAGTCATGCTCCCACAAGTCGGCAGCCCCATGAAGAAAGGTCTTCCCAAACCTCTCCCACGTGCAGCCCAATCTCAGAAATGTGCATGGTGCCATTCTGAGGGTCTGTCCATGTTCCACTGAGAGCTTGTGCTGCATCCCAGAGCTGCAACCTTCGTTTGCACAGCAGATGGAAATCACAGCTCGCCGGTCACCACAAGGAGACCGCATGCGGCCAGTCATGCAAAGATGAAAGTAAGGACAGTAATTCTGTGGTTTATGCATTGTTCATGGAGGTTCCACAATGTCTTCTCGTGTTCCCTGCTGCTACGGAGCTCTTTCCTAACAGAGGAAAGATGGGCAATAGCCAGAACATGAGGGCTACCAAGACAGACCTTGCTTCCCAAAGATGCCTCACACCTATGTGGCTCTATGTGCCTGGAAAATAAATCACAAATCCCTGGAAAATACAGACACAATTCCCTGAAGAAGCCAAAGTAAAACTTCTATTTTAGGATATGTTAGAAGTACAATAAAGGATATTGTATTTATGAAATGACTTTACGATGTAAATATTAAGAGGGAAAAAAAAATCACACAGGGGACACTTGCGTCTGTTACGTTGCAGTGAGACAGGGCCTGGGTAACACTTCTGCTAGATTTACTCTTGACCAATCACACAGAAATTACTGACAGAGGCTACAGATTTCGTTAAGAAGAAACCAGAAAGCAAAGCAAGCATTTTCTGTCAGTAGATTTTTAAGCACTCTCACAAAGCACCGTCTTGTAGCAGTTTCTCTCTTTTGTGCAGTTGAACTGCTCGTCTTGGCAGAGCAAGGCAGCAATGCATTTTGAAAAAAAAATCAGCCAAAAATTGAAAATCTGACTTTTTCTCAACCAACCTTATTTGTATTTTTATTTAAAACTATATATGATGATCTATCCACTAAAGCATTTGGAGAATTTTATAATATTGATTAATGATGAACTACCTTCTAATTATATCACCTCTATATTTAACATCATTAGGATCACATTAGCTTACCAAAACTGTTCTTGAAAAATAAATCCAAATTCACAAATGCCGTATCAACTTGACTGCCTAGTCTAAGTTCATTCCACTTAAGGAAATTATCAGATCACAAGCCTTTATTGACCTGGTGTTCAATTAAATATAGCTAATGATTGGTATGAAAAAGGTAGAAAATTTGTACTCCTGTTCCTGTTTTACCGACTGAAGCAGAGTGGCCTCCCAGGAGCCCTGTTCCTCTTGATTTGTATTACCAGAGCTAGAAAAACTTTTATCTGCTGAACAGAGGCCACGTTGAAGAGTGCAACCCATTAGCTACCAGTTTGGGTCAGTTCTCCATGAAGCAGATGAGCGATTCAGCCTCCATGGCTCCCTCTTTCTCATACTAAAGTGAGAAGAAAGACATGGATATAAGGCGGTGGAGTTTGGGCTGTAGTATAAAATGAGTTTATAAATACAGAGGGTAAAATCATATTTTCGGGTGAAACAGGAAGCAGGATATTTCCACCACACAAGAAAATTTTGAGGCACCAAATATTATATTTCCAGAGGAAAGGTGCATCCCAGTTAGGGAAAAGAAACAAGCATACTGGAACGCAGCAGAGGAAAAGCTTGACCATTTAAATATAACACTCCAGAGGACACACTGGGTACGGATGCAATCCAGAAGTACAGGGATAATCTGGGAGCCAAGTACAGCGTCACGGATCCTGAGCAATTGCGTGTGGCCTGTGAATAACAGCTCCGCAGTGGAGCTGAGCGCTCTGCCTTTCCTCGGGAGGCCCTTGGTGACACTAAATAATGTTTCTGGAAGGAGTCATTGGTGGGAAAGCTCAACAAGACCAATAGCACAAATCAAAATAAATTTAAAAAACCAAACAAAACCCTTGGATTTCACAAATCTGAATCCTATTTGGATTTGACCAGTATCATAATTAGAAGCAGACCTCAGCCTTTAGCCTGAAGAAACAGCAAAACCATCTCCTTTGAATCCTGCCCGCGTGACTCTGCGCAGCGATTCTCTGTGCACACCCCCATGCCTCCTTAGAGGTAAGAAATGATGCATATCTTGCCTGGGAAAGCAATAAAGTGCGAATTCTTCAGCAGAGAAATGGCCTATTGTTGGGCGTGGGTACACTTTCACAGTCCATTCAGCGCTGACACAGATTATAGACTCTCAGCTGAGCCTCAGACTGCTTTGGGTAAAGCCCATCCATTTAATCCAAATCAACTTCAATCAGTTTTATCAGGAAAAAGCTCAAAGATCTGGAATGGAAAAGTACCTTTTAAAACAATAAATTGCAGGTCTCTGTTTTGCTTGCTAAAGCTATTTATATTGTTGCTTGAAAGATGGCATACAACAGGTTTGAGTCATTGCTGAACAGCTGAATTACAGAATTACTAATCTGAGGACTAATTGCTCTGAGGGTTTAGTATGTCAAATTGTATTAGACATGTGGGGTTTATTTGTTGCCTCATAGAAACAAGAATGATTTTTCCTGGCACCACCCGCTCATACCTTGTACTTACCGCCAGGAGGGACTTAAAAAAATAGCTGCAGTAATAAAATTTTAAATATTCTTACTGTAATCTCTTGCTTGAGGGGCTAATGCTGCTCAACGCAGAAGGCTTTGCAAAGCGTTACGTGTAATGAAGGATGAGCTACAAGAACAGAACTGAAGGAACAATACCATTATCACAAATTGCAAACTTCTTCAGAGTGATGTTTGGCAGGAAATTACAGGCTGTCTGTTACTTCCTTTCTGCAGCTGTGAGATGTTTACTATCGGAACATGCAACCTTAAATTAGAGCGCAGAGAGAAAGTCGGAAAACACAAAGAAAATGCATGCACGTTGTAAAGGCATATACACTGTGCGTAGGGGATTGCTCTCCTGTCCCCAACAACTGTCCTTTCCTCACTCAAATTCCGCTTTAATTCACTTCTTCTGCAAAGGATTTAGGTGCTAATCTGTCGCTGAACCTTTTTTTTTAAAACGTATTTGTAATTACACAGTTGTTTTTTTTTTTCAAAAGCAACCTAAAAATCTATACAGCAGACAGATTGGGCATCCTCTTCTCCAGGGGGTACCGCATCTCTCAGAGAGTTGTTCTTGCATTTCATTCACCGACATCCTCTCCAGTTTGTCTGTAGCCTGTTGTTTTTTCCTTGCCAGACTTCCAGAGGCACTGAATTCCCACTGGGGCTCCTGATATTGAGTGAGACTTGCAGGTAGCAGCTTTGGAAAGTCAGTGAATTATCTCGATGATTATAGAAGGAGATGCTGGCATTTCATCTCCTAAATTCATCCATTTCAGCAGACATCTGGTACTTTCTGAGCAAATGTTGGAAGCGCTGAAACAAGCAGGGGAAAAGCAACTCCAAGTAGTCAGTAGAAGGAGGATTATCCCAAGGAGTGTGGGGCAGTTTCAGCAAGGCTGTACTTCCATCTAGATGCTCAAATCCCTTTGAAACTCCAGGTCACTGGCCTCATTCCTTGGTGATGCTGCACCTGCTTGAAATTGCTCTCCTCGGGCGAAATAACTGTAAAACCAGCACAGTTAAGAGCTGACTCTGCCTCTGTGGGCAAGAAGCTGGTATAATGGATTCTACACATCCAGTATGAGCTGGGGCCTTCTTCTGCTCTGTGATGCTTGGCTGAAGGCTGTCTTAATAGAGTGCTGCAGCCCCTTCACCACAGTGCAGAAACAAAGGTGCTGGGGATGATCTCACATTTTTTTGGGACCTTGTTCCGTCATCCTCAGAAAAGCAGGGAGACCGCGTTTAAAGACACAGCACAGAGCTGCTAGGAGTTGGTGGGAATTATCTGCATGCACTGCAGAGTCATGTGAAAGAGTGATGTTTCTTACAGGAATTAGAAATCCTTTATACTTAGGGAGGCTACGCGGGGCCTCAGTGAAGCTGCTACTCTGGCTGAGTGGCTGTAATGGATGCTCTGAGACTCGGAGCGCCTCTTTCCTGCTCTTACTCGCATTGCTCCGGGAGAATGGTGAGAATGTTAGTGCCTTCAGGTGCCCGGTGTGCGTAGCTGTTAACAGAGAGAGAATTCAGAAATGGCCTCAGTCCCCAAAGCACCGGGGATTTATTGAATACGTTAAGCTCAAAATCTTGGTATGGACAAAAAGGAAACACACTTCATATGTAGCGCTAAGAATCTGCTGTTAACATAATTGAAATCTAAATGATCTAATCAAGGAATTCTCACTAATCCAGATCTAATTATTATAGGAAAATAAAGACAAAAAAGGAGCAAAGAATATTACCATACAAAACATTTCAATAATAACAATACAGCTAAAATTATCATATCCATTCCTAGTGTCTGGTCCTTTTCCCAGTGTTCTGCAACCCCTTCCACTGCCCTTCTGGGTGCTCAGATTGATGGCTTCAGACCAGGGGGACGGGGGTTGGGGGACATCAGCACCCCTGAGTCCCTCTCCAGGTTGATGGTTTCTTCCCCCTCCCTGTAGGAACCAGTTGGGATCATTTCTATGTTTGCTAATTTGGTTCACACCTTGATTTGCCACTCTGCATGGCAACCAAATTTACATATACGGTACCTTTTCCTTATGTTAGATACTTGTTCTTTGCTCTGTTTGCTACCCCTGAAACACGCTTTGTCCAGCTCCCAGGTCTTCATTTCTTTAATTGACTGCTGGTGAGCTGTTTACAGCCCTGGGCTCTGCCATGTCAGCCTCTGCCCCTTTTCTTATCACCCCACGCCTGTACGCCGCGTCCTGTGTCCCCACGTTCAAGGCCCGTGCTATTGTGCCCAGCCCGCCTTCCTCTCCACCACCTCATGGTATTAGGCATGAAGATTTCTTTCTGCATGAAAGAGCTAGTTGTTGCTGCCGTCAGTGTAAACATTATGGCTATAGCATGCAAAAATAAGCAAAAGGAAAAAAAATCAAGCGTAGCCATGGTCATTAGAAAAAAAAGCAGATACAGTTAACCAGGCTTAAAACAAAGCTCTAGGCAGGTTAAGATGAGTTCAGGCAAAAAAATCTGGATGAACCTCAGTCCTGAGACCTTGCAAATTCAGCACTGCACATAACGGCCCATTACGAGCAGTGGCAATGCTGTGTTTACAGGGCTACAGGGCTATGAAATGTTTAAGCCTCTCAGGAAAGCTTAGCGCTTGTGCCTCATTCTTCATCCTCAGCTTCATCATGCTTTGTGACAAAGCGGCGACCTCTTAACTCCTCAGCGCGTGGACACTTGCTTTCTGCCACGATCTGCCACCTCCAGCCTTACTGGAAAGGCAATTTTTCCCTTGGTAATACAAGGCTCATTTCCTTGGCTGTTCCCCTTTTCACCCAGTTGGGCTCCATGCCGCTGGCTCACCCGTGTCTCCTTGCTGACGTCAGCCTCTGCTGCCTGTGGTGGCCCCGGATTCCCAAATTATGTGCTGTGATGACTGTAGATATTTCCATATGAACTACATCCATAGTCACCTCAAAACCAGGCTCCTTGGAGGAGCAAGCAAAGCAAAGTGCTCAGATCCCACGTGGAATTGAAAGACGCTCCTGCTCCTTGCAGGTATATGGGATGGGGGCTGGGAGGGGGGGCTACAACTTCAGAGTAGAAAGGCCCTTGCAGATTTTGTCTATGAAAAGCCAGAGAAGAAAATAAAAGTGGGTGCTGAGCTACTTTGACATCGTTACTCTCACGCTGTGTTGACCTCTCCCCAGCGAAAGCTGACCATCAGGACCAGTTAGGTGAACAAACAGCTGTATTCCACATATATATGTGTGTATATATATATATATATATATATATATATATAAAATAACAGCCAGCTAGCAATAACATATTAATAAGGAAGAATACCGTGGTTAGACAGTGAAGAAGCCTGGAAATCTTTCTAAGATAAAAATGTGCCAGCAATATATTTAAAAAATACAAAGAGGAAAAAATAAGAAGTAGACTAATGTTTCAAGTGTTGAAGCTGTAGAAAAGACAAGGAAAAAAACAGATTTTTTACTAGCAGAAAAAGTAGTTAAGGAACACAAATGAGAAAAGGTTATTATCTTCTCATCCATTGATTTGCATTTCTGAAGCAGCTAGCTCAGAAATTTCTCAGTGCTTGGATGCAGGAGTGAGAACAGCACCACTGGAGAACTTGAAGTGGAAATTCAAGTGCCCAGGAGGTCTAGACAGCAGCAGAAGAGTTAATAAGGCAGTAAAGGTCTCTAGGACAGTCTGAGAGCTCAGGTCAGATTATCTTTGCTGCAACATGTGCAGGAATGGCAGCAAAGGAGGCTAGAAAAAATCTGATCCAAACACAGCATTTAAAAATTCACGGGATCTTCAGCACTGACTGGGAACAGACATTATGCAGGTGAAAAAGGGCTTCTGGGAAATGTGGGGAACTTGTATTGGAGCTTAGAGTACGATCTTTTATTCAAGTTACTTGCAGAAACCTGTCTCAGTAAAACCCGGCACTCAGAGGGGCTGGCTGAAACACAAATATTTCCTCTTCTCAGCTGGTCATGTAACCCCTGGTGACAGAATAGGTTAAGCTTTGTGAGAGTTGTGTTGGCAAAGCAGAAATTGCCAAATGCTGTGGGATCACTCCAGGTTTCAGGAGTTGTCAGCCAGCTGCGCTGTGCCCAAGAGCTGGACTTTCTCCCTAATGCTCCTTGCTGGGAACTTTGGAAATACTTGTGGGCACAGCTGGGTAAGTGCACCTTGTGCTTGTGCCCACGGCGACCTGTGGCACAGCTGGGTCATGTCCACGGGGTGGGAAGGGAAGCTCTATTCAGCCCTTTCTGAAGGATGCTGGCAGCGAGAGGGGACTTGAGTGGTGGGGAGGGAGGCACTCGGCTGAAGACAAAAATAAGTATTGAAAGGGAAGGCAATTATGAAGCTAAACCGGTAGGAGTGATCTGGGCCTGTGTTGTGCTGTCTTGGAAAACTTTCAAAGCCTTTTTAAGCAATTGGCATGAAGCTTTCTGCTGGCTATAAAAATGCCTTTTGAGAATCATCTCCCATTTTACTTTTACAATTCATGCTTTTAATAGGAATATTGTACCCATTGAAAGTGCAGGCTCGCTTGACAGCCTGAGAGAATGGAGTTCAGACGAGGCAACATCAGTAGGTGCCTTGGCATTATTCCTGCCCTGCGTGTGTCAGCCCTGCCTCAAAGAGAAGTGTCTTGGGGTGAAAAAGCAGGTCTGTTCATAAGGCTGTTCCCGTCCTTTGCCTTGTTGCTGACCAGGTATGAAATGAATCTGGGTTGTTGTAGTGGCTCTGATCCCGATATCCACTCAAAAGGAGCTGCCCATGGCCAATGAGCAAACTGCACACTGATCCAGTAAGGTCAGATGACTATCGTTCTTGGCTGGGATGAAGCCAGCAGCCATGACCATGAGGCGGGAGGCATTCTCACTGGGAAAGCACTTGCATGTAGGGTACACTTTACACAAATTTCTGCCCCACTGCAGCGGATGGGAGTTCAGTGTGTAAATGAGAGCTCCTCTGAATAAAGACAGATTTCAGTGCGTAATTCAGTATTACTTCTGAAAATGGAATTCTAGCCATGGAAGACTAAGGCTTCATCCTCTATTTCTTTCTTGATGCTCTGCATCACTTTAAATTTGGAAAGTTGTCTTCATGAATCACCACTAGAACTACCTACATCTTGGAGCTGAGGAACCAAGTCATGCTCCAGCACCCTCCAGGCTGGCACCACAGCACGAGCACAGGGCTTCTCCGTGCTGCAGCAGTCCCAGGGTGTCAGCCTGACTCCTCAGACAGCTTGAGAATGCATCAGGGTAGGCTTGAGGCTGCTCTGTTCAACTTCAGTGATCTTTGTAGGTAGCTGGGCTCATTCTTTAGTCAACGGAGAAAAAGTAGGACAGTAAGTTAGACCCCTGCTCTGGCACAGTTACAGGAGATGCCGGTGTTTCTCCATTCACAGTAGCAGGACTCTAATCAGACATGCTGAGTTGCCTAAAATTGTGGTGTGAGCATCCCTCCTGTGCTCCCAGATGTGCTCTTGTGCCAAGTCCAGCTTGAATAATCCGGACCTCTATATTCCTTTGAGCTCTTCAGTCTTCTCTTGTAAATGCAATGTACTTTTAGACTGCAAACATGAGTTTGCAGTCTCAATGCATATGTTTTGGGAGTGGGGAGTCTGTGAAAATGCCAAGCAAATCAGTCCAGGTTTAGCACATCATTATTCTTTGTCGCAAGGCCATGAGGCATTTACGTATGCCCTTTAGTAGAGAGGAAAAAGAAAAGAGGAAAACTGTTATATATGTGTAGTAAAATTTGATTTGAGAGGAAGAGTTTGCATCTGAATTTCATTAAGTCTATTAAAATTTTGGTCTTCTTTAGACTAATAGGATTATGCCATTCCCAAACCGATTGTTTCCAAGCAACGATGCAGATCCTAGTATGTGTTTGCTTATCTCTTTAGTTTGCTGCTAAACCAGAGAAGCTTCCAAAGATAGCTGCAAAACTGATGATATCAGGTGTTATACATAATTTCAAGACATTGTTTTGAAAAGATGGTCCATTTATCCTCTCTTTGGAAGCTGATTTAAAGAGTGCATCGGGGCTTATATGAGGCTACTGGCAAGTGATTTTTATTATTTTTTTTTTTTAATAAAGGAAATGACCTGCACTGCCGCCAGCGTGGCATGCTCCAATATGCCATTTTCATTTGGACATAAACACTTTACTGTGGTTAGGGGAAATCGCTCTCTCTGAGGAGCAAAGCCTAAGTGGTAGCTATGAATAGCGGCGCAGGCCTTCAGAAACCGCGGTTCAGCAAGGCTTTTCAAACGCCCTCAAGTGTGGCTGCCTAAAGGGCCAAATCTTTCTGGCTTTACTAATTGAAAGCTCTCTTCATGTATTATAAAGGAATGCGCAGCTATGTAGCCCTGTATACTAAATAATAAATAGCCAGTTGCAAATGACATTGCTGTTTTATAATCAGGACTGTCCAAATTGTGTTGAGATTTTGAAAGGTGCATTAAGAGGAGATTAGAGTATTTTCTCTCTTTCCTGGCTGCTTTGGATTTGATGACATCATGGGATAAATATGATTTAGGAGTCAATGTTTTCTATTTTGGCATTCAAAAAGGCTGCCTAAAGAGCTCTGTTGCTAGATGTCATTAATACATTTTCTTTAGAGTAAGAAAATTGTGCATTTATACATAATTTAGTATGAAGAAAGAGCTTTATAGAGTTCTCTGATGGCTACATAAAGAATATAGTGCAGCTCTGTGTACATCTGAATTTCCATAGAAGGTAATTGATCACCTCAGAAGAGAAATACATCAGCTATTTAGTGGTGTAAAGCAACAAAGCACAAAGTTTAGGACTGGAAGTGAAAAATACTGTTATTGGTAGAAATTTTAGAGGGAATTTATTGTGGCAGAATGCAATTACCCAACTGGATGGAGCGCTGTGATTTATGTTTGTTCCCGTGTAAAATGCTTTGAGATGATTAATAACCATCTCAATCCTTTATACTCATAACAACACTTCTGGCACAATAGCACTTTAATGATCTGTCACTCTGGCTATTGTGTTATTGGATATATAAGATCCCCTGCATTAGGGAAGTGTGGAGTCTTGGGGCTAGTGAGAAGGCAGACGCAGCTCCCTCACTATTTGCATTGCAGTATCACCAGAGATCTAATAAGGGCTCAGAGCCCTGGTGGGCTAGATGCTGATCAGTACTTGAAATGAAAGATAGCTTTCCCTTTCAGAGTTCACAATTTAATTATGTGATGGGAATCAATAGATAGCTAGAGCAGAGAGGGAGGGCTGCATCACAGGAGTTGTTGCACTTCATATATTAAACACCATCCAGAGTCCATCATCTGTCCGCATCTCTTACAAGACCACTGTTTAGTGGAAAATGAAATTATCTTGTGTACAGGTTGAAGATAGATAGATAATTTCTTCTCATTTGTACTTCAGCAGCAGCCAAAGATATACTGAGATTGTACTGTTCAGAGTTTGACTGCCCAGTGAGTTCCAGTCAAGGTAAGTAAAATATAAGAGAGACACCCCTGAAAACATCATGTAGGATGTGATGGTATCCCCTTTAGTTTGGCGCCCTGGTTCTTTGAGGGACGTAGGGCAGTGAGGAAAAGACAGTGAGGCTTGAACCTTTTCTATTCCTTGGCTGGTTCCATGGGGGTGCACAATGACTAAACACACAAACAAAGTGAGAGAGATGCATACAAGTGAGGATAGGGTGGAGGAGAGGAAGGCAGAGATTGATGTAAGGAGAGGGAAGCTGAGATTAAGACTTCAGAGGGGTTGGTGAGAAGCCTATGAGAAGAGACGAAGAGTGTCCCAAGGGAAATTAGCAGTGTAATGACATCCAGTGTCTGATAGTCTCTGGAGACTGTTTCTTGCACTTGTTTAAGACAACCTGGCTGCCTTGACCCTGAGGCTGGCACTTCCCATGACAAACAATGGGACTTGACATTTACAAGCCAAATGGCATGGCTTCTGAATGAAGCGATATTGTGTTCAGAATTTCCACCAGGCCAGTGAAAGAAACTAATATTTGTCAGATAAAGGAACAATACAGTAGAAGAAGCAGGAAAATTTTTGCTGTAAAGTTTAAATGTATTTTTTTTTGTAAAATCACCAGGGTTAAAATTGACCTCTCTGGCACTGGAAAGCAAACCCAGTGATATTGAAAAAGTCACCTGGATATACACCAGTGTCACTGAGAAAAATTTGACTGACATTCTCCCCCTCAGCAAGACCATAGTTTTGAGTAACTGAGCAGTTAGAATAGTCCAAAACCAGTTTTATTTTGTGCATGACTTTGGCTGATGCTTCCTCTCTTCATCTTCCTCTCCCAGCAGTGTGTGCTGGGTACGCACTGCTCTATTTCTCTTCTTTATTTTTGTGCTTCGCTTGTGTTAGAGGCCTCCTCCCTCCTCCTCCTTTGCAAAACCACCAAGCTCCAAGATATGCAGCATATAAAAAAAAAAAAAAAAGAATGAAAAACAACAGAAGGAAAACTCACAACCAATTTCACATTGCCCTTTTCAAAGGGCGTGACAAGTAAAGCGGAGCCCTGGCTCTAAAACGCCGTAAATCACAACACACGTGTCGCCAAGCCTGCTGCCCCTTCCCGGCCGGTTGCCAGGCGGGCCGGCTCGCCCACGGCTGGGAGCGGGCGGCCAGCCCCGGGGCTCCCCGCGGGGACGGGGGAAGCAGTCCTCGAGTGGGGGGGCTGCCGTGCGGGGTTCCCTCCCTCTTTCCTTCCCTCCCTCTTTCCCTCTCTCCCTCCCTCCCTCCCTCCCTCCCTCCCTCCGGGGGTCCCGGCTGCCGGCGGCGGGCGCGGGGTTCGGGCGGGCGGCGGGGCCCGGGCGCGCCCTGTCCATGGTGCTGAGCGGCGGCGCCGGCCCTGGCACTGAGCGAGGGGAAGCGTTTTTCTCTTCAGGTTTACCTTGAATTACTGCTGCTTGCGCGGTGCAACAGATGTTTACCAGACGGGATTTTCCTCTTTTAGCCACCCTAAGAAGGCAGGGAGATTAATTAAAGGCAGGGTCCCCATAGGTGAATGGCTTTCCATGTGCTCAGGGGGGTTATCTCACTTTTTTTGTTCGTATCGTCATCAGCCGCTTGCATAGGAGAGAGGATTAGATCAACACCGAAAATGGCTTTTGCTTATGTGTTTACTTTTAATTTTTAGGATAACTGCAGAAATAATGAGAAACAGCAGGGAATGGGAAATTGATTGAGATTGATCGTTTCGTGTATTCGGCTTGTGATGACCTTTGGGGAAAGTGGGTATTTAATTTTTACTGATGTTGTAAAGGCACAGACAAAGTCCTGACCTTTCTGATCCGGGGTGACCACTATGAGCATCCCACAGAGAATTAATTACAATTGCCTGGAGCGGCTCCAAGAAGCATTTATTAGAGTACTATAAATGTGGTAAAAGCGATCAGTATGCCTGGGAGAAGCCATTCCATGTGCCTGCTGCGATATCTAAGAGAAGCTCAGACTTGTCGGCTCGTTGTTTTGTTTTGTTGTTCATTAACAAGACCGAAATAGGAGAGACAGCATTAGAACTCCAGGGCAAGCATTTCCCATTATTCTGCTCTCTACACAGACACTTTTGGATTAGATTAAGGCACAATAGATAGAACTAGGCAGAATAAAAATCAACCATCTCCCCAAGAGACAGGACACAGTGCAATTCTCTGACTGTACAAAGCACAATACAACAGCCTCTTCTAGTAGCCTCCAAGAAACATAAAGTGGAAGTGAACAGAAAGCTCCACACAAGAACTATACAAGGAAGTATTTAAAATTCAAGGTATGCTATGATGCCATTGTATTTCAGCATCTAGCACAAAGCTGGGGCTATTAGTCACACAGGATTTTGCAGTCCTTTTCCCCAGGGATCCATCTAAAAATGGAAGATCAGTTATGTGTACAAAGTTTAGGCAGAAATATTTCATATAAGATATGATGATATTGTCAGATACCCTGCCAAAAGGACTGGAACAAGGAGGTTTAAATAAAAATCATAAAACCATCCAAATTTGTTTTGGAGAAAGATTTAATTGGGAATGATGATGAAAAAGCCAGAAATGTGGATTAACCTAAAATGTAAAGGGCAGCCAAGTTACAGCAGATGGCTTTTTCTTGTTCTTTAAGTACCTTATAATGAGGAAAATATGCTATGTAATGTCAGTTGTTTCTAAACTGACTTTTTTGGGGGGGAGGTGGGGGAGATTTCCTATGAGGCATTGGTTAAAAAAGGAGAATCAAAAAGACATAGCTGCAGACAGTCTGTATTGAACTGTTTTTGTTCCGGAGTTCCGGAGATCGGTTTGATGTATGGTAGGATAGACAGCCATCTCCGTTTCCGGCTAAAACCAAACGAGCGAAGAGCTTCTATTTCTCCCTTCTGCATTGTGTCCCTGAGCATCTACATTGCATAAGGGCTCTGCCTCTCTCTTTCTTCCACAGACCCTCCCAGTTGCCCTTTCTGTGGGTTGACTAAGATTTCTTTATTCTGACAGGTTTTTGTTCTGTCTTGCTGTGGTTGTTTTTCTTTCTCTCCTGTATCAGTTAGGAATTCCTCCTCTAATGCTGTTATCCAAACAACAGATTTTCCTACAATTGAAAAGCTGCTGTTAAGATTTACTTAAAATATCCCCCTCACCCCATATTTTGATTCCTTTCTACTCAAAACGGGGCTGAGGGGGGGAGGGAGTGAAGGAAAACAGAAGAGACAGCCTATTCTATATGACATATGCTCGATTTCCCAGCAAGGCTTAATTACCGTTGGGAGTTCGCACTCCTGTTCCTTTTGACACACTGAGCACTCAGAGTGCAGGGAAATGCCTCTTGCCTATTCCAGTTTGCATGCACATGGATAAGATTTGCTTGTGCATTGGGGGAATTGTATATGAATTGTATATGAGAATGGAAACTGTAGGCATCTTCCCTGAAGACTGTAGGCATCCATGCAGATTTCACAAAGAGTTAAGACCCACAGAAAACGATACTTTTCATGCTCTTTTAATATACAGTTTCATCCTGCAAAGAAATGAGTGTACTGACCCAGAAAGTACAGGTGGAACTTTCAAAGCCCCATGTAGCTCAGCCAAAAGCTCCTACGATCACACAAGGACAAGGGAGCTTTGCAGTCATCAGGACTGAACTCATGACCGATATCTGAAGAGACTCATGCTTCATGCTTTGTGGGTACACAAGTGTAATTGGAGACAACAGGAGGCTTAGGATATAATGTGCAAGATGGAAACCTAACACGGTGATTGCTTTTCAACCTTGCATAATGAAATGTGCATTGTGTTTTGAGGAAGAGCATGATTTCCCTTGGTTTTGAATGTAAAACATAGATAAATTGTATTAGCTTCAGCCAAAGAGAAGAATAAAAGCTAGAGAATTCACATACCGAAGCTCTGTTGTTAAGGACAATTAAAGAATATGCTTCACAAAAGAAATCCAACAAATACAGCACTTCAAAATTCATTACAAAGAAAGATTGTATTTTTCAAGATTAAAAGCATCTCTATGAAAATAAGCCCTTTCCCCCCTCCCCGTTTTCAAGCTCTAAATTTTAAACTATCGGCTGTATCTCAGCTTTAGATAATTTCACTGACATTCCAGACTACTGCAGAAGTCTGTCCTACCAGAAGAAGCATTAATAAGTTGCTGAAATTATCTTGATAATTAAACAGTTTAGCTTTGTATTTATTTGATGAAAAATCCCCCAGTGACATATTAATTATGCATAAAGCTTTGCCTTGTAAAAAAGTTGGTTGGTTTTCAAATACCCATCTCATCTCTATTTATTTTTAGAAAGCTGGTCTTTCAAACTGACAGCATTTCAACTATTTTAGTACTTGGATGAAGATCTAACTTTCATCCTGATTATTTTTCAAAATTAACAGCTAGTGGGTTTTTTGATCAAGGCACAATCACTATTCTGAAGCAGGAAATAACTTTGCTTTTAATCTTGGTCTTCACTGAGCTCTGCCTTATTCAAGGCATCTTCTTTCACCAGAGGGCTGCTCAGAAGAGGAGCTCAGTCTCTAGTGGCTGGAGCTGCTGAAGAAGGAAACCTTTGGAGGGTTTATGGTGAAAAAATATATTTAGAGCAATATAGCTGTTTGAGGGGGTAGAGTGGGTATCGAAGCCCACTGAAGACAGCAAAAGTCCCTCTCTCTCATACGAGGTCTCACTGGTCAGTCTTTACAGTGATAATATCATACTCCTGATAGAGTCTAGGCAAAATTTTGTAGTATCATCTAACTCATTGCTCAACTTTGGGATAATATTTTCAATGAATGCAATACTGCCAGATGCGTTACTGAGGGATACTGGGGAAGCATAGGGAAGTGATAATTTTGAGCATTAGAGATGGATGGAGGCCTTCCAATCTGTGTAAAAGTGATGTTGACCCTCAGTCATGTAAGCAAACACTCAAATACAAATTACTTACCAACGCTCAAAATCTAAGGACCTTACAGGAGTGAAAATCCAACTTTTGCCTGCCTGGTGTGCAAAATGCCTGGCTTCCACTGACAATTCTGAAACAACATTTTGTGTCTCTCATGCAAACATAAGTGTTCTATACTAGATACAAGAGAGAAGTAATCAACTTCAATACAAACATGAATTTTAAGGAAATGTTTAACTTCGGCTTCCTTGGAAATGTTGGTATAGATAGAGGTTTTTTACATTGCTATCTGAGATGTCTGAATGACATTCTTTTAAGAAGCTGGAGAAGATTGTTTGGAAAGCAGTAATCAGAGAATAGTTACCAAAAGTTCACTGTTACCATGGAAAATTTTTGGCTGAGATTCTCCAGGGACGTGTCTTGAGTTTGGTAATGTTTCGTATTTACTTCAGTGACCTGGATGATGAAGTAGAAAGTATGTTTAGCACATTTTCAGCTGTCACAAACCTGGTGGAGTAGCAATCAAAATGATTCTGACACATGGGACAACTGGTCAAAAAAACCAGGAGGAACTTCAAAAAGGAGAATGCAAGGTCTGCACTTAATCTGGAAAAATCAAGTGCATTAACACAGAATGGGAAACAGCTGACTAGGCAGAAGTTTTGCTGAAAAAGATGTTGAGGTTACAGTGACTCACAAGTGGAATATGTATCAACAATGTCATACTATTACAGTAAAAACAAACATGCAGCTTTGCTATTGAGTGCTGCGTGTCTAGTTCCGTGCAGTGAACTTCAGCAAATGGGGAGGCAATCCAAAAGAAAGAAAGGAAAATGACCAGAGAATTAGAAAACATGCCCTATGAGGCAAGACTGAAAGAGCTAGGGGTTTAATTTATTGAATGAATGACTGGAGAGATGTGAGAAGCCTTCAAATAATCATAGGTTGTCATCTGTTCTCCACATCCATTGTGGATAGCATGAGAAAAGAACGCGCTAAAATTACATCATGGAAGAGTTACATTAGACATTAGTAAAAACTTTATAACAATAAACACTAGGCAAGAATGCAGGAGGAAACTGTGGAATTCCCTGATTAGAGAATTCTTTAGAATTCTCTAGAGGCTTTATATTAAATATCTTAAAATAATCAAACATACATCAATCCATAGTCGTATATCTCTCATTCAGCCTTGGCACAGGAGAGTACATTAAGATGTCATTTTGGCCCCATTTTCTGTGTCTCAATCACTACGTCCCTATTTAATTTTAGTGTGAATTTTCTGTTTGCAGTTAATTTATATATATTTTTGAAGGGTGGGCTCAATAAAAATCTGCCTCACCTCATCCAAACGATATGAGATTCATGCATTTGATTTCCTTCTGTTGCTCTCTTACCGTTACCTCTGTACCTCAAGCATTTACATCTCAGCTTCTTACACTCTGGGATACCAGATGCCGAGTCCACTGGGTAAGGCTAACTTGTGATCCAGCTGTGTCTAGCAGCTGGGGTCAAGGAGTTGGGGAGGGGCATCTCAACTAGAAAATGCGCTCCTTGGCAAGGTGCTGGGAGGAACGGAGACGGTCTCACCAGCCTTGTGTCACTCCCCTGCCATATAACAGGATACAGCAGTGCACTTGTCATAGGACTCCAAAGAGGAGGCCCCATACCTTGGGCCAGGGGAAGTTCAGAAGCATTTTTTGCTCATTGTTGTGCAAATTTATACACACATTTGGTCCCTGCCACGAAAAGACTGCAACTTAAGAGCAGGCTGATAAATGGCTGTGCATATAGAGAGGCTGATTCCTGTGAAGCAGACTCTGAGGTCAGTAATTAAGGTGTTCCCATGACAGTTTTATTCTGATGAGTTATGCATACTTGTATGGTTGAAAGACTGGGATGCTTTCAAAATTTTTATATTTGTATTCATTTTTGATTGTACTCCCCATGTTTGTTTGCTATGGAATATGTCTCCTCCTAACAATTCCAGGAGCATGTTTTTTAGTGGCACCCACTATGATTTTTATAGTTGAATAAAAAAGATGGAAAATCATTTAACATAACTAACTCTTTCATCACAGCCATCTCCTTCATTATTCTTCCCTTAACCTACCTTACACCCTAGACTGCAGCTAACATCCGTCCAAAGAGGTGGGATGCTGCTGGGACATTCCAAGATCTTGAACAAGGTTGGGTTTGGCTCTGAAATTTTGCACAGCCACGTGTCACTTCAAGTACCTTCATATCTAAGGCAAATCACAGAGGTTCAAATATAAACCAAAGCCACATGATGGTCAGATAGCTTATCTCCATGCTCAGCTTGTGTCTAACTGTCCCCCTGACTTTCCCAAAGTCAAAGATGTTCGTGGAGTACAATGCTGATGCACTCACGCTTGTGTGCTTCTACGGAAGAGAAGAGAGGTTTCTAAAGGCACATAGGGGAGCTAGATGATATCCTCATGCTGAAAGTCAGTAGAAAGTGGATGATTGCAGTCTGTCTTGGTAAACTTTACCCATGATATTACAAGAGAGACAGACAAATCAGATGGAGTGAGGCTACCAATAACTATGGGACATCAGGCTGGGAGCAAACAAACACAGTTATAATGAATCTTTCAATATCCATGTCTGTTTATGGGCTCAGTAGGGTGTGAAACCAGCTAGGGACTTCCCAGAACTCAGATGCATAAATCCTCTGACACTGAGCAACATGTTGCTATTCCTTACCCTTTTATTTTTATCCAGGAGAGCCTATTTTTACCGAGTAAGAGATTTTCTTTCCCCCTTTGACATTATATCTCTGTTATGATCGTCAATCATAACACAACAAGGCACAGAAGTTTAGGAAAGGACTGGTGAGTCTTTAACAAGCATATGCCTACAGTGAACCCAAACAGGAGAAATAAAATTTAGCTCATCCTTAGCTGATGGAAAAGTGTTTGGTACAGCCCACTTTGAAATATTACGGACAGTCCTGTTTGTAGGACTCCAACTATCCTTGAGAGCTGACCTTCTCTTCTCTTCTTTCAGATTAGATATTCACCCCATGGTTCTTGTTTCTTAGCTTCATCCCATTAGTCCTCGTGGTGCCCTGCATTGTACAGCTGCTAAACCAACAGTCTGTAACTAATTACAGCTTTCTGTATATCATTTTTTGATCTGCTGGGGAACTTGGAATCATGTCTTTCATGTGTTTATTTTCAAAAAGGGAGCTTGTTCAACTGATGATGCTGTAAAACCATTAAAAGACTATGTCCACTCCCGCTATAGATCATCAGTCCCTGCTTTGTAGGATGTCCTACTACACTGCCCTACCAAAGTGTCAGAGCCAGCAAAGACAAATGAGTGCTTTGCATAACAAACAGTTTTTATGACTTACAGTTAATGGACCTTACTATTAATTGGCAGAATTACAACTCTTGTTGAGTTGATGAAAGTAGCTGTCTTGAAAAGTTATTAGACTTCCTTTTGTTCTTGTTTGCCTGCATTTTTTTTCTCAAGATTGATTACACAGTCCCTCTTTGAACTTATATTGAATGTTTCCTTTGAGGATCTACTTGCATCTTGGTTTCATATACTTTGCTAGTCTTTCAGTATTCCAGTGATCCAGGGATATCAGAAGGAAAACAACAACAAAAGCAAAACAATTAATAGTCTCAGGAAAATATTCCTGATAAATATGAATAGTATGGAAATATCAATAATACTGAAAATACAAAGAGTATGAGAAATATGTATGCAGACTTATCAAGGCTAAACAGTTTTACATTAATGGAAAATAAAGTCCATTAACAGAGACGTAGTAGTTAACAAAGCATCTTACGCTGTGCATTGCACGTATCTGCTAGCTGTCCTAAATCAATTACTTCAGTCAAGACATGGTTCCCCTTTCTCTGGGGTGCGGCTGCGGCTGGAGGGAAAGCAATTTATTTAAGAAGCTGATTCAGCAAGAGACTCTTCAGGGGCCCATCAATGTCTCATTAATAATCAGAGATGCTGTAATGATTATCGGTGGCGTTGTAAATCATTTGCGTAACACTATTTATTTTAACATTATTCAGCAATTTTGTGTTTCCTGAAAGACAAAAAGATTTCCGTATCATGAAATGTGCCCTTCAGCAGGAAGCAACAAGAGGTATAACAGACTTTTCAAATATTGTTTCTTCTTATGCTGTACCTTTTTTGGTGAAACTAACCATTCAAGAAAAGGAGGTCCTTATAAATTTGATCTAAGTCAGTGATACTATAATCAGACATTAAGAAAATGTCATGTTCACTTCCGCTAACTCATCTTGGCTTCAGTCTCTAATAACCCTCCCTTTTCATTACCCTCTGAAGCCTGCTTCTGTCTTCAAGTGAAATTAATAGGAGAAAGATCAATCCTGGACATCTCTTGGTGTGTCAGTCCAAACCTGAACCTACTGCCTTCAGAGGACTTTTCTGAAGCATGATTTCAATAAAAATAACAATTGAATTATCCCTTGCAGATAATTTAACCACCTTTTTTTTTGTCTCTTAATGGAAACTCAGTACAGATTAAATGCAAAGTGTTTGGCAGATTTGCCCTTTTTGCAAATTCTAAGGCAAGGTCAAAACAGCCATAATAAAGCTCTGCCTGAGTTCCTTTTTTACAAGATGTAGATATTATTAAAAATAGCATTAAAAATGTCATGAATTCAGAGGAGAAAAATGAAAGCTGAGAAGGAATCCAAGAGCCTGGAAAGCAGCTGGAACGAAATAAGTGTTCATTAATATCTTGCATCACACACACTCCTTACTTCTATTGATGGAACAGAAAAAAAATTACTGGTAGTGATATGTCTGTTTGAAATTAATATTTTTCAAACCTCAAGATCTCATTTTCAGTATGAAAAAAGCATCACTGAGTGAGCATAAATGCAGCTGCGTTTTAACAATGCCAGGTAATTTTCCTCCCTTTTATTTTACAGTCTGAAGAGTTTCCTCTTTCTTGCTGCATACATGTTTTAGGGAAAATACTCTCCTTTTGAAACGAATGACTTTTTCTCAAAACTTAGAGACTATTTTCCTCTTAGGATTTTTGTCTTAGTGAGTCCTTATGCTGAGTAAAAAGACTGCTGCTTCCTTTATTTAGGGTTATGTTACTTAATGACTTCTTTTCTGTTTGCTTTGCTAGCGATCATAAAACTGTCAGCATCCGCACTTCAAAGCTGGCTTGCAGCTTATTGTCCTGTAACCTTGAGTGATTACAGCGGTGATTCTCAGCTGCTGCGTCTTACCATGACCAGTATTGGTATCTTAAGCACAAAAAAAATTTCTAAAATTAATAGCAATACTGTGTATTATTTTAGGGGAAAAGGAGGTGTGTGTGAGCCCATGTCTTTGCCCTAAGGTGAACTGTGGATAGCTGAAGCTAGTGGTGCAACTGGGTTTGAGCTCAGTAAACTTTCAGTTGCCAAAGATGATTGACTCGAGACGGTGTTCGATAACCTCTGCTTTCAGCTGTGGTTATTTATTGAAGTGCCCTGGGCCATGAAAATTCAGTGATTGTTCTAACCCTGAAATCTCATTCACATGATAAAGTCCGATTTAATTTTTCTCTAAAGGCTTTGCAGCGAGCAACAAAAGCCCCCGTTACAGGGCTAACCACAAAGGACAACGCGACATCTCTAGCAGAGCAGGGGAGGGGGACATTGCCGGGGCTGGGCCAGCAGCTGTGGCCCTCACAATGCACCCTGCCCAGCAGGGCAAAGACCCCCACCGCCCTCCCAAAAACCAGCCCCACCGACCCCATCGGCATGTGGCTGACTGTCGGTACTAACGTGACTCCCTTTAGGGCCTGGACCCAAAGTTGGATGCAGTGGGAATCGGGTGGGAAGGGCCGGCAAAGGGCAGCGGTGGTGTCGGTCAGGGCTGTGAACAGAGGCCTCGGGCAGGCAGATGAGGGACCATGCCAGCGGGTGGATGAGAGCGCAGGCCCCATTAGCAACAAGGAAGGTTGGGGGAGACCCAAGACGGCCTCCATTGCTGCGAGGAACTGGGACGAGCGCCCTGAAGCTGGGACAAGTGTGAGAGGGTCCCGGCGGCCCGCACCCCGGCCCTGCGTGTGAGGGGAGAGCGGCCCTGGGGGCAGGAGGACCCCGGCAGCGGGGTCAGGCTGCTGAGGCGCCTGTGGGGGTGCGGGGGCGAGGCCGGCGCGGCGCCGGGGGGAGAGGCGGCTGCTCCTGAGGATGTTGAGGGGGAGACAGCCGCCAGGCAGCCTCCACAGCCCCGGGGGGGCTTCGACGACTGCACCGAGCGGCGAGAGCGAGGCCCAGGGCGGCGTCAGGCGACGGACGGAACGGCCGCGCCGGTCAGCAGCAGGAAACTTCCCCCCCCCGCGCCCGGCCTCTTGTGAACCCCAGGTAGGGGCCGCTGATTGACAGCTTTCCCCCCGCCTGCCTGGCGTTTTGATTGGGCGCTGTTCACGCCGATCAGCAGTGTGTGGGGCCAAACACCGGCTCCCATTGGCGCGCCTTGCCCCGCCCCTCCCGGCGCGGGCCAAAAGGGAGGCCGAGGGGGCGGGGCTTGAGGCTGAAGGGGCGGGGCGGCGGCGGGGGGCGCGGAGGCTTAGCCCGCGAAGGCGGTCGGTGGCGGCTGGAGGGGTCGAGCGGCGGCGGCGCGGGATGGGACGGAGCGCGGCGGCAGGTGGGTGCGGGGCCGCGCTCCCGCCTCGGCGGAGAGAGGGAGGGAGGAGGGCGGCGGTGCTGAGAGCGGTCCGTTACCCCACCGCCGGGAGGGGCGCTGACGGGGGGGCAACCGCTTTTTAACGGTCTTTTGCCGGATAATCCCGCCGTTGCCCTGTGGGACCCCCTCCAGCGCGGCGTCGTCGTCGTCGTCGCCTTTCTCCTCACGGCCGCGGTAAGGGCAGCTCGGGGCCGGGCTGAGCTGCCCGTCCCGGGGCCCTCCCGCCTCAGGTCGGAGGGGGGAAGCTTTGTTTCGAGCCCTCCTGCCGGCCTCGGCCCCTTGCCGGTCCCCAGAGCTGCGGGCTGCGTCCCCTTTTGGGTCTCGGGGAGGGGTTGCGGAGCTCGGTGGGGGAAGAGCCCCCCGTTCCCTTCCGCCGGACTCGGCGGTTCTCGGAGCTGGGCGTCGTGTTCGCCGCAGCCCGGTCGGAGCAGCCGCTCCGAGAACCGCCGAGCTCCGAGAACCGCCGAGTCCCCGGGGGGCTTCTTCCCCCACTCGTAGCCGTGACACCGGCAGGTCTCTTCTGATGCCCAGCGATCTTCAAGTACTTAAAAATAATCGGCTTTGGCTTTGAAGGGCGCTGGGAGACCTTGGCAGCTCAGGAACTTTTAAACCCACCCCCCCCACTTCTTTTTTCTTTTTCTTTACTCATGTTTTTTTTGCAGGTTAATTGGGTTTTTCCCACTTACTTCATAAGTGAATGTGCCGCTGAGAAGAAGCTGGGAGTCTGAGTTGAGTGCAGGCGTGTGAAGGCAGGGATTTATTGCAACTGCTGAATGCCTAACGGTACCCAAAAAGTGGTTAAGAAATGCTTATTTATTCTTTTTCTTGTCGTTTCTGGTCCAATTCAGTAATCTCTGCAGATAACTAACAGAAGGACTGAGCAACAAGGTCTTAGACTGAGCAACGATCTGTGAAGTGGGGCCAGTACTTGAGTGATGGGTTATTGGATGCAGTTGTGAGATTCCTTGATAGAAAATACTTCAAAGCACAAATGGTTTAGTTTGTGCGCTGTTTGTGCAGCAATAGGAAAAAGCTGTCTAGCTGCGGTTCTTTGTGTTTCTTTTGTAAACTATTAGAAAAAGATGGGGGCAAATTATGAAAGCAGCCAGGAACTTCAAGACTTGAAATCTGAAGGTGACGAGGAGGAGGTAATTTTGCCTTGTGTATCGTGCCAGAGTGATTTTTTTTTTGTTGTTGTTGTTGAAAACAACAATTGGTCTCATATAAACGTAACATTTTTAATTACATTTATGAGAGACAGACTGTTGTTTTGAATTTGCCTGATACAGTGTTTTCCATAGTCATTAATAGCGTGTGTGCTTGAAGAAGGGAATGAAGTAATGGAATAAGGCTGCAGTTTTTGCTCTCCCACGCTACGGTGATCTGTAGCTCAGATGCAAAGTTGTGGGGTCTCTAATATATGGAGGTTGACGTGATACAGAATAATTATTTAGACTAATATCAAAGTTGGAAATCTGTTGTGTTAAAGTTACAGTGCTTGCAAACTTAAAGATTCAAGATTAAACCTCGTATTTGAGCCGTGGAACTGAGCTTTGGTAGGTGTTGTGTTCAATTACAGCTTACTTTTGCTTTTGAGTTATAAGAAAATACGCTAAGATGGCGGGACAGTTATCTGCTTACACTTAAATAAAGGTCTTAAGTCGTTCATACTCAGTAAAAACGTGGCTTTCAATGAGTCCTGGAAGAAGGATGTTTTAGCTTCAACTCTTCAGTTGAGACCAGGACCAGACCATGTTCTCTTTGAGCAATGTGGAAGCTCAATTTATTTTTCATCTGAATTTTGGGGATAAGTTGTGCAAAGCAAACTTTTCCTGTTGCTTGCTGGAAAATTAGTTTTGTGTTTGTATTGCTAGTGACAGTGTGAATGTAGTTATTAGGTGGTGAAAACAGAGGTTTTGTTGTACATGAAATAATACATAATTAAGCAAGTCATCTTCTCCTTTTCCATGGCTATTTTCTTCAAATAAAGAAAAATTAGAAAACATTTTTTTAATCAGATAGATACTGAAACAATATACACAATAGTTACTGAAACTGGATGGTCTTTGCTAATCTTCCTATTTGTCCATGGAGGTAATAAAAGATGACTTTATATGTCAGAAAAAGAATTGCTTGTGCTTTAAAAAGGGACTTTCATAGTAGGAATAAATTATTGAGGCTTCATGTTTGATTTATATGGTACAACACATATGACATTTCACAGTTAATAGCAGCATAAACCTGCTTTATTTTCAGTATATGCCTTGTCTGTACAACGTGCCTCAAAGGATTATGATTTTAGGAGTAGTAATATAAACTTCTTACAGGCCAGCTGCTCACTGGTGTCACTACTTTAGCTCAGGTTTATTTACTTTATTCTACAGTGAGAAGGTACATGCCATATATTTCTCTGAAACAAGAATAACATTGTCTGCAGGCAATGTGCCTATATGGAGCAAAGAGGAAGAAAAGCCATTGTCTGACAGATGGTAGGAATATTATTTTGAAGTTTCTTATATACAATGATTAGCAGGACAGGATTTCTAAAAACCAAGCCAGAGCAGATACTTGGGTGAAGAATTTCAGAAGAGCTGACAGTAGCTGAGTGTTTAAGTCATGGTATCAGTGTCACCTGGACAGTGAGTTAACTTTCATGCCTTTGCAGGTCTTCCCTTTTTGATTAAAATTCCTGCATGGACAATTACATCTTAGTGTAATTTGCACGAATTGGAGTGGGAGAGAGCCTTGAGAGAACTAAGTGGAGGACTTTGATGCAAGAAGATAAATATATGCAGTTAAATTTTTGTGCTTTTGAGCTCTCCCATAGCACCGTCTTCCAGAGCTCTCCTGACTGCTTTTAGTGAGGAATGAGCAAGAAATGTTATTGCAGTTAATTGCAGTCTGCTCTTGCAGGCTTGTCTTTAGTTGGTGTTCACTTGAGATGGCTCTTGTAACTGAGCTTGAATCTGATGTAGGTTGTATAATACATTGCTTTTTGGCTTTTTTTTTTAATTCAAAGGTGACATATTGGTATTTTCCTGATTCCTATGTGGCTTCAATTAAAATTTTTGGACTTCTTGTATTTGTTATTATGACTTCTTTTTATTTTGTTTTTACTTGCATAGGCTATTGAACTACAGGCTCTGTATCAGGTGAATTGCACTACTAGTCTAAGTTACTAACCAGGCTATCGGTGTCCAGTGGGTGTTAATACTAAGTTTTATTAATTACCTCATTAGCAGAAACATGATTATGTTTTTTAAATTTACAGTACTGATGGGGAGAAGCTGCTTTTATCAGGCTTATTTCTTAGTTCTCTAATCTTAAAGCCATTCAGTATGTGAAGATCATTAATAGGATCAGGTTACAAATACATGTTTTCCAGTGTTATATAGAACTGTACATTGCCTTCAGAAGTTTCCTTGTACAAGGAATACTATGGGTCACAGATTGTAACTGCTTATTCTCTTAGCAAAGGAAGAGGTAGAGGGTGAGTATTAATAATTTCTCCATATGGAAGACTTGCATACAGAATAACTGTAATGTAAGAAAATTGGTGACTAGACGAAGAATTAAATTGAGGCATCTTGAACCCTAGCTCTGTAGCAGAACTGCTATAGCACTTTCATTCTCCCCTGAGAACTTAGTCTACCTTTAGAGGTAATAATGAAAATAACCTGAAGTTACACTAGATTTATTTATTCAACTTTAACCTGGGAGCGCATTCCTTCACACTTGCTGTTATTTAGATCTAACTGTTCAGAAGCCAGGCTGTTGTAAAAGCTGTTGAAATGTTGCACTGGGGTGTTGTTTTTAACTGGAAAAGCACTGTTGTTTTTCACCCCTCTCTTGGAAACTTGGAGAACTGAAATATTTTTAGCTGCTGATAGATGTCATTTCTTTTTCCTCAGCCAAAAGGGGAAACACAACATTTGGGAAGCAATTAAGAAATTTGTGTGTAGAAACAGCTGGAGATCAAAATGGAAGTCTTTGTGCTCATTTAGGATGTAAACTAGGAGTTTATCTTGTTGGATTTCTCTGTTTTTGGCAGGTGAGATAGCTGGAGATTTTTGTTGAAGGTTTATTAAGCATTTGTTGGATTTGCTTGTTTGTTTTTTCTAAAAAAAATTAAATTTGTGTTAGGGATTTACAGGTCTTCTGAATTTAAACACATTGTGAATTAGTTTTTCCTTTCTCATACTTAAACATTCTGGCATTAAACTAATGGTGTTTTCTTGGTCTAGAACTGATCACTCTGTGTTTGGGATTTTTTTTTTGTGGACCTCTCTGTTTAGCAGATTTTTAGTTACTTTTTTTTTTTTAAGACCCTTGGAGCTGCTTCCTACAAATTGGTTATGAACATGGTTACAAATATCATCTCTATTCTTACAGAGATTTGGTAGCCTAATACAGTGATGGGGACAATGTGTGTTTCTGTTAAGCATAGGACATCTTTATGCCAAATGTATTTAATATTTTATTTTTGAATATTCGTTATACTTGTGCCACTTGAAGGCATCCTTCAACACTGAGTTAATATTTTGTATTTTAAAATACATATTTTTCAGAAGCAGAAAAGTTGAATGTTATTCAGGTTGAACCTGGTTCATGTTTGTGTTAAACACATGATAAAACCAATAGAAATATATTTCCCCATCACTTGTATACTATCAGACAGATTATACTTAATGTGTAGGTTTTCTTCGAAACATAACTACAAACCTCCTTGTTTTGGTAAGAAGTACTGGAAATAACTGACACAGTCTCTTGAGTGCTGAGTTAGAGAGTTGGGTAAACATTAGTGAACATAGTAATGTAACTAAAATAAGTGTCTTGGATGTGGCTGGCATGCAGGCAATTTTGCTTTAGTTTTTTAATTAATCTTACGTTCTGTAGATACTTAGGTTTTATAATAGTCTTCATGATATGATGCAACCTTTAAAATGCTGCTAAGTGACAAAGATAAAGTATGTATAGATTATCAGTGGTAATTTGAATCTGTTCAGTGTTCATATTTTACAGTCATCATAATTGATGTAAATAGAAGTAGTCTATGCTAAGGCAGTTGTAACTTCCATTAATCTGCCAAAACCAGAATTTTTGGTTGACTTAAATGTGTTTTTCTCCAGGACAAGAAAAAAATGAGATTTTCAAATGTTGTGCACAGAATTACAGCCTGGCTTGTTTTCTTTCTAGTTCCATAAATCAGAAATCTATTTCACTGTTTCTTTGGCTTGAGCTTTTATTACACATCCTGGTTGTGGAAATCTGCCCAATATAGAAACTATAGAATAATTTCTTGTGGTTAAGCTCTGTTGAACACTCTTCATTTACACAGCAGTATGCACAGATAAATTCACATCGATTGAAAAATACTTATCATTATTAATTTCAAATGAGACAGACTTTTTGGAGGCTTATGCAGTGGTTATGTTTCTTCCTATGTTGGTGTAAAAGCATAATTAAGGTTTGTTTCGCTGTCGTAACTATGCATTAATGTGTTGTTGATGTTGTTTTTTTGGTACCTGAATATGCGCTTGCTTTAGAGTTCTATATATGTTATGGTGATTCTCAAGTCCTCTGTCAACCTTGTGTTTGCTGATGAACTTCAAAACTATGAAGGCAAGTTCAAATTATAAGTAGTGAAAATGCTGTTTAAAGCATGATCTAAAAGAAATTGATAGATTAAAAAAAATCTTCAACTTTGTAGCAAGTGCTACTAGAAATAACAATTTTTCAGACATTTGAAATTTTACACAAGCCTAATATTTGATACTTTTCATTAGGTAAAGAATGCTGAAATACTTTGCTGTCATTCAGACTTTCTAACTTTTTTTTCTTTGAGATTTTCTTGAAAGTGTGTCTTTCAGCCTTTCTACGTTTTCACGTGCCTGGCTTGTCTATGAACACATGTAACTATGTATATTTAAGCTGTGTGCTGAACTGTTAAATATTAAAACAGGGTGCTGTTTGGGCTGGGGCTCTGCTAGTGCAGTGTAGAGGCTACAGCACCTTGTTGAGTTGAAGTGCTCTGTCTGGATGGCCACACTCAAAGGGTACTGCATGTATTTTCCTGTTGGGTTACCTGAGGGGAAGCCCTAATGTTTTAGGGGTGTATCTCTTAATAGTGAACACTGTACTGTCTTACCATTAATATGTTAGAGATTCCTCATTCAGGAAACACTTGCGTCCTCTTGCCAGGAATTGGGGTGGTGATGTATTTTTCTTGGAATGCTGTAATCTGCTACTTCTGCTCATATTTGTCTACGTTCTTCTCCAGTGTCATGTCCTTTAGGTTGCTGGGTAATTAGTTGAATTTTGGCATGTAGTAATATTCTGGATTAAATGAGTGTGCTTTCTTCATGACTTACAAAGCCTGTTTAATGTTCTTGATGTTGGTAGGTTATGAAGGCAGAGGTTGTTGATGAAATAAAATATACCAACAGTTATGGTCTTTGCAATATAAGCAGGATATGAAAATACTATAGTGTGTCCAAAGAGGGCAACAAAGGTGAAAGGACTAGAGGGCATGACTTAGGAGGAGGGGCTGAAGATACTAGGTTTGTTCAGCTTGGAGAAGAGGGTACTGAGGGGTGACCTCATCTTTGTTTACAACTCCCTCATGAAGGGGAGCGGAAAGGGAGGTGCTGATCTCTGGTGACTGGTGGTGGGACAGGAGGGAATGACTTAAAGCTGCATCAGGGGAAGTTCAGATTGGGTATTAGGAAAAAGTTCTTCACTGGGGGGGTGGCCAAGCACTGGAACAAGCGCTTCAGGGAAGTGGTTGTGACCCCTTGTGTTCGTGTTCAAGAAGGGTTTGGACAATGCTCTTGTGTATCTGTTTTAACTTTTAGGTTGCCCTGTGTGGATTCGGGAGTTGGACTTGATGATCCTCATGGCTCCCTTCCAACTCGGGATATTCTATGATAACATGAAAGCTGTAATGCAATAGTATTTTAGAGGCCTTACAGGACTTGAGTTTCACCGACTGCTTAGAAGATAGTGTGTGGAAAAATATTTCCTTTCATTGTTGATATGTTCGTAGAAACTAAAAGTGAACAAAGCACCTCATCAGTGAAGACTGAAAAGTGTGTATAATCTCATAAAAAATGTACTGTTCTGGTCTGGTTGCCAGTGCAAAGAGAACATAATGTTAAGGCTGTGTGTAAAGGACAATGAGTGTAAGTTGGGAATTACTGGAGATCTGCCATATTTATAGGTCGAGAATATGATATAAAATGTGACCATCTGGACTCTTCCATGGGCTGGTTAACCAGTTACCTGCTTGTCACTCAATGCAGAGTGGAATCCCATGGACAGGGCTGTTAGTAAAGGCTTAGGTTCAGATTGAATCTGGGGGTGAAATTTTTTCCAGTGCTGAAGACTGTAATTGGCATCTGAGTCTGAATATTCCCTTATTTGAGGGTTTATAGTTTTATCTAGTCATAGCTGATGTATGCAGCTCTTGTCTGCTTGTCTCTCTCAAGCTTTTTCTTGCAGCCTAGCACTGCTGTTCTTGTTGCAATGCCTGCCTTTGACAGTCAGAGGTATAACCTATCTTTTCCATTTTGTGCTTCTGATGCCCTATAGGGTAGGGACAGTGGTGTTTGGGTCACTGTTGTGTACTGGAGCAGAGAAGCCTGGTAGACCAAGTGAGCAGTATATAACTCTTGGATCAATAACTCACTTCATCAGAAAAGGTTGGTAAAGGTCAAAACAGATTATATTCTGCGTTCCTGTGACTTGGAAAATTAAATGGCATTAGGGCACAAACTTTTCTCGTAGCCAGAGATGTTAGTTTTTCAGCTGATGGAACACAAGTTTCTTGTGCATCTTCATAGTGGCAACCAGTTTGCTTGTAATGAGTAATAGTTGGAGAGTTTGTGTATGTAACGGGTGACAGGCACAATATGTCAAAACATGTTAACAGTATTCCAGTGAATGTTGGAATTGATTTCTTGATGTTTGTTTTGAAATCTCATAGTGGAAAAGGGTTGTATTCTATGATGCTGAGGAGGACCATTCATCTGCTGTGGACTTCATTCTGTCCTAACAGAGCAACAGGCAGCTGTGGGCTACAAGACAAGGCCTGGGAAGCTTATTTTGTTTTTAAACTTCAAACAGCCTTTGGAAATGCTTCTTCAAGAAGTTCTTCTGCCTCATTACATGTGAATGAAGAAGAGTTTGAACTTCTGAATTAGAGGGGGGGCTTTAGTGCAAATGTGGCTTTTTAGTTCTTTCTTATACAGCAATTAGAGCTTGCTGCGGAGTTTTCTATAGAATGTTGAAATTCTCTGGAACTCGTATCAGCACAGGTTTATTGTAGAGTTATTTCCTGGGAAAGTACTGTTTTTCTTCTTAAAGCTTGGCTGCTGTTTTGAATGCTTAAACAGCTGCAGACATGGAGCAGATAATGCATTACTTCAAATGAAGCCTGTGTTTGATTTTATGCTGAATTTGAAGACACTTTCATGTATGTATTGCTGTTTTTTTGCACACGGTTTGACTGTTGAAGTTCCTTCTAACCACTGCGTGCCAACTCAGGAGCGGGAGTGTGGCTGCAGTTAAGTAAGTCATATTTAAAGAGAATGTCTTTGTGCAGTTATACAAGTGTTTTGGTTATAGTTTCAGGTTATCTAACTTCGTAGTAGGAGAAGAGTATTTGCCAGGCTATGCTAGACAAGCAGATGTGCAAGCCACAGGCTCTCTGTCCACCCTTTTTTTTTTTTTTTTGCAGAAAGAACCAGGAACTAGCTCTTTAGCAGCTTCATTTTTTCCCAGATGGAGGACATTCTGTCTCCTTCAGCTCAGTCAGCATGCTTCTCTTGAAGCTTTCCATTCTTCAAATCCTACAGGTCTTGTATATTTTCACTGTAGCAATCACTTTGTATTTATAGCAATTAAAGAGATGGAGAGCTTGTGCATGGCAAGCATGAAATACCTGAATGTTGAAGTGATGAGGTACAAATGCCTTCAAGAGGAGTGTCTGAGACTGCACTGGGGTATAGTCTTCCAGCCCTCAAATGAAATGTAGCTATTAGAACATTTGCCTCTGTCATCAAACACTGCTCATGCTCTTGTAGACTATCTTGAAATTTGAAGCATCCTTTGATTCAGGGTGGGTAACACAAGTGCGTAGATAAGATTAGGAGCAACACCTAGTTATAGCTCAAGCTAATAATGTTGTAAAGACAGACCACGTCTAGCTGCTGAATTTCTGTGCTGGATTTGCACTAATGACAGGAAAAGCTTCCATGTTGGCGGACTAATAAGCAGTTGGGTTTTTAATGTTAAGGATTTTTATTAGCCTGAAATAGCTGCATCTGAAATAGTATTGTGAGATCATTTGGATTCTGACCTTATTTTTCTAAAATATTTGCTGTTCTACTGGAGAAGGCATGTGCTTTGCAATAATGCTATTCTAGTTGCCATACTAACAATTCTGAGGGCCTCTAAGCTTGCATGGATCTGCACCTTGCTGTTGCTTAGGAAATTATATTCTTATTGGTCACTCAGCTGGCTAAACTGTTGGCTTGATTTTGGAGCAGGTTTAGCAGCCTTCAGGAATTTCTGTGTCTTGGAGAGTGATAGCAAGGTTCTGTTCAATGGGATTTATAACTCTATTTGTAAAAACTGCTGGCAAGTGGTAATTAAAATTCTGTGATTGGGGAAAATTCCAGAACTTCAGTTGCCCTAGATGCTTCAAGTTGTCTAAATATTTTACATCACTTAGTAAACTGGTCTAAACTGGTCTTATTATTTCTGTGAGTTATTAATTGATGTCTAGTAAAATGAATAAAGGATGAAGTCAAATATTGTAGCATATTGAACCCTTGTTTTAAAATTGTGGCTTTCTGAAATGTAAAGAAATAGTAGTCTTATGCAGTATATAGTCCAGTTTGCATGTTTCCGTTACCAGTTAGATCTCGTAATCTGAAACTATTGAGGAAGCAGTGAAATAAACACTTTAGTGGATGGGTGGTATTTTTGCTCTGTGACAACAGTAGCTGAAACCCCAAATCTGTGTCTTCCCCCTGTCCTGCATTTTAAGATGAAGCTGTTAATATTCTTTGTTGTGTGCTACTTCCTCATTTGGGTTTTCTGTTCTGCTTCCTCCTGCTGCAGACTCTCTCCTAAGGATTTCTTCTGAAGCCTTCTTTTACTTCCCTTTCAAAGTCTCTCTTTTATATCCTAGTATTCCCCATAAGAAAGAAATGCATTGTGATGAACCTCTGCTTTGTGTCATTTCTGGTGAAACCCACAGATGCTTTTTTTTTTTGAGTGAAATGCTTAGAGATGAAAAAAACCAAAACCCAACAAACCACAACAAAAGCCCTCCCCACTGCCACATTCATCCCCAAAGAAACTTAAAATGGAGGGAAGTAGATGCAAGGCATGAAATGTAAGCCCATCTTCCCTCAACTGAGTGAACTGCCTACTATCAGATTTCTTTAAACCACAGAATGTTATTTTTGGCAGGAACATCAGAAAGAGTATTCTTTCTTTTTAAACAGTTGTTGTTTGGAAAACAAGCATATGTCTGGAATCATCATGGATTTCTAAAAGAGGAAAAAGTGATTTTATTTTCAAAACATGTAGTAAAAGTGTATTTTCAGCAGAATCAAATGTTAAATGCTTTTGGAAGCTTAAATTTAATGGTGTGTCCTTACAGTTGGTTGTCAAGGTTGAAACAACAAGCACAGTTAGCCCTTAAGCTGCTAAATGCTAATCATAGCTTGGCAAGAGTTTTCCTCAGCCAAGTTACTGGGCTGCAGAGAAGCGCACATGCAGCCTGTAATAGTTTTTGAAGTTTTTTTCAAAGCTAAACTTAAATGTTGAGGTTCAGGTATAAATAAATAAGGCTTCAGTTTATGCTTATGGGAACTGTGATGTTAGCTGTAAAGCCCACGGCTAAAAAGCTGTAGTTTGAGTATCGCCACTCTTCTTCATCTCGGTAGAATTATGTCTGTTAATGCCTTTGAATATTAAGCATTAGAAAATACACTGAAGTGTTTTGTGAACCTAAGGGATGACAGTCTAACAGTGAACAGCTTTGATTTGTTGGTCAAAGGTAACTTTCTTTATGCCTCAGTACAGAACAGTAAAATACAGCCTGCAACAGTCCCAGTTACCCAAAGAAATTTGTCTAGGTTCATTCAGTTACAGGGATAGGATAAGAATGGAGAAAAAATTACGTGCTTTAGCACCGAGTGGGAAGCATTAGGGAGGTTTAACTGTGAGGGCAGGAAGTATGGCTATTGAATCTAGAGGAATAAAAAAAGTGAATTTAATTGAGGGTTGCTGAAAGCTATTATATTCTCTTTAAGATGTTCAACCTGATATTTTAGAACTAAAATATATGGAGGAAACCTTGAAACAAAAGCTTGTCTGAAATTCAAAGCTTGAAGGACAAGTGTTCTTTTGTCAGAAGCGTATTTTTGAGTCTTCTAAATCAACTTTGAACAAAATACTAAAATAAATGTAACTGTAGGAAAGATAAGACTGTAGAAATAATTAAATTTCACTGTGGATTAGTTAATTTGCATGATATTACCAGTGTTCTATAAAATAAGCCTTCCATGCTTTTTTCCTCATTTCTGCAGATGCATAGTGAAGTGTTGATTCTCTTTCCAGGTTCAAAGCATGCAGGACTTGCTGATTTAAATCAAATTCTTATTGGTTGTTAAAAGAAGAATAAACTTGGCAAAAGTGGGAAGCTTGAGTATTACTTTTTTCTCTAGGCTTGAAACAAGATTTAGTGATCCTGAATAGAAAAGAATGTGACCTATGGAACAGCTGGCCTATAAGGATGCAGTAGCTGCACATACCCTGCTGTCCCCTTCCCCCTCAAAAAAACAATGTTAGTTGTTAACTGTTTTGTGTAGGATTGGGATTTGCAGCAGTTTTATCCAGGAACATATACTGATACTCTAAAGGCTCTGGAGAAAGTGAAGTTCTCTTCCATATTAATGAGTAGTCTTTGCTAGATAGATTGTTGGTAGCCAAGAAGAGGCTTTATAAATCACTCAACTGATCTAGTAATGGTTTTCACCTTCTCTTTATTTATTTTTAATGCCTTTTGTTCCTAATGCACAGATAAATTGCTTTAGAGCTAGTTGTGCTGGGGGAGAAAATTATTTACTGTTGATAGCACTTCCAGCCATTAAATCAATGTTCCCCTGTTTTGCAGAAAGAGACAGCAAAGAATTAAGTTGCAAAGGGGCATGAAATCTGGAAATATGCCTCTTGTGTGTTCTCATATGCTTTTGTTTGAATGCCAGATAATCCCTTTTATTTTGCTTTTTATTTCTTCAGAAGTGCATCTGGTACAAGATGGATTTAATGTTAAATTTTTTTCTCATATGTCTGTTTACTATTTAATAAAAAAACAGAATGTAGTAGAGAAATATTTATCAGCTGTACTGTAACTGTACAAGAACTTGGAAAGTTTAGTCTCAGATTAGGCCTAGCTAGCGATGTCTTACTTTACTGGGCTTGGTTTAAAAAAAACTGCCACAATTCCTCTGGAGGGAAAGGAGGCTTGTGCTAGGGAGGAGAGATCTTGTATTTGTGGGAATAGGTATTGTGTGGGTTCCCATTGCCACAGATACTGCCCATTGCAGTATCACTCTGTGTAATAGTCTCTTTGCGTTTAAATTTCACAAGAACAAGTCTTAACTCTCCTTCAGGCAAGTTCATTTTTCAAAAGAGCAAGAAGCTGGTAGGGGAAGGGAAAGTTCTGCTAATACCTGAAATCCCATTGATTTGTCCAAAATTTTACGCGTTACTGTACTTTTTGTTATTACTCAAATGCTATTGTCCATTAATAGTTGTTAATTACTTGAATAAAAGCAGAGAAAGAGTTACTGACCTGAAGTGATCAGATGCAGGGAGTCTGATGGAAAAGAGGTTTTGAGATTAAAATTCCACTTAATTGCACAATCCAAACTAATGTATTTTTTGCACAAAACCAGTAATCTATTTACCTGAAAAATGCCCAAAAACATTACCAGTGGAGGATCAGTGCTGGTGCGTGGTTGGACTTTTTCTACTACTTCTGTTTGTTTTGCTTTATGTTTATGGGAGGACATCGCTATTTTCGTAGCAGTAAGATTATATCTAGAAAGCTGTCTTGATCCTAGTTGGAAAATCTTAAACCTCAGTCTTTCAGTGGGCTGCCTGAGGACAAAGATCATTATGTGGACACAAGGTATTGTTACTGTGACATTTTATTGGGGAAAATGTTCTCTCCCCATGACTGCCTGCTTGGTCCTGATGGCTGATTACTTGTTTATTTTTTTAGGCACTTGAACATGGGCTTGTCCTAATAATATCTTAAGTTGTCCACTTTAAAGTTGCGAGATTCCCTTTTAAAGTAGTAGTTTTGGTGCAGAACATTTAATTATTTACATGTTAACCTGATAACAGGCTACTCCTAAAGAAAAGCCGTTCTCAAGGGTAGGGCATCTCTGTACTGTTCTCATGCTTGAAAATGAGGTAGGTGGAAGGCTTTGTTCCCTTTGGTTTTCTTCTATGTATGTCAGCAGCATGGCAAAATCTGACTTTCTGGAAGTCTTGACTTCAAAAAGAGGAGGGGAAAAAAAAAGACATCAAGGCTATAGTTAGTTGACCAGTGAAACTTAGGCATATTTAAATGCCATTTTTACATTTCCATTGGTCTAAATGTCCCAACAAAGTTGAAATTTACTGAGTATCTACGATCCTGAGATCTGAGCTTGGATCTTCCATGTGTGTCAAAAGAGGAGAGAACAATCATTCATGAAACTTGGTTAGAAATGTGTTGGTTTTTCTAAAATATACCTGCATGGCAGGAGTAAAATTGGTGAGACAGGAAGTGTGTTGCCAGTAGTTTATGGAAATGCCAGTTTATGCTTCTAGTTAATGGAAAATACCATTATTTCTGCAGCCAGTAAGTTGTGAAAATGTAGGATCTTAAGTGTTGGGGGCAATAACCTTTTTTTTTCTTAAAAAAAAAAAAAAAAAGGCATGATTCCCATGGTAATCTGCAATGAGTTGCTACAATAAGAAAGCCAGTATGCATTTGTGCTGTGCTGAGCTGAAATAAAAATTATAACATGTGGGATCAGGTGATACTTTTAAGTAGTTCCTCATAAAGGAGCCTGTAGAGGGGGAAAAAAAAAAAACACCACCCAAAAAAAAAAAACCCCACAAAACCCACATGAAAACCCAAACCTCCAAATAACAACAACAAAATAAAACCCCAGACCCCAAAAGAAGCAAGGTTCCATGTTGCTTTGGATGATCTGTTTAAGTTCATTGTACTTGATGCAGAATTTGTCAGAAACTTAGTAACCTGTAATAACATGAGAGGTCAGTTCAGATGATTGTGGTGCGTATACCACCTCACCACATGTTGGTCATAGAGGTCACCTGTGAAGAACTACATGAGCGTTTCAAACCGAGGTCACTTGTGGTTGTAAAGATGAGAGTGAAGACAAGGCATCAAGTTCTCAATCTGATGTGGCTTTACTTGCTAGCTTCCACACATCTGCAATGCACGTGCATGATTCTTTGAGCAAAAGCTTAACACAGTTCTCAAACTTTTAACTGAACCTTCCTTTTTGGTAATAGTTTGTTCCTCTACTGTTCTTCTGCCAGCATCAAACAGCTGTTAAAGAGGGAAAGAGGAAGCAATGTGTCACAGCTGTCTGACTCTGGCCCTGTCCTCTGGGAAGTCGAGCTGGAGCCCCAAAGCATTGTGTGGTTTCTGCTTTCCTATATGAAGGTGGGAAGAGGTGGATTTGAAGCTCTGCCAGGTTTCCTGCTGTCCCTTCTCTTTCTCTTACCATCTCAGAGTGGTCACTAAAACCCAAAATATCTGGTTGCTTCCATTCCTGAGTGTAAACCACATGTTTGCTTTGGAGCTGTCAGCTGTTCCTTGGGTAGTCATGGTATTGCCTTGGGACATGGCATGCTTCCTTTCCTGTGATACATTCTGTGCCTCCACTCCTGTCTACATAGTGTTAAAGAGAATAGCTTCTGCTGTTCAAACTAAAAAAACACCAAACTACTGTGGATTTCTTAGCAGCCTGTGCCTTTCAGCAACAAGTTACCACTATTTTAAAACATTTAAGGTTTAGGGTTTTTTCCAAAGTTGAGATATTTTGCATCATACATGATGTAAATCTGTGTTTAATTCTTGAAAATAATCTACATTATTTGTCGTTTTCAAAATCTTCACTAGAGGAAGGCAAGGGGAGTGTGTCCTGAAAATGTAGTTGAAAAGGGTAATTCTTGGTTGTTGGAAGACTGAGGAAGGGACACAGGCAAGAAACTGAGAGAGAACAGGATGGCATACCTGCAGTCATATTATTATGAACTGTTAAGAGAGATCTGGGATGTATATATATATACATGCAGTATTGTATGTATTAAGAAATTTAGGACTGGGTTATCAGATCAAGATTTTTTCATTGTTTCAAAATCTCTCCATGGAAATTAGTTTTGTAAGATGCTGAATTTGTGGCAGCTGCCTGCCTCCTCCCCCCCTGCTAACAACAGCAACAGAAAATACTAAACATGGCTGTCAAAATGATACTGAAGTAATGTGAAGAATAGGATTTATTGAATTTATGAAAATATTTAGTGAGAACAGACAAATCTGATCTCTTGAGTTAGTATCAACTGCTTGGTGTTGAGTCTGATGGTAAAGCAGTAGCTAATCTGGATGGGTTATGTGATTATGGTTGGTATATGAGGCACCAGAGCTACAAGCAGCTAATGGGATGCGCTTATCCCAGAGGGGGAAAAGAATTCTGGGGTAGAAGTTGGCGGGCCTCATTGATAGGGCTTTAAACTAGATTTGAAGGGGGAAGGGGTCAATAATTTCATGCTTGCC
>VZUD01000081.1:5584750-5612722 GCA_013401065.1 Cepphus grylle
CATGGCAGGGGGATTGGAACTAGATGGTCTTTAAGGTCCCTTCCAACCCTAACAATTCTATGATTAAGATAATGAAGTTCATACTTTTCTCTTCCTTACCCGTATTAGGCGGTGTGAAGTAGAGTTATTTTTAAAATTCCCTTTTATGTAAACAAGTCTTAATTAAAGCCATAAAAATCTCATGGTAACAGCAGGCATGATGGCTTTAAGCCACTTCAGCCTTTTCAAAAGAAAAAGTGGACTTTATTTCACATACTTCTGGATTTCTGTGATTTGTTTGATCTTCCTAAACTGCTAAGCTCCTCTACATTGAATGAGATTTGAGGTCACAGATCTGTGCAAAACTGCTTAAATTTAACTGGCTTATAAGTGAAAATGTTAACAAAAAAAGACCCAAAAGAAACAAACAAAACTGTCTGTCTTGTCTGGCCCTTTAAGAACAGTACAGGGGGTGGGGTGGGTAAAAAAAACCTTGAGAAATCAGGATAAACTTGAACTGTGTAGTTAATACTAGAGTATGCTAATCTCTTTCAAGAATAGCTCTCCAACTAGGGTGTAAAATGGAATAATTAAATACATAAGTTTCACCTGTTAATGCTTTCATTTTTCTCCCTCCCTTCTCATCCTCCTTATTTCTTTACATAATGATGTCCTTAATTGAACCCCATAGATGAACTGTAAGGAGTCACTAACCGTTAATTCCATTGAGTTTTAATTTTATAAATGGTGGCTTTTTAATGATTAATCTGTGTGATACCTACATCTGTCTAAAAACAATTTAAATGCTTTTTGAGGCTTTCAAATTGGGGGAAAAGCCACATTTTTCACAAATATCTTCCAGTCTGTGTCCTACTGAACCTTTGTAAAGGTTTTATGTATATAGAGAGACGTGTATCAATAGATTTATGTCTCTCTCTATATTTCTAGATGTAAAAAGGCTTTATAAATAGTGGGAACTAAACTACAATAATATATCTACATGCGTACCTAAGTATGTACAAATGAGAGAGAACTGCTCATAACAATAGAATATTTCAGTTAGAAGAGACCTACAGTGATTGTCCAGTCCAACTGCCTGACCAATTCAGGGCTGACCAAAAGTTAAAGCACATTATTAAGGGCAATGTCCAAATGCCTCTTAAACACTGACAGGCTCAGGGCGTTGACAGCCTCTCTAGGAAGCCTGTTCCAGTGTCTGACTGTCCTCTTGGTAAAGAAATGTTTCCTAATGTCAAATCTAAACCTCCCCTGGCGCAGCTTTGAACCATTCCCATGCATCCTGTCACTGGATGCCAGAGAGAAGAAGAGCTCAGCACCTCCCTCTCCACCTCCCCACCTCAGGAAACTCTGGAGAGCAGTGAGGTCACCCCTTGGCCTCCTTTTCTCCAAACTAGACAATATGAGGATCTTAATGTTGTTCTTAAGTTGTGAGGCCCAGAACTGCACACAGTACTCAAAGTGAATTGCTGCTTTTCATGGGCTGGTTGTACTGTTTGATGTACCTCAAAATTAGGTTTGCCCTCTTGGCTGCCAGGGCTCACTGCTCACTTCTGTTGAGCTGCTGCCAACCAGCACCCCCAGACCCCTTTGCAGGGCTGCTTTCCAGCCACTCCTCTCCCAGTTTATACTTGTGCCTGGCATTACTCCATCCTAGGTTGCAGGATCTGGAATTTGGCCTTGTTGAATTTCATCTCATTGTTCATAGCCCTAATGCTCCAGTCCATCTGGATCCCTCTGCAAGGCCTCTTATCCCTTGAGAGAGTCAACAGCACCTCCCAGTTTGATATCATCAGTAAACTTGCTAATGGCGCATTCAATTCCTGCATCCAGATTGCTGATAAACATATTGAACAGAACTGGCCCTAGAATTGAACCAAGAACACCACCATTGGTGACTGGTCACCAGCCCGATGTAGCCCCATTCACTACAGCCCTTGGAGCTCTGCCCTTCAGCCAGTTCTTCACCCAGCGCACTGTGAACCCACTCATCCCACGGTTGGACAACTTGTCCAGAAGGATGCAGTGAGGGACAGTATCAAAAGCCTTATAAAATCCAGAAAAAACACATCCCTTTTTTAGAAAGGGGAGAAAGGAGGACCTTGGGAACTACTGACCTGTCAGCCTCACCTCTGTGTCTGGGAAGATCATGGAACAGATCCTCCTAGAAGCCATGCTAAGGCATGTGCAGGACAGGGAGGTGATTCAAGACAGCCAGCATGGCTTCACCAAGGACAAGTCCCGCCTGACCAACCTAGTGGCCTTTTATGATGGAGTGACTAGATCAGTGGACAAGGGAAGAGATGTGGACGTTGTGTGTCTGGACTTCTGTAAGGCCTTTGACATGGTCCCCTACAACATCCTTCTCTCCAAATGGAAGACAGATGGATTTGATGGGTGGACTGTTTGGTGGATGAGGAATTTGTTGGCTGATTGCATCCAGATGGTAGTGGTCTGGATGGTTTTTAGCAGGGCTTCTTGTGATAGGACAAGGAGTAATGGTTTTAAACTAAAAGAGGGCAGATTTGGATTAGATATAAGGAAGAAATTTTTTACAATGAGGGTGGTGAAATGCTGGTACATGTTGCTCAGAGAGGTGGTAGATGCCCCATCCTTGGAAACATTCAAGGTCAGGTTGGATGGGGCTCTGAGCAACCTGATCCAGTTGAATGCGTCCTTGTTCATTGCGGGGGGAGTGGAGTAGATGATCTTTCAAGGTCCCTTCCAACCCAAACTATTCTATGATTCTTCTCATCTACTAGGTGGGTGACCTTATCATAGGAGGATATCAAATCAGTTAAACAGGACTCTTCTGTTGTGAACCTGTGTTGACTGTGCCTGATAATTGCATTGTTCTTTAAATGCGTTTCAATAGTGCCCAGTATAATCTTGTCCATACTTTTTCCAGGAGCTGAGGTTAGACTTACAGTTCTGTAGTTCCCTGGGTCTTCCCTCATGCCTTTCCTTTAAATTTGAATAACATTGGCTAGCTTCCAGCCAGCAGGGACCTCCCCAGACTCCCAAGACCTTTGGTAGATGATGGAGAGGAGTCCTGCTGTAACATCCTCTAGCTCCTTCAGTACTCTGGTTTGAATCCCATCAGGCCCCATGGACTTGTGAACATTCATCTGATACATCTAGTCCTTTGCAATTTCATTGGCCACAAAGGGAAAGTCACTGTTCACACCCTTGTGGCCGTCTGACTTGGGGGACTGGGCAGCCCAAGGTCTATCAATATTAAGACTGAGGCAAAAAAAAAAAGGCATTGAATTCATCTGCTTCTTATTCACCTGTATTAATCAGGTGACCGTCTTCACCACGTATTGGTCCAATGTTTTCTTTAGACCTCCTCTTTCTATTACATGCTTAAAGCCTTTTAAAGGATCACAGAGCAGTTTACAAAGGAAGCAAGCTTTGTATCTCTGATGGGTTTTTGAATGAAGGATGTGGCCTCTGAGGAGAACATAATTACAGGAAAGGTGAGGTTTTTCCATGAGCCTATACCACAAAGCATCATTCTGTCTACTAGGGTGAAGGATGTGCCCCCTATTCTCCAAAAGGTGAATTGGAATGCTCTTGTCTTTCTCCATTTCTCTTTCACTTCCAAGCTGTAGAGGAATTAGTTATAAAGTGATGCGAGTGGTTACTTTTAGCTAGATCCAGATGTAAAAATGTGTCTTGCCCTTGGATGGGGTGTGCTAAGGAGAGCAGCTGCCTTCTTGATCCAACCTGTGACCATCTGCATAATTCTGATTCCATGGAATTGGAGCTGGCTGTTAGCTATGGCAGTGCTGAGTATACTGTTAAGTATGACCTTGCTGCTGCCTCCTTCCCTGTTTTACCTCTTTATAGATGTGATTATTTTTTCCCTTTTTAAAGTTTACATCAGTTCTGTTTAATTTGCCTTTTTTTCTTTAGGCATTCTGAAGCCTACTAAATTTCATTTATGAATTTTAGTAGTTCTAAATTCATAAAATTCATACTAAGGAACTAAAATTCATAAATGAAATTTAGTAGTTAGGTGTCTCATTTTAGTGGTGTGTGTATATATATATGTACATGTGATATTTCTGACTAACACTTTTCAGTGGGGTTCTGTATCCTGTGCTGATTCATGCTTCCCTTATTCTGCCACTTCTCGCTAATGTTATGAAGCAGTAGGGTACGAACTGCATGACCCTCTACCACTTATGGAGAAGTTTGAGCTGAAGAATATCTTAAGTTTTCTCCAGGACAGGGTGAAGTCTGCTGTTTGCTTCGAATGTTGACTGTTAGCTATCTGACAATGTTTTTGTGTTGCTCATGTCATCATACCCACTTTTTTTTAGTGAAGCATTTAACTTTGAAAGCCTGTACCTTTTGTCTTTCTCATCTAGCGTCGGACTAATCCCTTTAACGAGCCTACAAGTTTTCTTTCTGTCTGGGGTACATATTTATGGAAAACATCTGTCTAGATGTTCATGCTTTGTAGCATTATCTGCTAACCACAAAAAATGGGGTTGAATGCTCCAGAAAGTAGAATTCAAGGGACCTTTTTATTTTAAGAAGAATGTTCTTAAATCTTACTAACTGACAAACAATGCTATATAATGCCCCCCCCGGGTGGGTGAGCAATAACTGAAATTACAGAGGCTGTGCCTGGTGAGGAAGGTCCATTTTTAGTATTGTTACTCAAGTGGATCTCCAGGTGGATGTAAAGCTGGCAGCATTCCTTTAAGTAAGGCATTAGGGAGACATCTCTGTCCACTGGGAGTGGAGGTAGGAGGGAGCTCTTTGCCTTTCTGTAAAGATGTGCACACCAGACTTCTGGAGAAGAGTATGGGGCTATACTGGGAGAAGGAGCAGGCTGATAGTACAGAAGGTTTGTACTATGAGATTAGGATTGTTACCTGTGAAGATTTAGGGACAGTAAATGCTACCAACAAACCTTTTCAAGTGTTTGAAAACATTTTAATATTGACATCCCAGATGAAATTTGCTCTTTCACGGAGTATTAGACTTATTCCTTTGTCAGTGATTGAAGAATATTTTCTTTTTAGATGGAAGGTGAGAGAGTGAAAGAGGTACTTCCTGCCCGTTGTGGTTGGTACTAGTCATTTGTGGTACAACCTTATCGTTACACGTGATTTCATTTGCAGTAAAGAATCACTGCTGACCATTAAGGAAGAGGGTTGTCCTGTACAACCCTCTTGCCGATGAGGTACTAAAGAGGTGAGATGTGGGGGCTGGTCAATGCTGGCATGCTGCTTATCTCTCGAGAATGTCTGACAAACCAGTGCTGTTACGGGCTGGCTCATAGGCTTGATGGACTGTCTTTTGTAGATTGCAAGATCTCTGAAGATCAAGTGTTTAGCTTCAGATAAATTCCACAAGATGTTTAGGATTTTGCAAGCCTCTAGTTGAGATATATCTCCTCTGTGCAGTACTGAAGGACTGCTATACTCGGTCAAGCACTGAATATTTGTACCATAATCCAGTGAGATAAAATGAATAAAAGAGATACCAGGTACTTCACAACAGGTTGGATATTTTTACTTTGTTGTCTGCCTGTGCTTTAAAGAAAATAATCCAAGAATTTAAACTTGTTTGGAAGGAATAGGTGGCAGAGGACACATTGGGTGCTATGACCAAGTCTGACAAAGCGGTTCTCATAAAGATACAGAGTAGGAAATTGTCCCTTGAGGGCTTGGCAGAGGGCAGATTTCTCCCTGCACTCCAAGGACAGTGTATGTTGTAAGTCAGTCCACATTTCTGGATATCTGTGGAGACTCAGAGTTTAGGCTAGACAACAGCAATTGAATCTTATGGTAAAGACCACTTGGAAAACACAAGCTGCTGTGTCTTCCTTTATGCTGCTCCTGTTACATGCCCAAGTTGAATACTGGGATCTGGATCAAGCCTAGCTTAAAGATAAGAAACTTTCTAGTTTTGTCTTTAACAATCTCATGAAAGCTACTTAGGATGGGCCACTGAGAAGCCTGTTGGTTCCAAGGAAATGATAGTTTGGGTCTCTTACAGAAAAGCCCCTCCATCCTACTGTAGAAGTACTGAGTGGGATGTAACCACTAATTGATGTGTGGTTTTGCTCTTTGAAGACTCCAGAACCTGCCTGGGTTTTCCAAATGTCTGCTATAGAGTTACAGGAGTTTCCAAGATTTTAGTTTCATGCTTTTAAGATTGAGTACACGCAGGAAGTTAACAAGGCAAATCAGTACGTGAGATTTAAACCACTTCCTTTTTTGTGTGTATGCATTGATAAAACAGTTACTTTGTAATTCAAACTACAGTAGTAAGCTTTGGATCTCCATATATGAAACTCATGATTTAAAACCCCTCCCCCCACCCCAGAAGCAGACTTTAAAATAAAATCCCTTTTTTTCACCATTTTGATGATGACCTACCATTTGGATACTTTTAATCCTCAATCTGTATAAAAGTTATGTCTTGCATTAAATCCTTTGTTTGTTTTTTTTTTTTCCCTTGTGGATTTCTGAAGTAATCATCTGAGTGCTGTATAGCTTGTTCTTCAAATTGCTTGCATACAATTGCCTCATTTCTAGGAGTCCTGCTTAGAAAGTTTTAAATCATTGATTTTAAACAAAATTCAGCTGGATATAAGTTTCTAACTAAAAGTCAGCATTATACATTCTGCATCTCTGAAATCTTACTCTGTTGAAACTGTTCAGTACTTTCTGTAATTTAGTCAATGAATATGAATCAAATGGACCACTTAGCAGAGGAGTCAGTGATGTACTTAGTAATGAGTAAGAATCTTTTTACAATGGCTTTTTTTGGGATTTCTTTCTTCCTGAAGATTTTATGGGAAAGAGAGAATCCATTCAAAAGGGAGTGTGTATATTTACAGTTATGCCAGCAGATAGATATTGCTGGAATGTTAATTATGTACTGAAATATATTTTCTGAATATTGAAATACTGAAAAAATTTTTGTATCTCATGTTGCATGCATCTGCAATATTTTTTTCATTGTAACTGTGTATCTTAAATGTGGAACATATAGTGAGAGAGTCCAACATTTCTTCTCTGTCTTATCCTGGGTCCTTTTCTTAGTATTTTACTTTAAAAAAAACAACAACAACAAAAACCAGAACACAAAAACAAACAGAAAAATCTGATTTATAAAAAGATATAAAACTACTTGACACTGGCCATGTCTTGATGTCTTTATTTAACCATGTAAGGATTTATACTAACCCCTGGAATATATGTCGGGATAGTTGACCTCAGTTCACCGTGAAAACTGTGCAAGAGTCTCATCCTCACAGTTCACATGGTAATTCCCGGCTTCCTTCCCGTCCCTGTATAGGTCATGCATATTGCTGACCTGAGTGGAGACTTCTTTCATCACAGGATGGATTCCGTGATCCTGTTTATGTAGTGCAGCACTACAGATGTGTTGATGTAACTGATGGAAGCAGTGAACTGCAGTGTGTGGACAGGAATGAGTACCCAATGTGGGGAACTGGGAGCTTCATAAGGTGCCTTTGCTGCCATGGCTAATGCAAATGTGCAGATATGTCCTCAGCCACCCTGTTAGTACTAGAGGATTTGAGTTCTATATAAAGTCCCAGTCACCTTGTACTAGGCTAGTGCTCTCTGACATCTGTTTTGTAGTGTTTTCCAATCTAGGGCTAATTGCTCTAAAACAGATTTGCTGTTTCTTGAACCACAGGTATACTTGCATAATCACTGTTAGTTCAAACCAGTTAGGCTGATAGGATCCTGACTGACATAACTTTAGTCAGGATTGTGAAGCTACGTTTGGAAGGCACCTTCTTCCCCATATACTATATACCACACCTATCCTGGTGGTAAAATAGGAAGACCTCAGAGTGTGAATGAACTATATGTACCTGAGCCTTTTATAATGTGTAACTTCAGAACAGGTGCTTTTGTAAGCATGTAAACATTTAAGTGAGGACCAAGGCCTTGGCCAACTTGTAGATCTTGGTAGCAAGCTAACTAAAGGGCGGGCAATGTTATGTTTGGAATAGGTAGCCGCTGCAAGATGGGGGCACCATGATGTTGAAGTTTGAATATTTTGAGGGACGATGAAGGAAACTTAGAGTGATGAAGTGGTGATAGTGAACAAGAGTTGTTGTCTAGGTCACTGATGTCTTGCCTTTGAGAAATTTGTGCATGGTGACTTCATTAGTGTCTTGCTCTTCTAGATGCTTTGGTATAAATCCCATTTTACATAAGCGTCCTTGAAATAGAAGTTTTTTTCTCTCCTGAAAATTTTTGTCTACAACATCTAATCAAGTTCCATCAAGGAATGTATAGCAGCAGTCTTTACAAATATGACTGTAAGATTAGTCTCTTAACAATCAAATTTCCTAGTTCAGAGATCATCTTTGTACAGTTCTTGCAGAAAGAGTAGCTACGTCCTAACCATAAAAACTTACTTTATAAAAACTTAGGTTATGACTAAGTCATAGAATGGTTTGGGTTGGAAGGGACCTTAAAGATCATCTAGTTCCAACCCCCCTGCCATGGGCAGGGACACCTCCCACTAGACCAGGTTGCTCAAAGCCCCATCCAGCCTGGCCTTGAACACTTCCAGGGATGGGAATAAGTCATCTATAAGTCAGAATAATCTCTTGATGCTAGGATCTGTAATATTTTCATGGAAACATCTTGTTACTTAATTTTTGCAAGAGATTCTCATTGCTTTTTTCTAATGTGTTTGTTTTGTTTTAGTGGGTTTGTGTTTAGTAATATTTAATTTATTGTGAAATACATGAGAGGAACTCAAATCTGGTGTTTTATTATGCTTTACTATAGGCCATTACCTTACATTTTTCTGTCCTCAGAGTCTTTAAGTGGGTGTTACCTTCTCTGCTGATGTTTCCTGTTAAAAAAAGGGCATTGATTGTAAAATAGCAGAAGCTATTTTCTTACCTTGAAAAAATTTAAACTATAATATGAAATAATGTTTAGCTCAAAACAGTTAAAACTGTCTAGATTCTACTCATGCTTGTTTTAGTAAGATTTTTTTAACCAATCACTGAAACTGATTTTTTTTTTTAATGCATATCTCTAATTATTCTGTTACTGAAAAGCTGAATTTCAATCTTTGTTTGCAGATAAAGCCACCTGAGTGTGCTAGCAAGTTATAGAACAGCTGTCTTCTCAAACGTGTAAACAGAAAGGATGTTCTCTACTCCCTTTTTTTAGATGGTAAGTTGTTCAAGGGAGTTCTTAACTGAACTTACCTTGTCACTTTGCATTTGTGTGAATCTGTTACAAATAGCTTTGAAAACTGTGGTAAGTCCTTAAACTGAAGACCAGTGATGAAGTTTGGAAACTGTCCAGGAGGTTTTGAGTTAGCATTATGAAGGAGGTTTATAGTTTTGTGATGTTGAAGTATTAGGCCCTGAAACAAATGTCAAAGCACTTCTGGTCCAGGAGACTAGCATAATTTAAACACTAATCTTATTGTGTAGAAAACGGAAACAAATTACTTTATTCGTGGATGTTCATGAGATATTGGATTTCTAAATTTGCATCTGTTAATTACTTTTACTCTGTATAATCTGTACTTTGCTGATGTGTCGTCTTAGAGATTTAAACTAAATCTGCTGAGGTTAAATGTTTGACTGTTTGCCTCAAAGTGCAACGGATAATAAAAGATTTATATTTATTGATATTAAACTAGCTTTGTGGGGAAAAATCCCCCTGCTCCCCAGTCTCTCAGCTGCGACATGCACACCACAGACTTTTAGATGAGGAATATCTATTGTGTTGGTGGAAGAGTATGAAAACAACTGTGTTGCATTTCCTTCACTGTGTGATGTAAGATGTGGGCTATACTGGGTGGTGCTAATGAAGGACTACTGTCAAAGTGCAGACAATCTTGTTAGAATTTAAGTAAAGCTGATAATTAAAATATTTTTTTCTTTAGGGGGCTGCAGCTTGTCTGCTTCTGCAGTGGGAAAGAGAAACCTTTTGAGCAGGGGAAGAAGCTGGAGAGCAGGTTTGTTATTCTTCCTTCTGAGTGCATGAGTAGGTTAAAAGTAATATTAGCTACTCATAGGAGAGACTGCTTTCTTCCTGCATTGCATATCACAGTGCTGCCTCTGCCAGAAACCACAGCCAGTCTTGCTCCAAGGTCTCTGAAAAAAGCAAAGTATGCAGCAATGCTTTAGGATACTGTTGTTGACTTTGCCTATGTCCTAAAGCACACTTTGTCTGTTTAGCTGAAATTCGCATATGCTTATCTTAATTTTGAGTTCTGATTATATGCTTGATGATACTGAAGATGCTTATCAGTATATGTTGTGAAAGATATTGCACCCTAAATTAGGAAAAACTCAAAGGAGTTCTGAAAACTCCGCTATGTATGCGTGCATTCACAGTGTCAAGTAAGAAACTTTATTGTGAGGGATGCAGGGATGAGGAAGCAATATGGTGCACGCAGAAATGTGAAAGGTATGACAACAGCCTTGGAAGGCTGAAGGGTGAAAGAAAATGCCTTCTTTCTCCTGTCTGCCTCTTCCACTATTCCTATTAAATGGTAAGGTAACTTGATCATTATATACTGAATTTTTTTGAAAAAAGATCACTTGCTATAAATTTCAAAGGTGGAGGAAGTGTGTCAGGGAAAATAAATGGTCTGCAAACAATTTGGTAAACAAAATGGACATATCAAAGATTGAAAATATGCTTCACTACTAGATTATTTGATTAGCATATCCTTATTATTTAATGAAACAGTGAGATATATTCCTCTTATTATATGTATTTAGTGTCCTCAGGTGTCCTGTTGTCACACAGGTGTGCATACACATAAATGTATGTGCAAAGGCGTCTCCAGTAGCTAATTCATGCCTGTGGTCACTCCAACAGCTGACTCTGACCCCTGATCTCTCTAGTATCTGGCCCCCAGACATAGAGTCTCTCTAGTAGCTGTCTTGACAGACTTCCTCTCCTGCTCTTGAGATTAAAAGAGTCACTGCTGTCATGTTGTTCCTCTTTTTTTTTTATATTATAAACTTAACAATTGTTGTAGCGCTGTTATATTTCAGTTGCTTTCATGCTGCATGGAAACATCATTGCTTGCTTTTATTTGTTGTAGAGATTAGTTGTTCCAGGAATAAGAACCTAGGTTTAGGAATATTTTATCTAGGTTGTATTTATTCATAACATTTCAAAAATTATTTTGAGATATTTGCTGTTCATACTCAGTGCAGTATTATCACACATTTTCTATTTCTTTTTGTAGGTTAAGCACAACTTTCATGTAGAGTTTAATTGAAATGTATCTAGTGTTTATTAGTCTGGAGTTTAATGTAGCTGAAGGGTATTTAAAGACAAATGCTGAACATACTTGAAAATAATTAGCTTCTTTTTTTTTTTAAATTAAAACCTAAATTTAGTAAACATAATAAATTCTAACTTTGGTTGAACACTGATCATTTATGTATCACTAACTTTCCAATAGGACATACAATTTGGAAACTACCTGGTCAATAAAATGACAAGCTTGTATTTAAAATAATGATTGATTTCTACAGAAACGTAATATTTTTCTTTTTAAATTTCTGCTTCCAAGAATTTCACTTCCAATTCATAATTAAAAACTTAAATGGCTTAATTTGCCTGTTTTGCATGCATAGTAAGGCAGTTTCATTTTAAATCAAGTCATTCATTTTGTCACTTGAATTACAATTGTGCCTTGTCTTTTTTTGCTTCTCTGGATTTCCTAGTGTGTTTTGCTAATATAAATGCCCCCAAAAGTAGTCAAGTTGCTCAAAATAAAATAAAACAAAACTATTAGATGTTTGTGAAAGCTGCTGATTATTTAACATGCCATCCTGTGTTAAATAGCATACGCTGGCTTTTCTAAACTTCCATTGTAATCCTACAATGCTCCACTACAAAAGCGTTTCCCACAAAGAAAGTTAGGGTGTGGAGTCAGGAAGGCAGTACCAAATGCAGGGCTTGAAGAAGGACCCTGATGCTTACAAGCCCCAAATGTCAATTCACTTGACCAGCTGAAGAACTCCTTTATAATTGCTTGTATGTGAAGACAAGGAATACATATTTCTAGTTTGGCATATAAAGATGTTGCGTATTCACTTACATGTTTCGAAGAAAGATGTTAAAATTATGTTTTTAGAAATACTTCTATTGTGGAAGCAACTTAGATATTTTTAGTTGGGGTTAAACCAAATTTATTTGCGAAGACTTTTCCCTGCTCTATCTGACTCTTCAGTCATATAACCTATATACTTAGTGGCTGGCAAGTTATAGAATGATGTAGTAATTTAAATTCTTGATTTAAAGCATGCTATTAAGAAAATTTTCATCCAATTTTTTTTCAGAAGACTACAGTTTGCATTTTCCCTGAAGGAAAGCAGCTTTTCAGAATAGGAGAGAGTGAGTGCAAAAAGTAGGTTGGGCAGGAGAGAGAAACAGTGTTCTGGAGAGTGGCAGAAGGTTTTTGGACTGCTCAGCCAGCCAAAAGCTGATGATCGCTAATTACGTAGCAGTGGATGGGGGCAAAGGTAGGATGTTTCGCAAATGGTCTCCTGCAGAGAAAAAAGGCTTATGAGAAAGGAGAAAGTGTCCTAGAATCCTTGCATTACAAATGATAAAGCCAAAAGAGGGTGGAACTGATTTTGGGAGAGACTGACTTAAGTCTGATCACAGATTGTCCTCTTAAGAGATCCATGCATTTACCATGAGCTTTTCTTGTTTTCTGTCTGATTTTGATATTAGAAGAGGCTGAATATTTGGGCTCAACTCTTGGGCCTGTCTTGGGTTAAACTCTATTCATTGTGCGTTTACTCACTTTCTATTTTGCCAGGCTACAATTTAAAAATATGTTTGATGTTAATACACAAGGAGGAATAATTTGGTAAAAGTGGCATCTGTGCAGTGAGAGCCTTAGCATGCTCATTATGTTTTCCAAGATAGTGATAGGAATGTGTACAGAAATCTTCTTCATTATTACTGTCTGAAACTGTGGGAAATTCAGTATAACTTCAATACTACAAATAAATCCAGCCATTGGCCTCTTCTCTGAACTTCTTCTGTGATTTGCATCATAGTAACTTCCTTCTGAATTATGCAGCTAGTGCAGAGGGATCTGCTTGAAGATGAGATTTAAATCTTGGTTGCCTGTGCAATGAGTAACTAAATCAGTTTCTAAATTTAACTGGTGTAGTTAAATTGCTTCTTGAACTGTGTGTAGATTAGTCTCTAATGGCTTGATTTTTTTTTTCCATACATGCAGCTCGTGGTCTCTGTAGGTTATGTTACTATTTTAAAGTGTAGTTAAGAGCAATGCAGATATTGATGGGTTTGTTACATAATTTGGTGGGGTGTATGGAAGATACATATAATCACAGATAACTATAAAAGGCATTCTTTGAGAATTGGAGTCAACATGTTTGTACGTTGTGTTACTCTCAGTACATAAAACCTCTGGTGTGCAGTGCAGTTGCACAAGTTTTGCTCAAGTTGATGTGATTCTCAAATAGCCTCAGGCAGGGAGCCAACAGCTGCAGTTTTGTCTCCTGAAGCCTCATCACAGAGGTGGCAATAGCAATCCTCTTTTTGCTCAGCAGCCACCTGGTTACAGCCATAGTCAAGAAATCTGTTCCTCTTGGATTGTGGGATCTCAAGAACTCAATGGGATTTAAACTAATAATTGCATTTCACAGGAGAATATTTTATCACCAGAATAACAGCAAGTTTACAGTAAGCTCATTTCAGAATTCTGCATCCTTTTTTGTTTCTGTTGTTTAAGGAAGAACAAAAACATTCTGGACATCAGCATTTTAGGATTTTGTTTCCATTGTTTTTACTTCAGCATGTTTAGGTTTAAAATCTACTTGCTGGTGTTAAGAGTGAACATCTAGGAAACTTTTTTGTTCAAAACTATTTAATGACAGATCAATATTGAAAGTATTTTGGTCCAATATGCAAAATATTTTGAACCAAACTCATGGCGAACTTCAGGGCTAACCATTGTGGAAACGAAATGGGGAAATAATCAGATTTTTTTTTTTAAATAGGTGTTGAAATTAAGTTCATATTGCTTTCTTTAAGCTCACAAGAGAGTGCAGTGATCATAATCTAAATGGTTGTCCTTTCCTCTCTAACTTCATCAGTAAAATTAAAGCATGTTTTATGGATACTCATTGCAGTAATATACCTTTTCTTGTAAATAAAAGTTAACTTGTAAAGCTTCCTCACTTTTTATGTGCAGTTTGTATATTATAGGATTAAATGGTCCACCCTTAAACTCTGTTCATCTGGTTGCAGCTGCATAGCTTCTTTCTGCCTCAGCTATGCATTAAAACAGTTTATAAATAGGCATTAATGGCTCCTTATACATATATATAATATATATGATATTTTTATTTACATGTATTAAAAAGCACTGAGAATCTTTGCAGGCAGATGCCTGATCTGAAGCCTGCTAGCATTTAGTTAGCTAGGTACATTTTCCCCATGATCTGTGGAGAAGCTGCATCTAGTCGTCAGGGTTTGTGGAAATAGTTCACATATGTTGTGGGCCCTGTCTGAGGAATTTTCATATTCAAATAAGAACACAGTATTTGAATAAGATATTTTATCCTGAGAGTGAAATGGGCTTTGGGAAGTCTGTGGGGTGTGGATAGGAAAGAGGGCAAAGCAACTACCCTGTCCCCATTCTTTTTGTTACTGGACTCTTTTTTGAGAGTAAAAAACAATCTTTAGAATCTGTCTAGGACTAAACAGTCCTAATAGAAGAATCATAGAATGGTTTGGGTTGGAAGAGACCTTAAAGATCATCTAGTTCCAGCCTCCCTGCCATGGGCAGGGGCACCTCCCACTAGACCAGGCTGCTCAAAGCTCCATCCAGCCTGGCCTTGAACACTTCCAGGAACGAGGCATCCACAGCCTCCCTGGGCAACCTGTTCAGCGTCTCACCACCCTGATGGTAAAGAATTTCTTCCTAATATCTAATTTAAATCTCCCCTCTTTCAGTTTAAAACTGTTACCCCTCATCCTATTGCTCCATTCCCTTACAGAGAGTCCTTCCCCATCTTCCCTGTAGGTCTCCCTTAAGTACTGGAAGGCTGCCTGTAGTGAAGAGAGCACTCTGTCAATAGGGCTCCTATAGAGGAGGAAAAGGTTGGACTATGGCTCTAAAATGTGGGCAGGGCATCTTATCATAGAATAGTTTGGGCTGGGAGGGAACTTTAAAGGTCATCTAGTCCAACCACCCCTGCAATGAGCAGGGACATGTTCAACTGGACCAGGTTGCTCAGAGCCCTGTCCAACTTGACCTTGAATTAGGTGTCAGTAAAGAACTGAGCGCTGCCTTTGCAGGTGTTTGGCTACTGAATTTTGGTAGATGGGTGTTGCTCTCTGAAATTATGAAATATGAATGTGATCAGTTCAACATGCAACCTATTTGTATACAATTTTATGATATTTATTGTTAAAGTAATGGGAAACAAGTAAAGAAATGTTTTGTTCTCTATGAATCGTAAGAATTAAGACTTTTTAGATCCAAACCATACAGAGAATAGGTTCCTTTGAGTATTTTTTTAATAAATGATTTGTGCTTGTTTCCATCTTACTCTCTTGGGGAAGAAAAAAAGGACCTTCACAATTTACCAGGAGCTAAGAGCAACTGCTTTTCTTGAGTTGTGATGGTACCTTTCATCAGATTGGTGACTTCTTCCTGAAACTGGATACCAATTTTTTGCTGAGTTTCTATCCACCTTCCTGTTTCAGAGTACTGTATATTTATTAAAAAAAAATTATCCTTTAATACTTCATGCTTTTAAAATTAATTTGATCTTAAATATTTATGGGTATATGCTGTTTTTTTCTTTTTGTAAACAAACCACAGAAATCACTGTATACCAAGTTAGCATTCACAAAAGAAGATGGAAGTGATGCAGAAATGAAGTACTTACGTGGCTAACAAGGTAAACAGAATTTGTAACGTGTACATGAGATGTCATGTAATACAGTCCTTGCGACATGACAGATGCCTCTGTGAGCCTGAGGAATAAATATATAAGATGTCTATTTTTTTCTGTTCAACACAATTTTTGGTGGCATTCTCAGATTGCAAAATCACATCCTGTGTGATTTTGGGAAGTGTGGCAGCAGTGTGTGACAGAAAATTGCAACAGTGCTGAGCTCCTCAGTGTCATTGGTCTGTATTCCTACCACTAAGATGGCCTAGGACTAAAGGGCATGACTTATGAGGAGCAGATGAAGGTACTAGATACAGTTTGGAGAAGAGGGTACTGAGGGGGTGACGACTTTGCTGTCTACAGCTCCCTCATGAAGGGGAGTGGAAGGGAAGGTGCTCATCTCTGCTCTCTGGTGTTCGGTGATGGGGCATGAGGGATTGACTTAGAGCTGCACCAGGGGAAGTTCAGATTGGATATTAGGAAAAAGTTCTTCACTGAGAGGGTGATCAGGCACTGGAAGAAGCTTTCAAGGGAAGTGGTTGTGACCCCAAGCCATTTGGGATTTGAGAAACATTTGGACAGTGCTTTTGGGTATCTGGTTTAACTTTTAGGTTGCCCTTTGTGGAGTCAGGAGTTTGACTTGATGATCCTCATGGGTCCCTTCCAACTCAGGATATTCTATGACTAGACTTAAATCCTCTTTCCATGACAATATTGACACCATTTCTTGTAGGAAGCAGTTATTAATCAGTTGGGTCTAGTTACCATGCTTTAAGTAATCCCTTGTTTAGCTTGCTATTCACCAAGCAACTAAATGTTGTAACTGGTCTTTTGAATGCCTCTATCCTGTTTCAGTCTGAAACAGGAGGTTAGCTTGAATCACTGCTTGTTTGTTTGTTTTTTTTCCTTTGTACTGAAGCAGATTGAGCACTCTCACTACCACTTACATGGTCTCAGCTATAAGGGCAGTAATTCCATAAACTGCTTTGACTTCTTTCCTCTGGATTGTGTTTCTTCTCACTTCCAATCTGATTCCAGCCCTGGAAGCAGCTCAGCCAGGAGCAGCAGCTATAACAGCAGAAACATTGAAACAGGGAATGGGGAAAAGAATCCATTTAATTAAATCAAGGAGTGGTTGGCTTACAGCTGTCTTAAAAAGCACAACTGTAAGTGGAGTGGATCCTAAGGCAATAACTGGGTTTTGCTTCTGAGAAGGAAACATAACTCATCTTGTGGTTGAAGCATTTGTTGCTAAGTATTGGTGTGATCTAGGTCCAATTTCCAATTCTTCTACGGGCCTTGTGTGCCGGCCAGCATCATCAAGTAGCTTTGTGCTTCTCAACTGTGTAATTGAGATGCTGCTTCTTGCCTTTCTCAAGTTTGGAGAGTAAATTTAATTTCTAGGTGTGCATATATTGTAGTAACACGGGTATTGTGCGACCTTACTGTAATAGACTTTCTGATGCTATTTTGGAGTTGCAACCTTGCTAGGCTTGGGCAGTCTATTCCTCCTTCAATGGATTTTAGTTGGCTGTATTGCCAGGAATTTGGTATGCGGTTGACTGCCAGTTAGTGGAGAAGATGGGATCCTTCCCCAAGTGTTGGGTTGCTGAGTGCATTGCAGGGAAGGAGAGGACAGATGAAGCTCTGACTCTTGTGTGTAGAACATCTTTATTCCCTCCTTTCCCATGGAGCCTTCATTTGTAAATATTGGAGGGAGCCATAATTAAAAAAATACTGTCTTTCAGGATTTCAGCCTTAAGATGATTGTGGTTTTTTTTTCAATCAGTATTTACCTCTTTTTTTTCCCTCCACCTTGTCCTCATAAAATTAAAGCAAAATAAAACCATTGTTTTTCATCCTTTACGTAGTGAATTAAAAGATGCTGAGACAACAGGCACTTTAGGGTGCATTATGCTATCGGTTTGGTTTGGATCCAGGAGTATGTTCATGATGTGAATTCCCCAGTTGTGGAGTACATGAATTCTTTTCACTTTCGTTGAGTCTAAACCAAAAAGATGCTCTCTAGGAGCATACCCGATGGTGTTCAGCATCTAATGGGCCATGAGACTGGTTGAGAGCTAGTTTGGAACAAATATCTCTGCTTCCCTACCAAAAAAAATAATTTAAGACAGGATCATCAGCACCAGCCACTCTTCTCTGCAGGTCTCTCTGCTCCTATTGTACCACATAGCTTGCTAATGTAGTCCTTAACCTTTGTTGCTGTTTTCTGAATTCCTTTTGAAGTCTTTGAAGATCCCCAGAGGTCCACAAGTGGAAAACCACTGATGGATGGTGCTGCTCTTTCTTGTGGGTTCCATGTATTTTGTTCAGTTCTGCTTTTAGGTTGTACTGTGTAATACTACTATACTATTTTTTCCTCCCAACTCACCCACACTTGGCATTCACCCACACTTGGCATTGACTAAAAGAAAAGAATTACAGAGATAACTGTAAATCAGTATGATACTTCCAAATATTCAATGTTAGGTTTTGAAATTTCATAGAGTCTTAAAAAAGTGATGTTTACATTTTCAAGGCATATGCGCATGCATGTCTTTAAGAAAGACATAAAGACTTTCGTTTACAAAAGGTTCCACAAAGGATATTTAAATGCACTAATTTGAAATATTGTAGGAAAGCAGACTTTAAAAATTGTTATTGGTAACCTCTGCATCCCCAGTAATCTTAGCTAAGATTTAATGATTTTAGCTGGGGAAAAAAAGTTGCTTAAGCCTCTTCCTAGTGATTGATTATACATGGTAAGAATACTTTTTTTTTTTTCCCCTTGAAGCTGGCTTCTGGAGCACTTCTACCATGCCAGCTCCATGGAGATCTGTTGATACAGTGCCAGATTTCATGGAACACAGCTTTTCAGCCTTCAAGTCTTGAAAGGGGATTTTTAGAGAAGACTAACTGCTGTATTCGGTCTGAGACTCGCTATGGTTTTATAGTAGTTTATTTGTCTCATAATGGGAGTTACTGTATGCGTAACAAGGAAATCTCTCTAATGCTGAAAATAAGGTTTTGTAAGCCAACATTACTGTATCAAAACATGTTACTTTTGCTAATGCCTGACATTCATTTTAGGCTTTACTTAACCCCCCTCCCCCCCCCAAAAAAAAAAACCAAACCCAAAACAAAGCAAATCCAAAACAAACAAAAAGGCTGAGACAAGGATTATATGTTGAATTATTAAGAAGTTAATGGTTGGAAGAACTGACACCTGAGTTTGGAATGCTGGTAAAAGGGAGGATCTGTCACAAAAGAGCCAGGAACACCAAGGGAAAGTCATGTTTTATATTTTGGGAGATGTAGCTGCTATCAATCTTGATGTGCTTCATATATTAAAATATTAGATATATCAAGTGTATTCAGATTATTTTTTTTACTGCAGTTTCATTTCTCTTGGTATGCTGTTCCTGTGAAAGGTATAAATGGATATCTGTCCATGTAACTTAATTTTTAAAAATGTCTTCAGTATTGATAAGGCCGGGAAGAGAGGTATGATCCATCTTGATTTCTGCTGGACCCTGTATTACTTGTATGTGATTCAATTGTAGGGGTAAAGGAGCTCCTGTGCTTCTTACAACTGGATGTTCTGCTGTGCTATCTGTAGCTATTACTATTTTGTCTTAGGAACTGAAAAATTATTGATAATTTCTTGTGCGTCAAACGCGAATGGTTTCTGTGATTAACTTGACCATGTGGAAGAGAGAGAAGAAGGTTTACCTGAGAGAAGCTGCATTGTTAATGTTCAAGTTACCAAAAGCTGGCATTAGGAAAGATCTAAAAAGCATCCCCACTCTGGGAAAACCTTATATCAGAGCTCAGCCCTCCTTTAGGCATGAAAGCGAAATAACTACAATACACAAAGAATACCTGGCTGCATTAATGCTGGGGCTTAATAAACCTACTTGTGCTTTGTGGTGTGGGTGGTTTGTTTTGGCTTTGGGTTTTTGGTTGTGTCTGCTTTTTTTGCCACTGTTTTGAGTGTTGTACTCTATCATTCATAGTATCTTTCTTGATTTATGTACCAGTCCTTGACTGCCTGGCACTTTGTGATACGCTGTAGTACAGTAGCCACCAGAAGATGGACTTCATGGGAACAGATGGCGCACTTGGCTCAGGATGAAAATAGTTGGGAATTATGTTGATTCACTTTGACTCAGCTGTTGGATTCAAACACAAAATATTTTGCTCAGTTTTTCCTTAAAATGCACTCAAAATAAATCTGTGGTGTTCCCCCCACCCCGTGTAGACTAGCTGCCACTTCCAGGTTTCTGGTATATAGAGAAAGTGCAGTGTTGATGGTAGCTTCATAGTCAGAAAAATTAGGGAAATCCCGAGTTTCCTGCTGAAATTCCTTGGCAGGGGTGGATGGAAATCTTCAGTTTGAGGAATTTTAGGGATGCTGATTTATTTTGTATTAACTTAAATCTTCATGGGCTGTCTGCGCGCTGGGAACATGTGGCAGGAAATTTCTGCCCCTGGCTGCCAGAACCTGGTTGTTCAGGTGGACGCTGTTCAGGTGTTCAGGTGGACGCTGAAGTTTTAGGGATTGTAGTAATAGACCTTCCCCAGTGGGAAGGTCTGTTCTGCCTGGTGAGGACTGGGAGTGGAGAAGGCATGTTAGGAGTTGACGCAGACAAAGATTAATGCTGAATTGTCATGGTACAAAGTGTTTTTTCTTTCACAGTTTGACCTACGTTATTGCTGTCTTCCATCATCGCAGAGTGTCATGGATAAAAAAATGTGTATATATCTCTGTGTGTAGGTGCATATATCAAATATATATGTACACAAACTGTGTACTTGTGTGTGTAATATGCATATATGATTTTTTTGGCTTTTTTTGGTATGGAAAAGAATTATAAAAAACTTAACACTTCCCTATGACATTTTAGATTTTGGATTAACTGAACTATGAGAAAACTTAACACTTCCAGTGACATTTCAGATCAACTGCTGTAGGGAAGAAGAGTTTAAGAACAATTTTTATTTTTTTTTCTGAAAAATGCTCCTCTGAAAGGATTTTAATGGTAAATTAGTTTATAAGAGAAATAAGGAACACTGTGTATTGCCATAAAATTGTTATTATTGGAATTAAGTGGGTGCTTCATCCCTTTTGTACTGTTCCTGCAATTTAGGGTTAATTGGAGTTCTGAGAAACAAATTACTGAATTTGCTTCTGGTTTAGCTTGAGGTCATTTGAGGATCTGAATGGCATGTTCTCCCTGCAGGCAGGCTCCTGAGACCTTACTGGGCTGCCTTTGTCACATGGGCTGTGACCCAGACAGTTATTTCAAGCACTTTAAATCCAGTAAGGCTCTGTTAAATGGGATCAATGTAAGTCAGCAGGGCCTAGCTGCAACGTACGCTTTCTTTAAATAATCAAGGCATTTGCTACTGATAACACTTACTGTTTGTGAAGGAGGAAGGCTGAGACAAATGCACTTGAAATGGTCTCCAAGAGCTATTTGTATTGTAGCCTAAATGTTAAGGCTAACATTATTATTGTAGCCTAAATGTTAAGAAGAGGCTTTTTTATAGTTGCAGACTTTTGATATTTTGTTACAAGTTGTTCCAGTATCAAATTGTCTAAAGTAGGATAAAGTATCATATGGTAATGATTCTTGTGTTACAGAATTATTCCATTTCTGTAATGTATATAAAATGTGACTTTCCATAACTCTATTAGAAGAATGTGTGTTAGATATCCAAAACAGCTTTAAAGTAAGCACTCCAAGATGCATAAGGCCATTCTTCAAGAGACGGTATTGAAAGAATCACACTTAAAATAATCTCTTGGTAGTTTATGGCAAATTGGGAAATGAAAAGCTACTCTCTGCGCTCTTGAAGAAGGAACTGGTGTTTGTAATGATGCTTTTGGACTGTAGTCCAAAGAGATCCTGGTATAGGCAGGTGGTGAACAAGAAAAACTTAGGTGGGAAATGTCCTGGTATGGTTGATTGTTAATTAAGAAACAATATTTATTAAATCGCAGTTCTGTTGGTTTTGTCATTTTTTAATTTTGTTGCCCTGTGGTATTACTATGCTAGAAAAATTAAGAGGTGCTAAACAGATGGGAATCGCTAAGCATTGGAAGCACACAGCAAAACGTTTGAACCATGATCTACTTTTAAGGCTAGGTTCATCTTAGCTATTTCATGGGAATACTTTGCCTGGTTGTTGAAATAGCGGCCTGTAGACATTTTCTTAGTTATCCGGGCTGCTGAGTTTGGCTGTGGAGAGAGAGAAATATGTGGATCTGTCTGCACAACCAACTCTATACTCAAATCTGGTAAGATCCAAGCCTGCTGACATCTGGAAACATTTTGACCTGCTAGTAGAGGGCTGTTCCTGACCTAATTAGCTTGGCGTTATAACCAGCTCTCTGCTGTTCTGTGATTTTGTTCCTTTTGACCTCATCCAGTTTATGCTCCACGCTGGATTTTGCCATTTAGGTCCTAAAGGTTAAAATAAAATTAGATTTCACAGGATGGCATTTTTCCAGTCAGTGTTTCAGTACTTCTAAATTTTCATGTTTGTAATCGTTGGTTATTCAAAGTAGAAAGAGCTGAATAATTCAGCAGCCGTATGGTTCGCACATGTCAAGATGATGATACAAAAGGCGGGGGTGAATGATCAACCTAAGTCTTTTTTCCTGTGCTGTAGGACAAAAGCGCTGCTTCCTTCGCTTTCTTAACTCCACATTGAGTTCCTTCTCCTTGTTCTGGCTGAGTGCTTCTTTTCAAGAGATGGTATTTTTAAAGGGTAAATGTTATTTGAGAGGTAAACTGCATACCGTAGCAAAATGTTTATCTCTTTATTTCTTTTTCACCTCTGCTTAAAAAACAGCGAGCTACCACTCTATCTGTATATGCACAAGGAAAATATTTTTGAGTTGCTGTGCAAAACTGTTCAAATAGAATTTAAACAAGCTTAAATGCATAGTGTGTATCTTTTCAGTAAAGACAAACAAATAAAACTAAAGGGAAACAAATGGTGACTCAGTTCAGTTCTCTTTCCTTGAATAGGAGAAGGGATAATAATAAATTCTTGGAGAATAATACAGGTTTCAAGAAAGGTCACATGAAAGAAAAATGTGCTTTCAGTGCAGCATAAGTACTTGTTTATTAAAACAAGTCCATTCTTAAGACAGCAAAAAGTAAAGAAATGCTCTTATGTGACTTTAAGACGTTTCTCCTTTCTCGTGTATGCGCATAACATTTACATAGTGTTAGCCTAGTAGTATTAGGTTGAAATACTAAAATTGATCGTAGCAGTAAGGTTGGGGTTTTTTATGTATAAAGGCAGTGGAACAGATGCTCAGAACAGTATGGAATATTCCTTCTTCCCCATCCCACCATTGCTTTCACACTGAGCCATCTGGAAAGGGACTATGAGCAGGATGAGCAGCCATCATGCTAAGAACAAGATTAACGTGTCAGCATCTTTTGTTGATACTTTAAACTGGTCACTGTTCGTTCAGCGGAAAGCAACAATGTGAATTGTCGTCATTGCATGTGTAGTTACATTATCCATGTGGATATGGAAAGAAGACAGAAGAGAAAATGTGATTTATATAGAACAATGAATAAATTTAATGGTGTTTGGTCTGGATGTGACCCCGCACAGGCACAAATCAACTTTCTTTCCCATTCAGCATGCTGTATTGATGTGTCCAGCCATCTTTTACCCTCAAGCACAGTATCAGGTAATATCGTTCTGTTAAACCAGATTTAAATTTTATTTTGGATAAACGCTTCTGTACACATTTTCCCAGAGGTTTTCAGTCCATGCTCTTCGTGTACTTTTTTATCCTGATTTTTTTTTTGTACAGCAACAAGTATACCACATGTGGATGACTTCCAGTTTAATCAGTTGGATTTCCTTAGTACCCTTTAGCCTTATTTATTTCGACTGAAGGTGTGATCAGTGTTTTGGCTTAATGAAAAAAATTTTGATTGGGGAAAGGACAGCATATGATCTGGAAACGAGAGACTTTTGTCATGTGTGAAGGTGTCCTGGATCATCTCTGTCCTGATACAGGATGAGTAGAAAAGGGTGGGTGGAACCGATGCTGGCAGAGTGACTGGATTCAGTACAGCAAGCTATTGTATTGTGCAATCTGTGAACCTGTATTAGTTTTCAGGTAAGCAAATCTGTTCTTCAGTAGATATCTTAGTAACATTAAGCGTACCAAAGAAGATTAAAATGTGTTAGTGAAGGAGAAATCTTATTTAAAAGCTTAACAAATAGCTTAAGTTGCGACCACAGTGTTTTAATTCCACTGTTTTGTGTTTCAGGAAAAGAATTTTAAGGACTGGGAATCTTATGTTAGATTCAAGAAGGCTACTTGCGAATGAGACGCTTAAAGCCTGAAACTACTATTCTTGTAGTGCACTAAGCTATTCTAAGTAAGAAAGTTAATCAGAAGAAGGTGACACAGCCAAACAAAGATCTCAGCTTTCAGAGGAAAGATAAGCATGAGAAGAAAGGTTAAAAGTAACCGAGGGATATTCACAGATGGGGGAAGTTTATCCTGTGAAGAAATTAAGTAAATAATTAGTGTTTTCTAAAAGAACAAAGTACTTCAATGTGAAAAATACAGTGTGTATATGTTTTCCTGTATCTTTATAAAAAATCATAAAGCATCTTTAAAAAGTATAAAGATTTAAGTGACAGAGGGGAAAAAAAATCCAAACTAATTTACTGGCGGTGTTTCTTGTATATTTGGCAGTGTGAAAAAGTGCTGTAAATATAAATTGCAAAATCCATTCATTTGGACAATGAAAAAACTTAATTCCGGGGGAAAAAAATTTGATATTCCTATACAGTAGATATGTTCTGTATTTCATAGATATTTTTTAGTTGGGCCTGAAAGAACTATGGTTGTATACCCAGAAATGGAGATAAAACAATGCAGTAACCTCGATTATGCTACTGATTGTATGCTTGCTTCATTAACAGAGAGCAAGAAATGTTTTTATTTCTTCCTTTAACAATGGTGAAGCCATTTAATTGGATGAGATGTATACGATCCTTTATTCTGGAGCAGAAGATGAAACTTTATCTATCTGTATTTCTTAATGATAAGCTTTTTATTTCCTTGGAAACAGCTGGGGAAAAATGTTGTGATGGAGAAAAAATGTGGGGATTGTAGTTTTGGAATAATTTCTATTGGGAAGAAAAAATTTAAAGCAGTAACTTCTTTAAAGCAATCCCTCAGTCTTGTTCATTGAGAAATGCTTATTAAGCAGTGAACTATAGACAGAAGCACTTAAAGTTGCTGAGACCTTTAACACTGTTACAGCGTGGCAGGTGCACAAATACCTTCTTGAAGCACCGTCAACCAACAGGTAATGCAAAGATGCCATGGTAGAACAAAGGTAAAAAAAAAATAATTAATCATCCAGCAAGGCTTAGAGAAAATAATGCAGATTTCTGACTTGTCTTCAGAATTGCTGATAAAATTTTAAATCCTCCTTTATATTACAATGTGTACTTTCATAGAAAGACTAGCTACTTAATTTCAGTTTATATAATTTTCAGGACCTTTTTTTCCATACATTAGGGAATGTCATCTTGCAGATGCTTGTTTAGAGTTAATATTAGTGTGAAATTCTGATGAGAACTAAATGTATTAAGGTAATTGAAATATAAATGTTCAGTGCTGTGGAGACTCATTTACTTTTTTCTCTCCCAACTTTTTAATTGGAGGAAACTTCTAAATTAATATGTTCACCTTTTAATGGTTCTGTAAACTTTTTGTGTTGCAGACCCACAGTGGTAGCAGAGGTTACTACCAACTCAAAATTTTGTTATGCATCTTATGGGTTTTTTTGAGATGTGGAGGGTTGGCTAGGGAAAAGTAAGTCCATAAAATATATTTAGGTTGTAAATGAACAAAACCAAACACCATCCCCTCCCCTGTTGTCTGTTTTCTTGTCATTGCTTAATATCTTGATTTCCTTCATAATATCACTGGACCATAAAATCTGCCCTGAAGAGCTCAGCACAGACGAAAACCCAGACAAATAAAAAAAAAAAACCCAAAAACAAAATACCACTTAAGTTGGTGAACCTTCAGAAATAGCTCATTGCAACAGACGTTAAAATTAAAGCTCCATTAAAGAAACAAAATTGCTTTAGGGATTTCTGTGCCCGTTTCATCATTGCCAGTACTCAGCTTGGTATGGCGTGAGAGGAGAATCAGAAGTGGTGGTCTGATGCTAAGAAGAAAAAAAACCTATTTTCATTCCAGCCTTGACTGTAATGCCTTTCAGGTAGATCAGGAGGAAATTCTGGGGAAATGACATTGATAGTTTGCTATATATTAAATTTTAGCTATTCTTTTGAGACGGGCATTTTCCAGGCATTTCACTTTGTGTATTGTCTTGTTGAAAGATGTGGTTTGCTACAGATAAGAAAAAAATTGTTCTTGATTTTTAGTTATCCTTAAGGAACAGAATTCTATTAGATGCTGTATGTATGTCTAACAGATGTTTGCCCTTGCTTCAGCAAACTCAGTATCAAAATCAAGAGAGTTGCATTAAAAATTAGGGGAAACGTGGAAAAAAAAGTATATTAACTAATAAAAATTAACACAGTTTGTCCCTTAAATTGGGACAAATTTAAAAAAAAAACCCACCCAAACTTTAAAAAGTGCAGAAGAATGACATTATATGGATCACAAACTTAAAATAACGATTCCCAGACTATTTGCTACTTTCAGTGTATTTTTTTAAGTTGTCACTGATGATAAAGTAGATGATGTTCACAGATGATAAATAGGAAAGGCTCCCAAACATCGTATTCCTAGTCATCGTCATTTAGGCCAAACTAAAAAACAGAAAAGGACCCGAATAAAGACGTGTATTCCTTTCCTTCCCTTAAGTTAAGTGGATAGTGGTGTCTGCTATCCATGTAGCCCTTCCTTTGTGTTCTGTGGTGAAAGATGAGGGGCCTTTTGATAAGAGGGAGATCTGTGATAATAGTGACTCTGTGGAAAAAATGGAGAGTATCTGTAAAACTAGTGTTTGGGATCTTTCATCTTCCTCTTTTCCCTTCTCTTCCTATTTAGCACATACATAAATTTTGAAGGTGAGGCAATTGCAGACTATCTAGAATTACAAACTCGAATAGGAAAATGGGCAGTATTACCAAATTGGGTGCCATTCAGAGGTGGAAGTTTAGCCTGTTGAATTGAGTGTGAGAACACTAGGTATGGGAAAATTTAACTGCCTGTGAACATCTGAAGTGTTGAAATGCCCTAGGCATAGAGACAGCGTGATTAGGAGGTAGTGTAACTTCACCGTGGGGCTAGCGGTGAGGAAACAGGCAGTTTTTCTCTGGTTTAGAGGTGAAATGGAGTTCTAGATTCAGACACCTAAATTTAAGTGAGTGCATAGCAGAGCTCACACGTATGAGGTATTTGAGCTCACCGTATCATCCTGGTATCTATCTATCTGTTGATAGATGCAGTGATTTAGTTGCTGTATAGGCTTCTGCTGAACATGGACACTGAGCTCATACACGTGTGGTCATACAAATTTAGGTGCTGAATTTTGAATGGAATCCCATCTGCTACATCACTTACGACAAGCTGCATATTCAATTCATCTCTTGTTTTTCTTCTCCACAGGAAGGGATTTCTGGTAGTTTCTCTCTTTTTATGCGGGACTGTGAGATTCATCAATGAAAATCTCTTAAAGCTCACTGAAAATAATCGTATATATTCAGGGAGTATTTAGGATGGATGTATGGAAAGCTCTTTTTCATGGTAAAAATGTTCAGCTTTTTGTATTTTACTAGAGGCTATAAGAAGGAATCTCTTAAGAGTTTAAAAAAGGGATTGAACAATGTCTTTGAGAAAATGTAATAAGGAAATATTCACAAGTAGAGGGACTGTATAATGAATGGACATTCGTTTTGTGGTATAAAGAACTTGTAATATTACAAGAACCATGAAATTCAGCTACGTACTTCTAGTGCTAGTGTAAATAACAGTGCCTTTTTGG
>VZUD01000081.1:5621766-5643267 GCA_013401065.1 Cepphus grylle
TAAAAAAAAAATAAAATTAAAAGAAGTATGTTCCCACAAGTCAATTTTATGACTTATTTTGCCTTCTGAAGGATAACTGACAAGCACCTGTCTGCTTGACTTCTCTAGGGGTGATGTGCTTAATGTTAGAATCTGGCAGTCCTCCCTTAGCAGGCTGATTTCAATATATTAACATAAACTAACAGCCATTAAAATTTACCGATGTTTAGAGCTCTGAATACTGGTGGCTGAAGACTGTAATGTCTGTTTTATTTAGCTGCAGAGTTGAAAAGCTTATTCGTTCCATAGCTTGGAATAACCTCTTCATTTGCAGCAACTAAATCAAATGGGATAATAATTGAACCTCAACTAGCTGCTGGGAAGCACGTAGAGAACACTTTTAGTGTGAAGGTGATTGAACACTGGCTCGGGTTGCCCAGAGAAACCGTGGAGCTTCTGTCATTGGAAGTGCTTAAAATTCAAATGGACACATTGCTGAGCGACCTGCTCTGCTGACCATACTTTGAGCAGGGAGTTGGATTAGATGATTTTCAACCTCAGCTATTCGGCAGTTGTGTGACTTCTGTTTTGGAGGGGGAGGACATTAGGAGCAGGAGGGCAGCATCCCTTACCTATCCACCTTCCACATACATATGAAGGAGAGCTTGGATACACCAAAATATCTAACATTTTGCGTTAGTTATTGGTGGATCTTATGTTTAGCGAGAAAAATCTATTATAGCTAAAGTCCTCCCCTCAAAGCGAGGCAATCAAATTAATTTTTTTTTTCATTTGTAGTTCACAAACAGTACTTTCAGATATTGTTTTAGTGTTGCTGTTTTTTCTTCCCCCCAATTAAATGATCCAAGAAAAGGGCAGATCCTTTTGATTTCCTAAGTGTGGCTATTTTTTTACTTTGAATTATGGTCTCCAGATGTTCACAGGATGGGATCTTGACGGAAATTATAATTATGTCTTGTCTTTCCTTTGTAAAATATTAAGGTTGGTTACAGGATGCAACTTAAAATGTCAACAATTGCTGTTCTTTTGGAAGTCACTGGCATTTTACATTGTTAATATATATTCCATAACGTTCTAGCTATTAGACAAAGTCTTACTTTCCCCCTTCCCTACATTTCTGCTCTTCAGACTCATCTTGATACAGGTCATAATGAGAGGAGTTTAACTCAGAAATAGAGTTTTAGAATTTATTTTTGTTTAAAAAGCATGGTTAAACACAGGAGACAGGATTTTACCTTTTGCATGGAGAACTGATGGAGTGTGGATGTCTTGAGAGGGTTGTTGATGGCAGAAACTGTGGAGGGGGAGATCTTAAATGAAGCAGCAGTATGAAGTAGCTGGTTAGGAGGGACTGAGAGACAAGTAGGCGCAGTACTGTCAGTTGAGTGAGCGGGAGCAATGGATTGGGGTGGAATCTGAAATTTGTAGGTGAAGTTCTGGGGCAGGAGAAGTGTTAAACTGGGGCTTCTGATCTGGAGTGGTTGAGAGGTTTGGACTGGGGCAGAAGGAGAGTCAAACTGTGGATGAGAATGCCTAGTACTTTGGGAGGTGGGAGGTCTAGGAAAGGAACGGGCCTGCCTGAGGATCTGTGGCCCCAGAGGGGATTGGGTTTATCATGTGGCACTCCTGTTCTCTCTAGCACTTTTAGGGTAGAGCCTGAGGCTGCAGATCTGAACTGGACTATCCAGTCTCATAGGGATTGGAAAAATAAGGCAGCTGAAAGGGAGACTGAAAAGGTTGAAGGCTCCTCTTTTATGCTATAGCAAGTCCAAACTGGCCATCGGTAAATACGGTCAGTGCCATCTTACTCAGTCTCTCAAATGACTCCAGTGACAGAGCAACATGTCTACAGTGAGCATTTGTAGAGGTAAGTGGGCTGCCTTGCATGAGGCTCCTGGTTTTTATCTGTTTCACTTCGCCTTCATTTTGATGTTGGTTTTTGCTCATGTTTACAACTAAATCCTAATGGTTTGCAAGAATTTAGATTTCAAAAGTTACTTCAGAAGCGTTTATGGCCAGACGTAACTTTGGGCCTTTGTTTTCATCACAGAGGCAGGTTTTAATGATCAGTTGTGTGTTTGTTAGCAGTAGTTCAACTACATATGGATTAAAATTTATTTAAGTAGAAGACTAACCAGAATGTCCAGGAGAACAGACTTCAGGCAGCATTTATGGTATATTTTGAAATTTTGTCCAAATCTATTGCCTATAATTTTGCTGAATGGCAAACTGAGCTGTTATAATCTTGCAACTACTGTGTTTTATTATAACTTCATGATATTGAAGCCATTTGTCTTGTGTTTTGTAAGCCCTCAGCAAAGGGATTTCCCTGTATATTTTCTTACACAGGCAAACATGCCGAAGACATATTTGGCGAATTGTTTAATGAGGCCAACAGCTTCTACATCAGAGCAAATTCCCTTCAAGACAGAATTGATCGCCTTGCTGTCAAAGTTACCCAGCTGGATTCGACAGTAGAAGAGGGTAGGTAATTGCATGAAAGCACTGAGCCAGAAGTGATATTGACAAGACCACAGTATTTAATTACACAACAGTCTCTGTCATTTCAAAGTAATCCTGAACCGATATTTCATCTTGTTTTTTCAGAAAGGCAAGCTGGGAAAAATCATGTTAGCAGAGCAAGAAAAAAATATTCTTGAGTCATATAACTGTCTTTGTTTTTGACTTAGTGTTGCTTCAAGAAGCCCCTGTAGTAATGGAACCGTTGAGCTGTCTTTTTCACAGGGAAAACTTTTAGTTTGGGAATGTAATAAATCAGAAGTCAATAAATCTAAAAAACCTTACTGGAGATAAATCAGAATACTGGGAAAAGTTTGAGACAGTAGGTCTAATTCTTTATTTAAGGATAGGGTGGTCACAAACTGTATTAGTAGCATCTGTTCTGCAGTCATCTAATATCTTTACCTAAATGAGGCACTGCAGGTTTGCATTAACTAGGTGAGATTCTCTAGGGGGTTCTAGTCACTAGAAACAGCCATTTCCTTTAAAATGGTGTTACATCCTCACTTGCTTATGTTTCTGGTCATTCACTTCGTAAATACAAAGTAAAACCAAAGGATTTCAGTAACATCATTACATTGTTCAAAAGCACTTATTGGTGAAAGTAAAGCATGTTTCTCTGTCTAGCTCTGAGAGCTGTAACGTGCATGTTTGCTTCCACGTTCAGTTACTTGTCTGAGCCAACCACTGCGTGTACTCCCTGTTTAGATGGTTCCTGACATCTAGTAAAATGTAAAAGCTTGTTACATCAGGACAGTAGAGTAATATTTACTCAGTAGTAGTTAATGGTACTTGTGATATCATAGAATCATAGAATGGTTTGGGTTGGAAAGGACCTTAAAGATCATCTAGTTCCAGCCCCCCTACCATGGGCAGGGACACCTCCACTAGACCATTTTACTATATTTAATAGTAGTATTTATGTGGTTCATATATTGTATATTTATATAGCTTATATGTTATATTTAATACTACTATTAATGCCAAAATTGAATTTTACTGTTGATATTTAATAGTGTCGTGTTTAGCCTTCCATTTTTAGCTTGTTACTGTCTGAAAATTATTACACGCCCGATTTTTTTTTTCTGGTTTTGGGACACAAAAATCACAGTTGATACTCGCACTGTTCTTTTGCCATCTTAGAGGTAAAGAGCTGTATGGGAATATAAACCAAGCTATTATAATTACTATTCAGATTAGTTTTTGAGGCACATTGTGGTGGTAATATGAGCAAGCTAGATGATATTCATATACTGTACTTTCTCTGTGCTGAGGTGGATGACGTCAGTCTTCATGACTTTCAAGTCCAACACTTTTGGAAATGCAGTCCTCATCAGAGGTCGTTTTTGCTTTTGTTTCTTTTTTTAATGTCTCATTTGTATTATGCAATACCTCTTGGCTAGTTTCCAGAGTCTGCAGAGTAATTAAAAGCAGCCTGTTGGGAGGGGAAACTAGTGTATGGACTGAGAATTTAATCAGTTGTTATTTTAAATTGACAGCATACTCTTGCATTGCTAATTGTCTTTCCCATTAATAAGCTATGTGTACAAACTGCTGTCACTCTCTAGTGTCAGTAAGAAGTTTTATTAGCTATTTAGCTGTAGAAGTTGAAACCTTTATAATAATTCATTGTACTGTCACTAATACTCAATGTATTTCTGGGTAGCTTAGGCATTTAAGTAAAACATCAATTGCTAGATTGATTTTAAAAAACCCTTTAGATTTAATTGCATCAGTGATTTTTTTACATTCTTAGGTATAACTAAGATATGGTGTTTATATAATAATATTTTATATATGACTAATACTACAGTTGAAAAAAAAAATTTTAAATAATTGACACTTTCAAAAGCATATAAATAACTTACACTCAAAAGCCCCATAAAAATGGGATTTGTGCTCTTTTGAATGTCTTCCTTCAAACAAGAATGTAACAGTTCAGATAAATACATCTGAAAAAATGCCTGAAATACCTTACTGGTTTCCTTAAAGGCAGGTTTAAATAGAAAGTAGTTTCTCAAAAATGGTGTTTTGATAGTTCAGATAACACAGATGGGGGAACGACAACTTGGAATGAAATATTCTACTTCTAATTCTTTGCTCTTTCAAAAGCTACTGAAGAATCTAAGTGGTCTTGGAGTGAGAGGCAAGAGCTCACCACAGATGACAAAAATAGTTGGGTAGAGAAGTCTGACTGGGATTTGGTTTCCATCGTGACAAAGGATAACTGTGTACCTTATAGGGTCTCTATCAAACTTCATGCCTTTCTGGTTCTGCAGGTGGTCAATATATTAAACTTTTGTCCAGTGAAATTCTCACTGTTTGTTCTCGATAGTCGATAAACCAGATGGATAGCTGAGAAATACTAGATGAAATGTCAATGGGAATAAAAGAAAACAAGCCTGTGCGTTTTGTTTGCACTACTTCTACATCTTACACGTTTGTAAAACAGTTGGATCAATTCAAGAAGTGGTTAGTGTCATTGTAGACAAGCCAGTGAAGACTTCAGTGTTCTGTTCAACTGCAGTCAAAACCCTGTATTTTGGGTTGCCTAAGAATGGAAGATAATGTGGAGAGCTTACTGCCACCTCTAAACTGTGATTGGCATTATCTGGATCTTTTTAGCAATGGTCACTCATCTCAGGAAAACTTATATTAAGAACAAAACATTTTCTTGCTAGAAGTGACAGGAACAATTAAAAGCAACTTAATCTTTCATTTGAAAAGAAAGAATGAAAAGGCTAGTATTGTTTCCCCCAGAGCTGTGTATGTGAAAAGATGAAATAGAAGTATGTTACTGGACTGTATAAAGAAGGTAAGTATTCCTCTCTATAGAGAGATAAAGAAAACTTAAGATCGAGGGATGTCCAATTATATGGAAAGATGTTGAAGTTGAAAGGTGGTAAAAGATGTGGAACTCTGTCTCACAGGAGGTTGTGGAGGCCATAATTTAATTCAGCTTTGAATGGGGTTGAATGTATATGGATACCATATGTAATGATAAAACACACTGTGTCAGAGGAATACTAGACCTGGTGTTTCAGGCTTGAAGCCAATCTTTCTGCTATTAGAAGTCCAGGTTAAGCCTCATAAAAAGGGGAGATCCTTGGACATCTGCATGGGACAGGACATTATCTTCCAACACAGTCCATGGTCCCATTATTTTAAGTGAGGTTCTGGACCAAGTGGGACTTAAATCTGATTTATTATGGTAATTCTTATTTGCCTTTGTACTTAAATGTCATGATTATCCACTAAAGAAAAATCTTCCAGTCTTCCTTCTGTATTTTGCTGAAAATATTTTAAATAGCTAGTGTAAAATGGAGTTTATCCACTTATGTTACTTTCAGACCTGTGATAAATGTATTTTTGTTTCTAACAGTATCGTTACAGGATATCAACATGAAAAAAGCATTTAAGAGCTCAACAATTCAAGATCAGCAGGTAGTTTCAAAGAACAGCATTCCTAACCCTGTGGCTGATATTTATAATCAGAGTGACAAACCACCACCTCTGAATATTCTTTCACCTTATAGGTATGGAAATGTTAATTGTCTACGTTCTTGTATTTTGCCCTTTATCTCCTATTTGTATGCAGAGAATAATTATAGCAGAAGGAAAAAGCTCTATTGGTGGTTGAGATTTGTTTTTTCAGGGACTTCCCTGTTCATGGAAACAAAAAATTGCTGTTGCCACACTTAAAATTGTAAGGTGTACCTGACAAAAATCATCATATTTCAGCTAAGTGTTACATGGCAGCACAGGATCAGACAGCAAGGGCTATTGATTATGTAAAATGTGAAAAGAAATTTAATAATTTACTAAACTGCTGGTTTTGGTTAATTTATCCAGAAAGCTGGATTTGTTGCTTTTCCCTCCATTCTCTCTGTTTCCCCCAACATATGTGTGTGCACACACAATCTTTGCCTTTTCCTTTCCTGGTTACTTATTGGTGAATAAAAGAGAAGCAAGCAGGACTCTTTCCTGTTTTCTTTTCCTGTTTCCTTGAAGTTTATTGTTGCTCATGAAATGAGTATAATTTGACTGTCTGAAGGGTTGTGGACAATGTGTTCTTACTGTGTCCTTCAACTTTTGAGAGGTACTAGATTGTGAGGTATCTGTGTGAAGCAGGCGCTCAGTCTGCAGTGAATTATTTGACATTTTTTTAGGAATGACATAGCAGAACATTTGCAGTGTATTTTATTTTTAATAGCTTTTACATGAAAGGTAAAATTTTTAGATTTATAGCTGAAGGCCATGTTTTTTGCCACTATTGCAGACAATGGTGGTGTTTGATTGTTTATAGGCATCCAGTTACTAAGAGCTGTTATCGATCAGCTGTTCTGCACAGCTGTGTCCTAATACGTATGTGGATGACAGTGTCAGTGACCTTTATAGTTATTCCTGTTTTATTAGTGATACTTTAGGTAAATTTACTTAAATTATATTTCTTGGTATGTCTTTTACGTCTACCAAATTTAAATTATTTGTATTTGCCTTCGACAAAGCTTAAACAAATTTCAGATTGTAGTCTGTCCAAAGCTGGGGCGGTGGAAGAGTGGCCTCAGTGCCCCTGTCAGTAGGTTAGATGTTTGTAGCAAGGAGATCTAGGACACTAAAAAAGTCTAGTCAAAAATGAACAGACAGTATACAAGATCTACTCTCTGTACTCTGCTACAGTGGTTACAAGGTTTCCATGTGCTGGATCTCCATCGCTCTTGATCTAGCTGGTTGAAATTAGTATTCAGCTGCCATCAAAATTTGCCCTCAAAAGGAAGAAATTAGGAACCCACAGCCGAAAGGGGGTGTCTGAAGGACACCAGTTTAGCAAGCTAGGCTGGGATCACCATCATATGGTGTTTGGACCATGCCAACTGCCCTGCCGTGTTGACTCCCCCTATACCCATTGATTTCCAGGAGTTGAAGATATTAGAAGATTCCCTATTTCCAGGCCATGGGGTCAAATTAAGATTTGATAGCGTAACTTTTTTGTGGTTCTTAGTCTGAGTGTCCCTGGCTCCTGCTGACAATTGAAGCTGGCAAGCCCAGATCAGCTCTGTCTCACATCCTCCTAGAGTAGCCTGGTAGGATTCAACCTTTCAGTTGCCACCCCCTTCCTAGCCCTTCCCTGAGTTAGAAGAGTCCCACTGAGAACAGGTGACTGTCTTGTGCTTCCTGTCATACGGGCAACGGTACTCAGACCCAGCTTGTTCCTAAATCCAGATCTTAAGACCCATCTGGATTGAGCCAAATACTCCTTTTCCAGTTCTTCTGAGATAGCGGAGTTCCATTCTTACGCTCCTCTGTCCTCTGCACACCCTGTCTTGGCACCGATCATCTTGCAGCACCAGTGAATTTCACTCCGGTGAGGCAGCTAATCCAGGAGCCTGGTCAGCTCCTGCTGAGCTCTGATGAGGCAGAGCCTGGGAGCACGTTTTGCAAAAGGTTGTGTATTCCACCCCTTTCCCCTCAAATTCTTGGCATGAATCAAGCCAATTGTAAGTACCAAGAGTGGCATTTAACGCACTTGGCATCATCCTATAATGCAAAAAGGATTATGCTTGGATGATAGTCAAAGGTGAGTTTTGTTGATTTGAAAAATACTAATTTCTATTTGCTTAGCTTTTCTTCTACTGTATTTCCAGGGATGATAAGAAAGATGGATTGAAGTTCTATACTGATCCTTCCTATTTTTTTGATCTTTGGAAAGAAAAAATGTTACAAGATACTGAAGATAAGCGAAAAGAAAAGAGGAGACAAAAGGTAAAAGCAGAAACATAATAGCAAATGTGTGCACTACAATTTTGTGTACGGTTGTCCAGGCATAAAAATTGCTAGGTCACACTTAGTTTGTGTGCATGGAAAGACTATTCCTCTTTATGTGTGGCTGTAGATTCAGTTGGTTCAGTTTTTATAGCTCATACTGTCTATTTTAAGAAGTTGGCAAATTGAATTTTAGGAACCGTATTTATCTTCTTAATTTAGGAACTGTAGTTATCTTCCAAGATACTTTCTTTAATCCTTTGCCAGCATCTGCTTATTAGTACTCAGCAAAATGGCCCTGTTGTGCTTTGGAAAAAGACACTGTGATTTGGGGGGGGAGGGGGGAAGAATTTGAATTATAGTTTCCTTTATTTTCATAGTTCTTTATCCAGCAGCATCAACTCCTGTAGCGAAACATGAGCTTATCCAGAAATAAATATTTTGTTGGGGTTTTTAATTCCTTGAAATTAACTCTTCACTTTTTCCTACACCTGTTACAAGTTAGTAAGATGATAACACACAGCAAAATTACTCTGTGGCTCAGCAACAAGAGAAGATTAATTTTAGGAGAAATATTCTCTGTTTCCTCTAAGTTCAAAACCATAAAAAAAAGACTTTTTCATAGTGTCTTCAGTCCTTCTGAAATATCTTCAGCAGTTTGATCCAAGATGTGTGTTGTGATGCAATCAGACTTTCTTAATGGATTTTAGTTTTGAGTGAAGAAATTGCTACTTCTGCAGCTTCTTTGCGGTCAATGTTTTTTATCAAATCTGAGGGCTTTAAGATTTTTGAAGATAATTATGAAAAAAAATTGAAGAAGGAGAGTTTGAAGCAATGACTGCCTATCTTATCTGGCAGAAGGTACCCTTTTAGATAGGTTCAACGAGAGATAAGGGATTTAAAATAAAAGAAATCCAAACAAGATGCACAGACTGCTCAGAGGAAATAGAAGGAAGCTACTTAATTTTTAGTACGCACACACACAGACACGTGTTTGTACACCTATGCATATATATCATATTTATCAACATACCTATACATGTTTATATGTAAACAGGTATTCTACTATATCAGCATATATATACATGTATTATACACATGTATATATGCATACTGTCTAATATGTGAATATACATGCTAATGTGTATTTGTGTATATACATTGTGTGTGTAATAACATGTGTGTATATACATGCTAATATATATATATGGTACCTGATTAGAAATCAAATTGTAGGGCATGACTGGGAAGTTCTACTATTCTGTTTTTATAAAATTCTATTAATTCCTTGTTCTGTTGCTAGACAAAAACTTATGACTACAACATTTTTAAACAAAACATGAAGACTTGGTTTAACTAAAACATTTTGTGAATTCGTGATTTTCAAAGTTCTAGAAGAGGTAAATCATGAGTTCCTGTTAGGAGTATGAGACAAAAATGTTTTCTGTTTTGGCAGGTATTTCAGTATTGAAATATTAAATAGAGTTGAAAAAGTTGAGTAAGCATTTTCAGTGGAAGTTACTGTCTAAAGCAAAGTATTGGAAAATATTCAGGTCGTTATTCATATAATTATATACAAATGTATATGCAAGGATATAATCACACTATTATTGTCAGTATAAGTCACAGAGCTGATTGGAAGACTTGACATAATTAAAGCAGCTTTCATTCTCTGGTTTAGTTGTTTTTTTTTTTAAAATTCTGTTCAGTGTTTCTTTATGAAAAATATAGAGGAATAATTACACCCTTTGGGATTTTTTCCTCCCACCTTTTTCCCTTCAAATTTAGATCTCTTCGCTAGACAGAGGGATAAAAGGAAACTATCAACTGCTATTTTTTCCCATTCTGATTTAATATTAAAAAGGACAAAACACAAAAGCTTTTAAAAAAATTTTAAGAGTATCACTTGAAAAGATTTTGATAGCTCTAGAGAGATTTTTACAAAACCACTTTATATATAAACTTGCTTTTAGACTATATTTTAGGCAACGTCTCACTTATTTCCATCTATTTTTGTAGATTTTAATTGTCTTATTACAGTCTACAAACCAAATGTAAAATCGCTCATTTCTAGTCATGTAGGATTTTAGCCATACATCACAGAAATACCCCGTGATGAGTTGTAACTGAAGTGCTGTTTGATTTGATTAAATACATGACAAGACCAACTAAGAAGAAAGCAGCATAGATTTGAGTTTCCGTGGGTAGGTGTCACTTTTGACAGGAGGAAATCTGGTTTTTGGCTTTGTATAACCTGGTGTGCAAATTAGCTTTTTCTCATCTGGAACCTTTAGAGAGCTGGAGGGTTTGGGTGAGATGTCTCACAGGCACCATTTGTTCCACAGGTTGCTTAACAGACTGTCGTTTTCTTTTGTTCTTGTCCTTATAATAGCAGTGACCAGGAATGAATCCAGAAGCATCTATTAACAATTTTGTGGCTCAAGTTGTATTTTGAAGCTACTGAGTGAGAATTCCTTACGTGATTTGTGTTCTACAGAAACTCAAAATATGAAAGTTGTTGAGAAACTGTGCAGGTGAAATACATGTGTATTGTTTAGCAAATTACAAACTAGACATCCAAATGCAGTCCTACTCAGCTGACCAAACACAGCTGGTTTTTAACCTCAATTTTTCAGGTAGTTAGTGAAGCCTTGAGAGTACTCCTTGCACCAGAGAATCAGTTTTCCAAAAATATTTTGGTAATTTGCCTTAATTGCTTGAGCTGTTGCAGCAAAAGGTTTGTGAGGAGTTTGATATTTGAAAGCAGGAAAATTATACTTATTTATTGTTTCTGTATTCAGTTTAACTGAAGAAGTTTAACACAAGCTTTCACTGATTTGGCTCTTTCGGGTGAACTTTTTCTCTGAAGAAAACTGTAATTTTAATTCTTTAAGTTTAAAATCTGTGGTGTAGTCTCTTTTTTTTTTTTTTACTGTCAAACTCTTAGTAGATCAGTGCCTAGGAGTTCAGTGAAGTTAGTTTTGACTCTTCAACATATCAGTAATATTCTGAATTGAATGGCCATAGTAGACCAGTTGCTAACCATTGGTTAACCAAAGGAAAGTTGTTCTACTTTGCTTTTTATTGTTCCCCATTTTTTCTGAGGGATGATTAGTTATTTAAATAAGTAGAAATCTTTACATTTGGAGGGCTTACATTTTTTGAGGACTTATGATTGGTGGGATCTTGTAAATTTCTGAAGTCAGGAAAATACTCTAGGCTCATGCTTCCAGTTTTTTGAAAGTATTGCAAATACTTGCTGAAGCTACTTTCTATTACTAGCTCTAATTCTTTATTAAGATGCTTGAAACATCACTTGCTAACTCTTGATGCAAATACCAAACTTAAAGTTAACTTAACGCTGTCTGAGGGCTCAAATATGTATGTTGTATTTGCTGAAATCGCTTCCTGCTGGCAACTGAATGATGTACCTATTTTCTGGCTTAACCTGCAGCATCCACTTGTCTGCCACAGCTTCTATCACACTTGGTTAAAGGAAGTAACTCTTCTTAATATTGCTTAACTTTCCTAAGAAAGATTTCTGACTGTAGTTATTTTGAAAGACTTCAGCTCCCCTAAAAAAACTCTGTTGTAATTGTCCTAGGTATTAAAACTAGAGCTGTCACCATTGTTTGTCAAGGTAATGACGGTATTCCTGGAACAATTTAAAACTGCTTAGAGGTGCATATATAGTTTTGTCAGCTGCTAGTAATTGGCTTGCCCCACTGTTTTGGAAGAAATGAAGTGTTTTAGAGATGTATGTATATAATATTTGATTCTAAAACCAATGCAAGCAGGGTTTAGTACTGTCTGAGTAAAAAGGGCTTCAGCATATTTATTCATTAGCACACTTGCAGATTCTGGTTTGGAACAACCTACCCAGCTGGAATCTGATCCGATAAAAACAAACTAAGCTTTGTGTTTATTTTGTGTTGTTTATTTATACATGCATATGTTTTTACCTTTTTCATAAAAAACCTAGTGATCTCTCTAAAACCCAATTTTTAAATAGGTGATTATATGTAAGCAGTCATGTAAGCACTCCTTATGGTACAGAAATTATATCAAAATGACTGTCTTCTGAGCAGCATCATACATTAGTCAAAAGGTGGATATTTATCTAGAAACTTGCATGAAATATGTAGTTGTGACCCTTAGAAAATGGAGTAACTCTTCTGTGAGAAAACTAAAGCATATTTTCAGTTAACTGGAAGGCTTATTTGTACTTTCCCCTGCAATGATTTAGTAACAAAATCTTAATAAATAATCCAGGGTAAAAGTCACAAAACAAATTTAATTTTGCGGCAATCAAATGAAAGACAGATGTAAAGCCTTTAACAAGCATGTATTCATTCATGGTGGTTAGCAAAACTTTATGTATTTAAACTGAAGCATGACTGAATCTGTCTCCCTTCTGCTCCAATTCCTGTATTGGGAAATTGTGATGTGAAGAAGTGGTATTAAAGGAGAAAGTAAAGCCTTTCATAACCTGGATAAAAAAGTGTGTGATTCTAAAAAGTTTGGAGAGGAAAAAAATTTTATAGGAAGTAATTAAAAATGAAGGTGATGATCTTTACTTAACATGAATCAGATCAAAAATCTACTCACTGTAGGGGCCAGGAATGAGCAAATGTTGTTGGAACATTTGGATGTTGAACTTGAAAAAGACTTTTCTCTGTCACTCTTAATGTTAGCAGATGTGGATCAGCAGGTCCCTCGTATGGACATGCATGAACAAGGAAGAGATCCAAAACACGGGCAGGCATGCCATTTGATAGATTTATTTTTTTTTTGTTAGTGGTATATTGACAATTACATTATTTCAGAATTATTTACTCAGTGCTGTTTGACAGTTGGAGTAAAATGTCTCTGTTCATCTGTGATGTACTTTTTTTCTTTTTGGTGAGACTGTCTTTCCAACTATTATCACTTACTTTGACGGCAGAGATTCCACAATAAAATGCTTGTATATCAGTATTTTACCAAACTCTTCTCTAAATGCAATTGAATATGACTGTATTCTCAGAATATCAATATAATTATTTTCTGAGAAACTATTTTTGTAGCAGCCAAAAGCCTAATACTGACTTATTAATAGATAAAACATGTTTAACGTATTTTTGAATCAGTATTCTAAGATGTGGGCTCTAGAGCTGACTAAAAAAAATAAAATGAAATACTATTATGTCTCATAAATGTTGAGAAAAAGAGTAGCACATAAATACCCTTCCCACTATTATGAGATCTTACTGATAGATAAACACTGACATTGACTGGGCCTGAAGCTATATAGAAAGGTTTAAAACACTAAACAGACTGATTTGTCATGAAGCCATCAAGCTGTAATGTATTATTACTGGCCTGAATATTAGTGACACATTGCAGAGAAGATTAGTGTCATTCATTTTTGTATAAGATAATGGGATACAATGATGAGGAAAACCTAGGAGGAGTTTTGGTAGTTAATCAGATCTAAGAAGGGAGAGGAAGTTAAAAAAAAATCATTTCACATAGACTATGAAATAGGAAAGTGTTTCTAATTTTTCTGTACTTCCCCAAAGTCTCAGGTGATTGTGACCCTAATGAATAACAAAAATAACCCTGAGCATATGTAACATATTTGCATAAGATTGATTTGCAGGAGAAGGAAATGACAAGTTCTTCAGGACGGTCTAAATAAATGACATACAATGTCAGAAGAAGTTAAATTTTCTGGCTTTTAAACTCAGTCACATTTCTGTATTGGGAAAGCCAGTAGGTTGTTATCACATGAGCATGTGCATCCTACAGAAGAAGGGCAAAGCAGCAGTCTTAGTACTAACGAGGTTTGTAGTGTAAGGAGATATTCTCATTTTCAGCGCAGAGAAATTTTATGAAGACTTGGCTTCATCTGTAAATCTGGTCTTATTTTCATGCACTCTAACTGCATTTTAACCAGCTTTTTTCCTTTCCTTTTTTTCTCTCTCTTTGCATGCTTTATTTCTTTTGTTTGAACATTAGGAGCAAAAGCGTATAGATGGCACCACCCGTGAGGTGAAAAAAGTTAGAAAAGCCAGGAACAGACGCCAGGAGTGGAATATGATGGCATATGACAAAGAGCTTAGACCTGACAACAGGTTGTCTCAAAGTGTGTACCATGGAGCATCTTCCGAGGGATCACTGTCCCCAGATACTAGGTCTGTTTACAGCAAAGCTGTTTGTTATACCACAGTTGTATGTTCAGAAATACTGAGTAGAATTAGGTGTTTTTACAGGCTGGGAATAGCTAGAAGAGAGAAAACATACAATGCATGTTTTAAAGTTCTTCTCAACATTATTTTAAAGCATAAATAACGTAACAAATTCTGTAATAATTTTTTTCTTCCTCAGCTTCAGATGAGCGTTTTGGCATCATAATGTTATACACTGTAGTGAAATAAGTGTTTGTTGCATGGCGTTATATTTGATCTTGAGTAACTGTAGTTACAAAGCATTTAAGTCTGCCTGTACTAGATAATGTCAGTACCTCTTCCTTTCTGTCTAGTTTGTCGTATGTTACGCTGCTGATAGCTTAATAAATATTTTTCTGTGATCTACTCAGTCGAGCATACTGTCACCTCTAACAGAATGCTTTAATGAGGGAATAGTTCAGCTTTCTCGATGTTATGTTTGTCTAAAAAGCAAGCTACAAAACTAGATGCAACATTATTGCTTGAAATAGCAGAAATCTCTGCTTAGAGACACACATTCATCTTTGTTGACTAAGATTCCCCTTGAGCTCAGTGGGAGTTACTTTCTCCTGGTGTACATGGAGGTCTGAGTTTTTTCACTAAGCTGGTCTCCCTAGAGGATTTTCCCACTTATTTAATTTTCTCTGTCTGTCATGGTTAATTGCTAGCAGTAATGTTAGGAATAAATAGAATCTACTGGAAAAAGTATGTGACGATTTTAGTGTTTAAATTGTTGAATGGCTAGGTTGAGGAAGCAGCCACCACTGCAAAAGTGTGGACCAATACCTTTGGTCTGCTGTCCAGTGGAGATTAATTTAAAAAAAATAATAATCTGCTCAGAACTTTGTATATGTGCTGTTTTGGTCTTTGTGAAGAGTAATCCTCTTGTAATTGAAACAAATTTTAAAAAATTGCTACTGCTGTTTCAGTAATATATTCGGACCCCTCTCTCTGTCTAAAATCCTTTAATCACCAATTTTTACCTTTTTTTTCTTTTTTAGTTTCAAATGCAAAATGTTGTCTCCTGTTTGTCAGTCTGTAATGTTTCATTAAGACTATGCTCTCTGTAGGTTGATCTGGTAAAATGACATTGATGTTCAACTGTCAAGTGCAGGATGTGGATTTTTTCATCATGAATTCTGCGTTTCACACGTTTTGAGTCTTTTTCTAGCCTTAACACCTTGCTTCCAGGATTCCCAAGTTTAAATAATCATATTGAAATGTTTTGCTTTTATATCCCAGCAATTTCAACGTGTATTTGAATGCTTGCAGGTATCCATAGTATTGGCAATCTGTAGGGTTTTTTTAAGTAGAAATTATAGGATCCATCATTATGTTGGATATAGACGTTATGACAGATATCTTGTACTTATATACACCTTTATCAAATTCTATAATGTATGGAGAACTTTCAATCACTGATACTTTATTCATTGAAATTTAATCCTGAAATCTGTTTTACATGCGTTAAAGGTTAATTTTGTGAGTAGAAGTAAGGTGGACAGAAGGCTTTTGAATTTTTGTTTTGTGTTAGTCTTAGCTGTAGGAACTAAGCTATAAAAACCCCCATACATATAGAAATAAGTACTGGTTTCAGAGACGCTTTTATGCTGACAGCTACTGCATGAGCAGTGTTTTGTAAATAAGGTCCCAAAGAAGTGTATTTGGCTATATTGTTGTTCTTTTTTAATGCTAAAGTAAAAAAAAAAAAAAGCTCATGTTTCTTCTCGTTTGCTAATTGTAAGAATTACTCACTGAACATTGACATCCAAGTGTCCAGACTGTGACAATTTACAATGTATTTGTTATACTTATTGTACTTTAGAGAGAGAAACACAAGCTGAATCCAAACAGAAACCAGCAAATTAATGTGAGAAAAGTAAGAACAAGAAAAGAAGAGTGGGAAAGAAGGAAAATGGGCATTGAGTTCATGAGTGACGCAAAGAAAATGGAGCAGGCAGGAAGCATGAAAGAGGACAAAATGCCCAAAGGGTTTGTCATTTTGTTTTACTCAAAGCCCTGGCTTTTTGTTGCTTACCTTGCTTCCAGTCTTACAGATAAGTGCATCAGTTTACTGTGTTCACTAAAAGCCAGGCTGCACGATTGTTCATTACTAAAACAACTATTTGCAGTAATGGGATGAAGAAATCCTTTTGCTCCCTCTCTTGGGCTTATTTGACAGAGCATCCTAGACTTTGTATCTTTATGAACTCTCTGCTCAACTAATATTTACATTTCCCAGTTTCTCTAAGCCTTTCCAGCAAAATTAATTGTGCAAACAAAATAAGTGTTTTCTAACTTTTGAAATTGGTTTCCTCTGCTTTGGTGAAATACACTCTTCTGCATAATTGTGTGTGCTTGCAGTATTGCTTTCCTTTTTCTGCTGCCATTTTTAACTTAAGGCAGGCCTGATAAGTATTATCATTTCAAACAGTGGGCTGTCAAAATCATTGTCAAAAACAATATACCTCCTTATGTTTACTAAAGAACTCTAAAATCTGGAGAAAGCTCTAAATGTTTTTGCCTCTGCATTATAGGAGGACATTCTGCATGCAACTAGTATGCTGAAATATTGAAAACATTTCAGTCCTTTTATGCTGACTTTTCAGACTAATTTATTTTCAAGTCATGTTAAGCTGAACCATGTTTTTTTGTTGCATTTGTTCTTGTGCTTTCTGTGGACTTACAAGGGAATGGTGCTTGATAATCCGGGAGCCCTGTTACAAGAAAAATAATTCTGTTTGCATTCTTTTTAGCTTTTCTTGTGAGCTATTTAGATAATACCATGTTACACTCACATAATCTGTTCTTCTGCATCCATTTACTTTAATTTTAGGTCCCATGCATCTGATGTTACAGATTATTCTTATCCTGCTACTCCGAATCATTCCGTCCATCAGCAGATAGCAATGCCTTCGTATGGAACAGGAGATGGTCCACAGTACATGGCAGCATCCCAAAGCCATGAGCATGAATACAGACCACCTTCCACCACTGTACGACATGCTACTTTAAACAGACCTCAGCAACCACCTCCACCTCCACCCCAGCCTTCAGAGGGCCAACATAGCTCAGTACCTGTGGTACCGGCAGAATATGGGTAAAACTCCTGATTTATTCCAGTGGATTCTTGACAAAACTAGAGGGACGCATGTTTTTCATAACCATCGTAACATACAATTCATACACTCAAAAAGACCCCAAATACATTTGTTGTCTCCCTGGGAGGACTGGTATAATTTCTATGTATGAACTGAATTTAAGTGAAGAAGTAGTGAAGGCAGAATTAATGAACTGTGTATTGAATGTGGTGAAATCAATACGCTTGTAAAATATTAAGGGTTCCTAATATGATATTAAAAAGGGGATAGTTTTCCTTTAATGTGGAAAGTAGCGTAATTTGAATAATATTTTAAACTCAGGCAACATGCAGAAAAAGTATTGCTGAATGTGATTAATATGGCAGTCTGTGTTGCATCCCTGAAATGACTTTTTGAAGGAGCTTATGACAGAATTGGAAGGGATCTCCTCAGACACAGAATCAAGTTCCCCTACTGTCACAGACACCTCCATAATTCAAGATATGAATTTATCAAACTCCTATGTAGATATTTTGCCTGAATGCATTTTGAAGGAAGGCTGGCACCAGAGTACTGGCTCTCTGATAGCAAGAAAACATGTTTTCTAAACAGTCTGTGCTTGTTTGTTCTTTTGCTTAGATAGCTTAACCTTTCAAGTTGTAACCTCAGGAAAACTGTAATCATTCTTGCCCATGTTTTAAACTAAGCAAGGCAAGGCTTTTCAGCCTCACTTGATACATCCTGGGATGGCATTTTCCTGATTCATGACTGTATCATGCTGTACATGACTCAGTTATGCTCTGATTGACTGCTTCAACCTGCATTTTCTGTTATTTCCAGTTTGTAACAAATACTTGTGCTTAGTCCCCAGATGCATGGCCATTGTCAATGTATCACAGTTGTCATACATTGACATGTATCACTGAATGTCATCAGTAACTTCCCTTCAACTCCTGTCTACTATATCTAGTTCTTTACCTACTTCATAACTCTTACATTGATTCCCATTTTTTCTGCTTAGGAATTTTTTTAATGACATTTTAACAAAGAAATTAGCTCTTCCCTGTTCCTCCTCTTTAAAGTATCAATCAAATGTATCAATTTAATATTTAAATTGATAAACTTGACTAAAGAAGCACATGAGATGCATGATATACCTTTGGGTAAATCTTTCCATTCATACGTTCCATTGTCCTCCATGCCTCTGTCTCTTATTATCTCTTAATATTTGTTCTAACACTTGGTCTTCTAAGGAAGTGATATACATAGTCTCCAGTTTTCTTGGTCCCTTCTTCATCATAGGCACTGTACTTAATATTCTCACAGAGTAGATGTTTAGTAACAAATACAGCTTTATACTTAACTAGGCAGGAGTGTTAAGATAGAAAGTCTCACTTTGTGGAGTGCTGAAAGGAATGCTGCCTTTAACTTCATCATCTGTCCTAAATCTCTCAATGTATTATCAATATTTGACAATTTGTATGTTTATAATCACTTGCATATTTAACTCACCAGTTTAAAACCCTTTTGATATTCTGTAAGTCCTAACTTTCAATGCATTAAATGTTTTTGTTCTGTTTTATATAGGATGCTTCCAGCTCAGATGGTGGATTATTACAATCCTACAGGTCCTCCCCCTCCTCCTCCTCCCCCTATGATTCCTTCAGCACAAACGGCATTTGTTAGTCCCCTCCAGCTTCCTGTGCCACCTTCCCATCCTGGACTGGTGACTGGCTCTACCTATGCAGCTACTCATCCTCCTCCTCCTAGTGGGCTTGTTGTCACTGCTCCTCCTCCTCCCGGCCCACCTCCTCCCCCTCCAGGCCCTCCTGCTGCAGGTTCATCCCTTTCTTCCTCCCCAATGCACGCTCCTCCGGCTGCAGAGGCAAAACGTCATGAACCTGCGCAGCCGCCAATAAGCGATGCACGGAGCGATCTTCTTGCTGCCATTCGAATGGGTAAGTGGACACTTTAGGTATTTCTTTTTTCAATGAAAGCACTGTGTTTTCCAGTGATCTGAGTTTATGGCTTCTGTTCCCAGCTGGGAAACTGGTTAACACAGAGACTGGTTAACCAGAGGTACCACGCACCCATTCTAACATGTATCAACCCTGACTTTGGATCTTTTTCTAATGCCCAAAGGTGTACGGCTTTGTCAAACACGTTCTAGTGCTTGTGTGGACATAATCAAATGAAAACAGAACTTTTGTTCATTATGTAAAGTAGCCAGTAGAGGTACATGGATTTTTCCTTCTGTTCAGAACTGAGTTATCCAACACCAGGCTTCAGCTCACTGATTTTTAACGACTGACTAATGGCTGTTTCTGAGTTTGCTTACAAAATGGAACTGTAGGTCTAATGGTCAAAAGATCAAAAGGACCTGTAGAGTCTTGAATATTTAGTTTTAACATACAGTTGAGAGTTGTAGAAGCCTAAAAAGTATTCAGTCTCTGAGAATGGATTCCAATCTGCCTTTTTTGGCTGTCTCCCTTCCTTACTCAGGGAGGCTCTCTGACTCAGTGGTTTCTTTTTTTCTTCTTCTTCCTGAATATATTGTTAAATACAAGAATGCACCAATAACAATATGAAATTTAAAATATCTTATGCAGAAAACTTTGTCTGAGAGTAATTGTCTCTGTAGGAATCCAGCTGAAGAAGGTACAGGAACAACGTGAGCAAGAAGCAAAGCGAGAGCCTGTTGGAAATGATGTGGCAACCATCCTTTCAAGACGCATTGCTGTGGAATACAGTGATTCTGATGATGATTCAGAGTTTGATGAGAACGATTGGTCAGATTGAACCTGGTCCATGCCCAGTGGCAAGTTCACAGTGGCTTCAGTGATTACTTTCTTAGCAAGATGTAAAGCAGGACGCTGACATGTATTAAGGCTAGTGATCGAAGTGCTAAAATTGAGTTCGTATTATTCAGAAAGCTGTAGCTTAGCAGCTCTGGTAATGATGATGTGATTATGCTTATGCAGATCAGAAACTTGTCTTACTTTCAGTATTTACCGCATAATACTTAAGTGCCACTAAATGTAGCAAATCATGTACTGCGTGCAAAATATGCTGCAGTTGTTGCACTGTTACAGAACCAGCATTTTATTTTACTTTCCTGATCTTGATGGGATAAAATATATTTTTTTGACTTTACATCTTATTCTTTTAATTATGTAAGCAACTTAGGTACTTGTGAATTGGTCTGGTTGTTAGTCTTTGAGGGCAGTTAACTGTATGACTGAGTGAAGTGTTGAGTTCCATAAATAGGATTTTTAGCTTTTTTTATTAGTTACTAATTATGCCCACCTTAGTCTATTTTAATCACTTCTGGGCTTAGGTTTTTTGCGTACAGAATTGTTTTTATATAATCTTTTTTTATCTTAAAAATGTAGCAGATGATGAAATGTATGCTTTGAAGAATGAATCCACATGATCCAAAATTACCATTTTTGTGAGCAGACTGGCTAAGTTTCTGACAGTACCAGCTCTGGCTTGCTGGCTGCTTGTTGGGCAGAGTAGGTAGCGGATTCATGTCCACATTACAAATGAAAGTTAAAATACCTGCAGAGCTTTTCAGTTTTGTGGTACAGATCAACTAGATGCAAAGACTTCAGGATAGACCTGATTGAAGCCATACGGTTATTACAGTGTAGAAATGTGACTCTCTTATTACTAAAGATTGGAACAGTCCAGATCTAGCAATCAGATACATTTCACAAGTATTAAACTTGGGTTTTATGCCTGAAGGCATAAATGTTTGTAAATAAGTTTTGTTGTTGGTTCGTACATGTATAGTCATGACAGATCGTTTTCTGTTTCCTGTAGCACGTTTACTCAAAACTGTTGTTTTGAATGTATTTCTTTTCCAGCACATCCTGTTGGTAAAACATTGGCAGTTAAAGCAGTTGTAATGTCTGTTTAGGTACTAT
>VZUD01000081.1:5647710-5681554 GCA_013401065.1 Cepphus grylle
ACCCCTACCATTCTGTGATGGTTTCAGATTTGTGTGTATTCATTTTCTCTGGTCTGTTTCTGTGGTGTTCTCAGCTACATCTGGATTGGTTCATTTGTCTGTTCTGTTTGGGTTTCTTTCCAAATTTAGCATACTTACTAAAACTCTTTTTTCTTAAGGTGCCTTCACGCAGCTGGCTAATCTGCTTCTGAATGCCATTGTGGTGAATGTTACTTCTGTATTTGAGGAAGAAGGATTTTATTTTGTTTCATATTCTTAGAATGACTACTACAGTAACACTTTCTAGACTGACTAAAACTTTCTCATAAGTTTATTTCTATGTGATTTCTGTTTATGGTATGTTTTCCCTTTACAAAGGGTTAGAAGTTTTGCTTAGTGTAGTTAGTGAACTTTTTGGATTGCTGTGAAGATCTCTTGTGTAGGTTCATCAAAATATGTAATTTGATTGTGACAAGAGAACATTAAGGTATGTAATGTCTGCAGCGTTGTGTTTCAGTGTGTGCATTGAAATATTGACGTATACCCTTGATTATTTATAAATGTCAGCGGTTCCTAGGGGCATTTGGAGTTCACTTTGAAATAGGTGGATCCTGATGGCTCTCGTTGCTTCTCCCAGTAACCAGTCACTGATTTGCCATAACTGTTGAAAACCGACATTGTGACATTTCACGAATCTTCTAGGATAGATAAGCAAGATAGCCACCTTGTACCCAACTGTCTTCATCAGACGAATTCTTATCTGAAAAAAAAATAGTTACCTCATTTTTGTTCATCCTCTGTATTCTCTTCGAAGCCCTCAGTGACTGTCAAGTCACCCTTTGCTTTTTGAATTATTTAAGAGCCATCTTCATTCTTTAAGTTGACATAGTCTGTCTAGGATACTGAATTTAGGTCTACCACATGCTTTAAGTAAAGGATGCTCCGTCCCTCTCCTGTGGTGCCCCTCCTGACCTATATTCCTTCCTATGTTTCTAGAATTTATATGAATTATTTATATGGCATGATAGATTTACTTTGTACTTTGCCAAAAGAGATAATAAATCCTCACTTTAGGGATTTTCAAACCTAGTTAAAATACACCAAATCCTGAGGCAGCTGCTAACAACTAGAATTATTTGAGATAAGAGACGTGGGAGTTATCTAGCTGTAATGTTGCTTCTTACTTACTGTTTTACCAGAGAAAAAACGTTTAGGTACAAGATGCCTCACTTAAAAGGGGAGAGTAACACCACGCATCTGTGGCCTTCTTCTATCTCTTAAATGGGAGGTAGGAAAATAGAGGATTTTAGGACAGAGATGGTGAAGAAGAGAAAGGCCAGGATTTCTCCTGTGCTAAACAATAGGAGAAGATATTTTGATGAATAATTGATAATACTTCTCTTTGTATTGGTTTTATCTCCATACAGAAATACCCTCTGAATGGTGAGGCTCAGTTTTAACCTTCCCCCCGAAGATCACCTTATCTATTTTATTCTCTTCACCTTATCAGTTGCAGTATGTAATGACCTTTCTCTTCGATTCAGCCATCTGCCTGCTTCAGCTTTTATTTCCTTCACTGATGAGACGAGACATGAGAGCACAAACGGCACTAGCAGTGCTGCTGGCCTCAATACCTGATTAGGATAAACAGACTTAAGTTGACATTTAAATAGGAAATAGGACTTCTTTAAAATTCATGAATACAAGAATTATTAAAGGAGTTGAGCGAGCTGGGAATGTTTCCTACTCAGAAAGCGAAACATGAATATTCAGGGTGGTAGGATATTTAAGGAATATGTGGGTAAAGCATACTTCTGAAGTCTAGCTCTATTTTAAGGCTTCCAGATGTGAGCTTTGCACAATTGCTGTAGTTGCCAGCCTGCTGCAGGTATCGCTTCTCTCTAGGTTTTGGGCAGCAACCGTTATTCTCACCCATCTGGTCCAATGCTAACAGGGATCCCAGCGCCGTAGAAAGGTTGTAGAAAAAATTGGTTGGCTCTGGAAGCATATGTGAAATGAAATGGAGTAGTGGTGGGACGGAAAGAGCAAAGTGTCCCTCTGAGGACATCAAGGCTCTTGGCAGGACAGAACTGAAGTTATCGAAGGCACCATTAATTTATTAGCACAGAAATTAAAGAAAATAATGTAGAACTTGAAAGTGCTAGGTCTTGAGATACATGGCATGGGGACTGTCTCAGCTCATCAGACTTCGTGTCTCAGTTTTTCCATTTGGTGCCCAAACCAGAGACGTGAAGGCAAGGAGAGTCCCTGATAGTGTTCCTTTCTTTCCATTGGGATTGCTTTGAGATCCATAGGTGACAAGGCCTCTACTGGAAATAGGCAAAACTGCAGCCTGAACAAGCCTTCATGTCATCTGGTTGGTCAGACCTGTCCATGTTACTCAGAAGTGGACCTCAAAGGGAGCCAGTCTGTGCACGGGAGAGCAGTGGGTGCAGCAGCAGCCAGGCTTCAGGAGCTTTGCTCCCTGCTGCGGCGGCGAGAGCAGGCCTCACGCTAAGCTGCCTCTGCGAGGAGTCGAATTCATGCGCTGCTCCATGACGGGAATTAAAGCATGGCGAGTGGGAATGAGCAGATTTACTTCCAAAGTGCTTCTCATCCCAACTAAAATTGCAGTATGGGCAGTGTCTGACCAGTAGCTGTGATCTACACGTGACTGCCCGACAGCTCCGTTTTCACGGCTGTTTACCCTTCCCCGCCACGCTCCCTCCCTCCTGTCCGCCGCTGCCGTCAGCCTTCAACATCCTACATTGCTCAGCTTGGGAGAGGCAAACACCCCTATCTCGGATGCGCTGAACGTCTGGGAGAGTGTTGGCAGTTGCTGAAGAAGCATCGCTAATGAGGGAGCGTTTCTGAAGGCAGCGTGGGGCAGCACATCTCCCACACAGCGCGTATAGCAGCCTAAACAGGCGCCTTCTCTGGAGCTCATCCCAGCAAACGAGCCAAGTAGGAGTAACTAGACGGTAAAAACCTATCGCCTGGCAATTACACTGTAGTATTGGATTAAAATACAAGGCCAGATAATGCAGGAAGCGTGAAAATGTTTGAACGCATTTATTCATCAGTTTGGAATTCCCTGCCCAACTAGGTGCTCTTTTCCCTGAGAGGGGAGCAAGGCATTTGCCTCCTACAACACTGCAGCGGTGGCAGGAGAGCTGCAGGACGGCTCTGGGAGCTTTTGCCTGCTTGAGCCAGCTGAATATCTGAGAAAACAATAAATTTGAGGTTCCTTCAATTCTTTGTGTGACCTTATTAAAACCTCAGCTTGATTGAGAAGGGGCGTGCGAGGAGGGGGTTTCTTTTGGCAGCGATGGACCCGTACTAGGCTTCTGTCTTCATCTTGGACCTGAAGCCTTAAAATCCTGTGGCAGGAGAATGAGGTGCTGCTGTAGGAGTTCTGTCCCCTGCAAACTCACCAGGTAAGAGGGACTGTCTTTTTGTAGAAAGATACTGACCTCCAGTGGACAAATGGGGCAATCATAGGAGTTCGTTAAAATTTGGCTGTATAAGACCCCAGACAAGAGAAGAAGTTCAAGGTACGGAGATTCCTGCACTTCGCTATTCCCCAGACTCTCAATGCCTTTATTTTTCTGTACAACCACAGAGCAAATATTCCAACGTACCTTGGTGAAATTTCGTCGTCTTTAAAATTGCTGGTCGTCTTAATAAAATGATGTCCCTTCCATTTCCTTCCACCCTGAGGAACGCATTTTCTGTGGAGGCACTGCCCCGCGCAGACAGGCATTCTGAAATAAGAGAAACCCGGCTATTAAGACATGATCCAATGATGTGAGCTCTGCTCTACTAATTTGGTAGTTCCAAGAGGACAAAGACCCTGGAACTGCCCTTTGCAGATCCTTCAACTGTTTGTTCCTCTCTCAGTAACTGCGTGGAACTGCGGTAGAAGCGGGCATACGGCAGAATCTCAGTGCACGTGCAGCTGTGACGACTTCTGGAGGCTTAGAGTCCCCCAGTCCTTGATGAACTTAGAACTAGGCAGAGACGCTCCGAAATGTAAAACTGCCATGAAGCTAAAAGCACTGAAGCGACAAGATGCGACAGCTGAGGAAGTTACTGCACTGCTGCTGAGCTCCCTCCTGCTGGTAAACGTCCTCAGAAGTCCTCTGAGCCTGCCCTAGTTGTGAGGCGATGTGACACTGCACAAATGAAGAGGAGGCCTCCAGGGAAGCTGGGAGAGGGGAGTGGATTGCGGTAGCTTAGTGTTGGATGTTTTCAGCTTTTCGTTCACAGAATCTCAGAGGGGATAGAGGTGGAAAGGGACCTGTGGAGGTCATCTGGTCCAACCCAGCTCCTCAAGCAAGGTCACCTAGAGCTGGGTGCCCAGGACCATGTACTGATGGCTTTTGAGTATCTCTGAGGGTTGAGACTCCCAACCTCTTGGGCACCCTGTGCCAGCGCTTGGTCACTCTCAGTGTGAAAAAGTTTTAGAGGGAACCTCCTGTGTTTCCGTTTGTGCTCACTGCGTTCAGTTCTGTGCTTGGGCCCTAGGGATGCTGAGCATCTCTGCTCGCTAACTGCATTGCTGTAAACATAATGCTTGAGTTAAAAATGGTCAGAGTCCCTCTTTCTGCACGGGAGATGATGTACGGCTGGCAATGGATGTGCTGTTCTGCTTCACAGTTACACAGTAATAAAAATCACAGCCATCACAGTAGTACAGACTGCATTTGCACAGCAGGTTCCATCATCGGACTTCTGATGGCTGTAGCCGAGCCTGAGATGAAACTAGAAAACCTTGGTTGTTCCTCTCAAGCCTTGCTTGGCAGATGCGCTTTGAGTTTCACCACGCTGAAAGGTTTTCTGATGCCCATCAGCAGCCTAATGAGAAATAACCTGAGGACCTTGTTGGGTCTGATGAGGCTGTTTTTCAAGGAGGAGGAGAGCGAGATTTGTGGCTGTCTTTTGGAAAAGGACTGGAAGGGCACAGTGAGGTTTTGGCAGACCTAGTTTTTTCTCCTTTTTTTTGTGAGAAGCATGGGTTTGGATGGGGAGGTAGCTGGGAACCCATCTCCCAGCCAGGAAGGGAAGTGTGTTCAGCAGCAAGAGCGAGTGCTGTTTCCTTGGGCTCCAGTGCTCCTTTGTGTGGTGGAAATGAGTCTTCATAGAAAGCCTTTCCTCTGGTCTTTCATAAGATCACGAGGTAATTCAGGCAGGAGGAGGCCTCAGGAGGTCTCTGGTCCAACGTGCTGCTCACAGCAGGGTCAGCTCTAAGGTCAGACCAAGCTGTCCCTGCTGCCTCTGCTAGGATTTTTTTTCCCAGTGTGTGACAAGGATCTTCAAAATGGGGCTAAACATTCCCCTCCAAAGTGCAATGACTGATGACGTGGGACCGACCACTGCCTCCACCATCGCTCTGAAGAGGAGAAAGCAAACATTTCCTGGTCACTAAGGGAAGAGCACGTAGGAAACACCCTCGCTGTGGTATGGGGAGAGCTGGTGGCAGTGCCAACCTTCCTTTCTCCCCAGGCGGGCTCTCAGGGGAGAAGCCAGCTGGGGTGTTGGTGTGTTTATGCTGCTGCTTTGCTTTCTTTCTCCTCCGGAACTTCTCCAGATACTTGGGGAATGTGAATAGTTGGTAGATGGAAGGTGTCACTGTCTTCCCCTGTCCTCCTCTGGTGAGACAAAAGGGGATAATTCTTCCCCTGGGACAAAGATGGCGAGCTATACTTTTTGCAGCATTGCTGTGTACGCCACACCTTCTCTCATAAGGAATCCATCCCAAATTTTCCTTAGGATGTTTGATGATGTGGCTGTAGATGCAGGTGTCAATGCGCAAAGGCCTAACCAGATTTCATTAGGTGTGTTATTGTCTGGAGCTTGCCAATAAGTCAGCCTGCTGGTGTGAGAACAGATCAATGCTTGAATGGCAACTAATCTATATTGTGAAATATATTATAGAATCTTTAATTTACATAGAGATGAAGCCTGCTTACTGGGAGTGGAAATCAATAGTGGCTTTTATGTCATCCTCTGGGCGGAATATGAAATCTGAAACTCCATAATATCTAAACTGCATCAAGAGATTACAAGCCAATAGTACTAACAGCATAACAAGGATTTTTTTTTTTCCTTTCTTAATAAAGTTGATATATCTGCAGCTTCCAGATGGTTTGTGGTTTTTTTTTTTTTTTTGCTTTATCAGAACAAGAAATGTGTTGCAGGCATTATCATTTTATTAGCTTTTGGGGTCAGAAGCTTGCGATGCCAGGTGGTGTATAAACACCAGGAAGAAAAGGTGATCCCTACAGTCTAACCTGAATTTGAGGGGTAGATGGCGAGCAGCTACATTATTTAAACAGGAGCCTTGGCTTTTTCTTAATTCAAAGCCCACTCATGAGCGCAGAGGTTTGCCATAGACCAAACTGTGCTCAATTTAATGCTGTAAAGATATCAGGCAGGGAGTGGATTCAGATTAAACCCAGCCATCCCAGCAAAGAACATAGAATCACACAATGGTTCGGGTTGGACGGGACCTTAAAGACCATCTAGTTCCAACCCCCTGCCATGGGCAGGGACACCTCCCACTAGACCAGGCTGCTCAAAGCCCCATCCAGCCTGGCCTTGAACACTTCCAGGGATGGGGCATCCACAGCTTATCTGGGCAACCTGTTCCAGTGTCTCACCACCCTCACAGGAAAGAATTTATTCCTAATATCTAATCTAAATCTCCCCTCTTTCAGTTTAAAACCATCACCCCTCGTCCTATCACTACATTCCCTGACAGAGAGTCCCTCCCCATCCTTCCTGTATGTGCCCTTCAGGTACTGGAAGGCCGCTATAAGGTCTCCCTGGAGCCTTTTCTCCAGGCTGAACAACCCCAACCCTCTCAGCCTGTCCTCACAGCAGAGATGCTCCAGCTCTCTCATCATCTCCATGGCCCTCCATGTCGCCAGTGCATTCCTACAGCGTACAGTGTGATTCCCAGTCCAGATGCCATCTGGTGTGGGTCTGCCCATAGGGTAACTGCAGCACCGGTCTGCACCGTGCCTTGGAAGGGCATTGCTGCTGCCTGATTTTGTTGTTCTTTGAGCTGACAGGAGCCGTGTTACAATCTGCTTCAGCCGTTCTGTTCTTCAGGCTCTATTTTTTTCTACAATTTGCTTTGATCTTGAAAAGATGGGAAAGGTGACAATGAAAGAAAACATTTCCATCAGAACAATGTCTCTTTCCAAAGGCTTGTCACAACATGAAATACAATTAAAATTGACTGAACGCCCACAGTTGGTACATAAAATCTTCTGCTGTGCAGTTCATGGTGATTCACAGTAGCAGAGCACAGGGAACGCGGTGCGCCGGAGTATTGATGCTCCCCGGCTGGATCTCTGCAGCTTCTGCAAGTCCAAGTTGCAGTGCTATTTCTCAGCCCCCTCCACCCCCGCTGCTCTCTTGTCTTCTGTATGATGCATACAGTCATTAGGCCAAGACTAACTTTATGCAGGCTCTTTATATCACTTTTTCCTGCTCCGATTTTAATCAGCTTTTCACAACTGAGTTAGCTCTGCCTTAAATCTGCTGTACTTTAACTTACAAAGATGCAAGAGGAACCAGCGGGTGCGAAAGGACTGAAGTAAGGAAAGGAGGGTGACAAAACTGTGGGAGTGGGAGGAGAGTAGGTGCACGGTGTGATGGGAGCAGGGTTGGTTGCCCAAGAAGGGATGGGGAACAGCTAGTTAAGGGGCTACAGCTGGGGATGGAGGGGTCTGGCAAGTCTGAAAGGATGGAGCTGGGATTGCTGGTACCGAAAGCAGAGAAACCTGGTACAAACAGTCAACTAAGGGACAAGCTGCAAGTGGGGGAAACATGATTGGGAGAAGGCAGGCAAAGGAAAAGTGTGTGAGGAAACGGGCAGGGGTCTCTGTGCCTTCTAGACAAATCATTGCCGTGCCTTGATGTGGAACCCCAGCCCTTCTGCTGCTGGGAAGGGTCTTGGGAACCAGAGGCCGAGCCCATTTCTCTGTCTTACTTGAACTGAAGACGGCCACGGGTGGCTGCGCCTTGTCCACTAGCTCATGTTGTAAAGAATGTCAAGAGTCCAGCTGGGCTCGCCCTTGGGATGGTAGTGCTGCGTGTGGGATGAAACTTTGGAAGGCTTTTTAGGCAGGCTGTTTAACTAGCTTGAAAAATTACCTTTTTCAGAGTACATATAATGGTTTCCAAGTGAATTACTCAAAACTGGGACTTTTCGAGACTAAGGTTTTCTCAGAATTTCTTGGAGAATAGAAATTGAAGCGTTGAGCCAGCTTGGTCAATAACCTTCTGTCGTGTGGCTTTTGTGTGTACAGCAGGTACGTGTACAGACGGGCTATTTCTTCTCTAAAACTATGTCTCTACTGCGGCATTCAAAGCCCACATCTAGTTCCTTATTTCTCATGCTGTCATGGGGAAGTCATTTGATTTCTTTGGTTGTGCCCTATCTAGGCAAATAAAATACAGAAGAAAGTTTTAGATAATGCAAATTCCATTAAACAGATTGATGTTTCATAGAAAAGAGAGCAGATTCAGAGACTACTTTTTTTTTTTAAAGATGCGGCCCATTTAATTAGTTATTTCAATAAATTATTTCTTTCAAGGCAATTTACTTCATTTTATCCACAGATAATTCTATTGAAGCACCTGAAGCCTGCGAATCGTACAATTATCCTATCTTCCTATCTCTGTAGATCTCTAGCCAAAACAAATCCCAGGGCTGGCATTTTAATTTGTATTTGCATTTCAGCTCTGCCAGGTGGCTGCAGTTTCTGGAAGTGAGCTAGACTAAAGGAACCTCGTGTGAACAGGCGGCAAAAAATAGACCAGACAGGCTTCTTTTCACCATTCCGGTCCTACGTTACCTTCCCAACAATGAATCTCTTTTGGGATTTGATGTGGACGGACGTGCTTTGCTGCATTTTCATTCATTTCTAGTGAAGCTCCACTTTCTCTGAGGAGGGGCTGCCCTGTGCTGGGCGCCAGGTGAGCACACCTACGTGCCTGCCACAAAGGGTGTATGTGGCACATCCGTAGCGATGTACTGATTCTTCCTGGCCCACTAGTCATTTCAGTAATGGAGGATCAATTTAAGAGTGGACCTGAAGAAAAGCTTGTGTACACCAAAAGTTGGAAATTTCACTTGTAACTACTGAAGGTTGGAAGTTTCTGCCGTGGAAGCATGTCTTAGGAATAGGCATGGACAAAAGTGAAGTCAAGAGCAATCTGAAATGGTACAACATAATCTGTACTATTATAAAAAAAAAAAAATGAGAGTTTCAGCATCCAGCATCCACTGAGAAGGTAACTGTTCCTGAAAAATTTGATTTACATCATACACTATGGAGGTGTTTGTAATCATTAGATTTAGGTTTAGATTGGATATTTGGAAAAATTTCTTCACCGAAAGGGTTATCAAGCATTGGAACAGGCTGCCCAGGGAAGTGGTGGAATCGCCATCCCTGGAGGTATATAGAAGGTGGGTAGACGTGGTGCTGAGGGACATGGTTTAGTGGTGGTTTTGTCAGAATTACGTTAATGATTGGACTCGATGATCTTAAAGGTCCCTTCCAACCTAGATGATTCTATGATCATCTTCATCTGAGGACCTAAGAGTTGCTGTATTGTTAACTGGCTGGTAAGGGGCATGGCACTGCGAAGCTTTCTGGTCTCTGAAAGCAGGTGATTTGTTATGACACTGAGGATGCAAATACTCGCCAAAACCGAACACGTAACAGCACTGGAGCTGGTAGGAGCCATCGCTCTGGGTAGCAGCACTGGCAAAGTCCAATGACAAAGAGTGTGGGAACGAACCGCTGCCTCACTGCTGCGCCATCCACAGAGGAGGTGGGGATTTGAGAACCACACTCTCTGTCAAGCGATACTTCAGGCACAGACGTAACTACGAACAAAGGGTGTAGATGGCACAACGGCAATAAAATTCGTGTTGCTGTATGCTGGAGAGGGGTTTGGTTTGCTCTCTGTGTGCCACCTAGTCATGATGCTCTCTGTGTCTGCACTGACCTGTGACAGCCCAGGCCTACTGCATATTCAGTATTTTTCCTTTTGTGCTAATTTTTAACCATCCTGTAGATTTTTCAGGTGTCCCTTCAGCTGTTGGCTTTGGCTGTGCCACAGCCGCCGCTGCCAAGCCGTTGAGTGCGATTCCCCGTGCTGCTCACTTCGGGTAGGAGATGTCCAACAAGGGCCGAGAATGGCCTGTGAAATGCAAATTGCTCTGCCAGGCAGGAGAGCGAAAGCAAAGCAAACGAGGGTGTCTTCTAATTGAAGGTAATGACAAGGAGGCCAAAAAGCATCCCCTGCTAATTCTTGAACTATGCTGGCAGGAGGCAGAGAAGAAGTAGGAACAAGGGAGGAGAGGAGACCTGCCAGAATGGGAAAAGAAGAGAAAACCAGGACAAAAGGGGAGGTGGCACCGCAGCTTGTCCCGGCAGCCCCCTCCGGCTTTGGTAGGGGGATCTCTGCCCCCCCACTCGCACCAGGACTGACCCACAGCATCCTTCAGCCCCCGGTGCTCGGCTTCTCCTCGAGAGAGAGACAGTTACACGCACAGCGGCCGTCTCCCATCGCTGGGCAAATCCTTCAGATGAGATAGCGCTGCCACTCGCTGCTCTGGTTTTAATCTTTTCCTAATTCTTGCAGGAATATGCATGTGCCTAAGATAATTTTAGTAATGTAGCTTCTGTAATTCCTTTTTATTGGTGCTGTAGAGCTGAGGAAAAGCCCTACTGTCCTGGGAGCTGTACTCGTAAAGAACAAATCTTCTTCCTTCAGTTTATTTCAGTTTCTTTGTCTTTCGAGTGAGACCATGCTCTGGTGCATCCTAAAATTGGCTTCTCGGCAGGGAGGATTAGCTCAAGCGAGGTTTTGTGCTATCCCAGAGGTAGGCGGCAGGAACACTACCCCCAGCTAGTGCGTAGGCAGCTCTGCTGGGTCTGTGTGAGCTGTGCTGCATTTTATTGCACAGACACCACTTGCGGAAGCACCAGAGCTAAGCAGGCTCCTCCAGGAACTCCTCCTCAGCTGCTCCACCTCCTGCTGGGGAGTAGAGTGGTGATGGATGGGCCTCACCTCATGGATGGATGTAAATGTGCGTGCGTGCTATTTCTGGCACGTCTGGATCTTCACGTTTTCTCTATTGTTAGTCTCCATTGCGGAGTACGCTCCACACAGACAGGACTCTCCGCACAACTTCCATCTCCTCAAGTATTTAGGGAGCGATGTGAGCACACACCCCCCCTCCCAGTCTCACTTTCTGCATCCTCCCAGGGAATTCCCTCCTACCAAAAGCAAAGGAGGTTTGGTGGACACCAGTAAAGTGACCCAGGTCAGAGAGCCCAGGTTTCAATGGTGGGGGGGACACATGACATTTTTTCATTTTTTACGCTGTTTTGTGTGTATGTGCTTTCCTTTTCTACAGGAAAACTTAGGAAAGAATGTTTTTCTTTTGAGGTGAAACTTGGGACAGTTTATAACCTAAATTCTCCTTAGGACAAGCCTCCCTGCATCCTCCCCCACCCCCAGGCTGAGCGACAAACCTCACCAGCAGCCTCACGCCCCAGCACCGGCAAGTTGCTGAGAGTTTGGTGTGGGGCAACTTTTGTTGTGTTTTGGGCTGGGCTAACATCCCGTTCAGGTGTTAGTACTCAGGGTTTCCAGTGACCGGCTGCAAATGAACTGGGAAGATGTTTTTCTCCGTCTGATGGCGACGGAAGCTGCCAGGTGAGCAGGTTTTGGCGGGGCAGGATGGCGGTGGGCCTGTTGTAACGAGTGCAGGCGGCTTACGTGGAGATTTCCATCAGGTATTTTTAAGTGTGAGATTTTTTTTTTTTTTTTAAAATGCGTGTAATATAAGTCAGGAACAATTTCTTGTTGCAGGTTCAAAACTCTTCAACAGGACAAAAGCCTAAAATCAGATTCAAAAGTAGTTTGTGAACAGGACTCCTAGCAAGTGGTTTATACAGCCGGCTGGGACGGTGACAAACGAGCTGTTACTTCACTTACTCAGGCGGTTTGATTCGTTGTCGAGCTAGAGCAGGGAACAGTTTCTATAAACTGTGGATGTGTAGTATTTTATTTTATTATTGCAGCAAAATTATATTATATTTAGAGAGATAATGCCAGAGACAATATGGAAAATAGTATTAAGGAATATATATTAGTTTAGCAAAACACCAGCTGCCACAGAGAATTTTCATTTCATAAGCATCACTACTTGATTGGTAATGCTGGCAGCGGCAGGGTTTTTTCCTCGGTTTTTTGTTTGTTTTTTTTTTCCCCCCCTGTGACTTCAGTGTTTTTGAATAGGTCATGTTGGTAGTCCTGGAGACCGGAAGGCTCACTCCATCCAGAAACTGTGCAAGCGTCTCTGTGCGCCTCAGTCCTAGGGAGGCCAGGACGTCTTTAAGTTCCTTATGTGCTCTCGGTTCTTTTCCAGTCCGGCACTGTGAATAGAAGAGCCAAACATCAGAGCCATTATGGACAGCCGTACCAACTAGCCTGACACCCCCAAATTAGTTCAAGTACAGAAATAAATCACGGTGAACTGATAATTGTGATTGGTCTTTATATTTTTTTATTCGTATTAAGCATAGGTCAGCTACGATTCAAAGGTGAGGACCAGGGTGTGTTGTGCCAGGTACCCTGCAGACACGGAGTCCTGCCTTAGATGATCTGGCCTTGAGGACTTGAGATACGCCTACAGCTCAACTGGAGTTGAGTGACCGCGAGACATTCGTTTTCGCAAAGGATAAGCTTTTAACGGTATTGGCAGATTTTCCCCACTCAGAATCCGAATGCTAACGGTGCCTCGTGCTGTAACTCCGGTCTTTCTGCCATTCTGGTCTATCTATTGAGGAGACCAACACACAAGCGTGAACTTACTAAATGCTATTTCTGCCTCTGGTAGGACATAAACACATTGTGGGCCAAGGAAGACCTTGGTCTAATTTTAAGTCATTTTATTTCCAAAGCTCATGCCCCAAGGCAGATCTTCTGTAATGTTTAAAATTTTAAAATGTTTGTGCTATCTTTTGTGTGCACCCAAAGTTATGACTAATAGGGGAAATACTTAAAATTATGGAAGGCATCATGTAAAAAGTGGAAAAAATGGGTAGGGGCGTATTCTTTCTCTGCCCTCCTCCAAAATGTAGGCACTGAAATCATTTGCTACTGTTTAAGGCAGCTGATACCAAGAGGTAGAGGAGGAGGATCCGGAACGTAACCTGTGGCGGCTGTGCCAATAGCTCTGCTGTTACCAAGGTCATTGATTCCTAGCATTTAATGCCAGAAATGGCCATTATATCATCAACCCAGACCACCAATATTTTATAGGGTCTTTTTATTTTACAGACATTTATTCCTCTACTGAGTCCAGTGGTTTGTGCTTGGCTCAAGCCATCCCATCAGCAAGTCTAGCTGTCAGGAGACGGGGACCTCCATTTCCTGGGGACTGTCTTCCAACGCTTACACACCTGGGTGTTGAAGTGGATCTAACTTTCTTCAGCTTCCATCCACTAGCTCATACTACATCACTTTCTGTTTGATCCATGTGCTCCTCATACCTCCTATTTTCTCCAAATGGTACTTCTGCTATGCTATATTCACGTCACTCTTCAGCTTTCCTTGGGTAAAGAAAACAACTTGTCTTCTCAAGCCTCCCGCTGTCCATAAACGTTCTTTTTCAGACTCTTTCCTATGTAAAAACGTTAAAGGCTCTTTTACAGAGTACGTAAAAACATCCTTTTGCAAGTATGGGAACAGACTGGGTTGCAATGTTCAAGGCTCATCTCACCTCAGCTGTACAAAACAAAAAGACGAGATCACCTCCCAGCTGCCTCCGGTGGCACCGCTCACTCAAGGACTCAGCTTACAAAGAAGTGATCCAAGGTACCCGGCCCAGGAGTGTTCCCAAAGTGTGTTCTCCTTTGAACACTGATGCAGGGTTTTGACCCATGGCCCTAAACCCAGGTGTCTTCGGTTGCCACTGGTTGGCGACAGGAAAGTGGGAGAGGGGCGGCCCTGCCGAGGGGCCGGTGGGCTGTAGCTCTCCAGCCCCTGGGGAGGAACAGGCTGTATTTATCTTGTGACAGCTTTATTCAAAATTTGGTTGAGTTTTTTTGGGGGCAGTATGTTTTTAAGAGAAAGATTGGGTTCTGCTCTAAAGAAGCAAGAGACCTGCACCTGATGTGGAGGTTGGGCTCATCATACCCAGAGACACCTCCTGCCGGGGCTGGGCAGCTGTGGTGGGCAGGGAGAAAGAGGGAAGAGGAGTTTGTTTGTGCTGAAAGTCGCTCCCAGGCCAGAAAGCCTCCGTAAAAGGCTCGGTGTTACAAACCGAGCCCCGACGGGCTGGCTCGGAGCTGGGGCAGGAGGTGTTGCAGCAGCTCTGGAGCAGTTCTGCCGGGGCTGCAGCCTACCTGGTGGCTTCAGGGTAAAAGCCTTTGGCTTTTCTCCTGCCCAGGGCTCATTTCTGCATCTTCATGCTCGGAGGGGAAGCTGGGTTCAAAGCACGGTGGGAAGAGCTCTGTCTGGTGGGCTCATTATGCAGAGCCCCCTCCAGGGCTCATACACCCTGCTGTCATATAGGTGGCACAGAAACTTGCTAGGTATCGGCACGGCATAAACCCCGGCACGCTGCATCAAGCTGCACCACGTGTATTTGTCTGCCTTTTCCCCCTATTGACTCTGAGCGAGAGACTCCTTCAGTAAATTATTGCTAGGGCTATCCAGGCAGCAAGCGCCCACACCACCAAAAAAACCCCACACCAAAACCTAAACCCTCCAGTTTCATACCTCCGTCTGCCTGTCACAGGTGATGGGTAAGGCGGCTGGATGCCCTCAGGTGTGTCTCATTCCCCATGAGGACCATAGGATAATTCAGGTTGGAAGGGACCTCAGGAGGTCTGTGGTCTGACCTCTGGCTCCAAGCAGAGTCAGACCAGGTTGCTCAGGGATTTATCCAGTTGGGTCTTGAAAACCTCCAAGGAGAGACTGCACAGCCTCTCTGGCCAACCTGCGCACTGCCTGACTCTCCTGTTGGGGAAGAAGTTTCTCCTTATACTCTGTCTCAGCCTCTTTTGTTTTGCTTTTGCCTGCTGTGTCTCATCCTCTCACCATGCACCACCATAAAGACCCTGGGTCCGTCTTCTCGATAACCTCCCTGTAGGCACAGTTGGGTCCCCTTCAGCCATCTCTTCTCCAGGCTGAGCAAAGCTTCCCCAGTGTCTCCTTGTGGCTGTTGTGGAACCGCCTGTGACTTACCTGTACTGTTACCTTCCCACATGGGTACATGTTCACAAAACAAATCCCTTAACATCAAAATGCAGTACCAGGTGATGTTGATTTGTTGAGCAGACTGATCTCAGTTATCTTGATGACAATTTGGGTATTACAAAGCCTGTATAGGACAAAGCACAGATGTCTATATATTTTATATAAATATCAAAGCTTCCCATCCGTTCCTCTCTATTCTTCTCATCTGCTAAATTTGATTTTATACCCTGCTAAGATTTTGTCTGAGGCTACCAGTATGTCCAGGACTGTGCCCGCCTCTCACCACCCGTCTGCCCTCCCTCCAGCTCAAAGCTCAGGCATCAAGACCAAAATGCTTTCCTCCAGGCTGGGTCCCCCTCCGCTGCCCTGCTGGCTTCCCGTCTTCTCACCTCACAGTTATCTCAAGTGTCACCTCCGTGCCTCACCAGCTACCCACACCTCTGTTGCTCCTGATGGCGAACCAGAGGGAAAGCAGAGCGATCAAGAGTTTTCCAGGTTGCTTCCTGAATTCTTGTTTAATGTTCACTGTAGAGAAGACAGGCTCTCACACAAGACACACTCCATCTTATTGCCCCATTTATTTCTGAAATACCATATCCTAGCTGTGATAGTGGGCGTGAAAGGTACACTCCCGCTCTTCTACTTACACATTCCCTCTGGTTTTACCATCAGCAGCAAACCTGTGCTTTCTCCTGGGCAGCATCTTATTTCTCGGTCTGGTTCTTGTAGTCAGCTGCTGCAACCCGGGGGCAATTACAGTGCTTTACACAGCTGCTAGGCCGTTTTCAGATGGAGTTTTAAGGATTGTTTTTGACTCAGAAAGCTGCAAATGGCCTGTGACCTTTCTGCAGGGAACAGTACCTCTGCTGCAGTTCAACCACTTGATGTGCGTTGCAAAATACCTCTTGGGCTCTGTCTTCACCAGGGAAAAATGAAGCCCTTCTTCATCTGTGTTAGCAAGCATCTGGTAAAACCCTACTGGAGACAAGGCTTTTTGTAACTTTTCATGGGTTAAGTAAACAATATGGTTCTTATGGCCTTTTACCTGATCCACTGACCAGAAACTCCCAGTTGCTGTGTCTCCCCTTGGATTTTCACTGCTTTGGACTGGAGACATGTCTACGGTGCACCAGGGGAGGTGGCACACAGGGCCTCAAAGCTTCACAGAATCCATGAAGTATCTGTACCTTTCCCCTACCCTATTACTGGAACCCTTTAAAGTTACCAGCTCTTTTTCACACTGGTATTCGCTGCTGCATCACCAGAAGGCTGACGCCAGCCTGTTTTACACCATAAGCTGGACAACATGGTAGTTTTATGTTGAGCATTATAACTGCTATGTGGTGGTGCACTCTTCCAGATGATAGAAGCTAGGGACGGGGAGACATACAGGTAATGTGACAGAACCCAGCTTTTTTTCAGGAGTGGAAGTTGCTCAGAACTTTTAAGTAGATGTTAAATTCACTGTAATATAATTTCTTTTAGGCATTAATCCTGCAACTGCACAGCAACAGAGAGCACTAGCCTTACCTGCCCCGTTCTCACAATAAGCCCTTAGACAGGGAAGCAAGAAGGAAGAGCAGCAGATATTTGGATTTGCTGCATGCTTGGTATGGCCTCTTTCTGCTCACATTGCCATCTGCTGTGAAGCACTTTACCCGCCTTTGCCAAGGCTTCTGTAGCTTTGAAAGCAATACTGCTACTTTATCATAAATGGCCTGAATTATTCTATGTATGGCCCTTTTACCTTTCCACTTATACTGGTATCTTTACAGGTCCTTAGCTGCTGTTCAGGATTTTTGCTGCTGACTCCCACTGCGGGGGTCAGAGCCCTGCTGCCTTTTGTCTCAGAGCAGCTTCCCAAAAGGAAGCGCTCTGTCACGGAAGCTATTCACAGGGGAAACTTCACCTACGGCTGCAACGCAGCTGTGTCTGATGTTAAATATGAAACCCACTGATATTTTGACACATGGGAAAGGCCTGTGCTTGGGGAAGTCCTTTATCATACGATTAAGCTGTCATTTACATGGTGTAAAAAATAACTTCTAAGCAGAGGAAAAAGCAACAGTCTTTTTGCAAATGACTGCTGTAGGTGAGATGATTGAAAGGGACACAGCGGCATTTTGTTCTGTTTTTAACTTGACTAAAACAAAGCACTGCATCATTTTGTGAAACAGCGAAAATGATGAAGATTCCGCTGCTTAGATCTCTGGAGAGAGATGTGTGTTTAATGAGTGCTCATTAAAACAGCCTCTAATAGAATCAAGTAGAAGCAGAAAAATGCTAATGAGCATAAGGGAAACTACCGGGCTCTGATGAATGCTTTATCTCATCTCTGAGGAAGAATACAACACTCCTTGGTAAGACAAATCAAGTGTAAATGCGAAGAAAACACTGAATTGATACAACCTGGAAACCAAAGAGCTGCAGTGGTCTGCTGTGTGCATGCTCCTACCACCACAGCCTGCACATCCACAGGACAAGTCTGGCTTATGACACCTACCCATCTAGCCTGGTGACTCTTCCCTCCAGGAGATGCACTGTGGATGTCTGCGCAGCAAACATCTCCTGGACCAGCCAAGGTCTGTTCCCGCACCTGCTCACAACTTGGTATCACAAGGGAAGGAGAACCAGCCTCCCTGACCAGCGCCTGTTGCTCTCTGCCCCTCACAACCCACTGCTCCCACGCCCCAGGGACGTGGTGACTACAGCAGCAGCAACCAGCACCCCGGGAACACTCTCTCGGCCTCCCCTTCTGCTAGGAAAACCAGCCAATTTTAGCCATCGCTCTGCAGGGTGCAGAGGTAGGTCACTGTCACCACCTGAGGAGGGCTGCTGCTGCTCCTGGGGAAGTGGGCAGCTTGCGAGAGTGGTCCCAGAGCTGACGTGCAGCTGCTGAAATTGAGCCAGCCCGAACTGCCCCGTGATGGCAGGCACAGGGGGCTGCAGGTCTAAGACCAGACGCGTCCATTGGCAGGGCTGACTGTGTTTCTGTAAAGGCTGCGCACAAGCTCCGGCTGGACAGAAGGCAAACGCAGACTGTCCAAATGGACCAAGCATTAAGGTCATGACAGTCTTCTGTGACTTCTTCCTAGAAGGGGGGGAAAAAAAAACCAAACCAAAACCAACCTCAGCACAGAGAACTCCAGGGACCCTAAAATAGGCTGTTTAATTAAAAAATACCACCGCTACCAACAACAAAACCCAGAGCTGCTTTATTAGTTCTCGAAGAAAGCTGTCTGAAGGGACTGGGAATGCAGTATTGAACAATAAATCCTGGAGTCCATTTCCACAAGAAACTAGGCTGCAGAAGGAGCCAAAGCATCGAGGGAGAGATGAGCTGCTGCTGCGCGGCCCTGGCTCAGCGCAGCATACGCTGCCTCGCCAGGCAGTGAGCTCAGCCCTATCTGCAGAGCCACGGAGCCAAGGGAGCGTCTGCAGGCTGCGCAGGGACCTCCGCAGTCCCTGCCTCTCGGTCAGCGGGGGCGAAGTGGAAGCTTGCCCTTGTTTCTCTCCCGAGAGCAGTGGGTCGATCTGATCCGCTTGGATGTTCAGGAAGGGAATATTTTTCTGTTGGGTTAAATGGGCAAATAGCAAATGCTTCCTTCTCCTGCCTGATGCCCTTGGAGATGCACTGTTTGGCTAACAGTAATTTCCATGGATGTCCCCACGCTGCATCGCCAGTGGCACCACTGGGAAAGGCCAGCTCTTGGAAAAAGCTGAACTGGAGGCTGCAGCAATGGATGACACGTAAGAGAGAAGGGGGGGGACATGAAGGCTTCCTGAACAGCAGTCCCCTCTTTGTCACCCCCTCCTGCGAAGGTGAAAGACTAAGAATATCCAGGGATCGAGGGGAATCCCTAGGTTAGTTTGAGATTTTGGAACCCTCTGGCTCCCAGTTAGACCTGCCTAATGTCTGAAACTGGAGTTGTAAGGGCTCTCTCCCACCTTGACTTGCCAGACTCTCTGCACTCCCCTTGTAAGCTGAATGATTTGAAGTGTGGTGATTCTTGTTCTGGAAATTGTAAGAGAATGCTTTTGAGCTTGACAGCTCAAAATGATGATGATGGCAAACTCGATGCATCTTAAAAACGTATTTATATAGGCTCTGTGTCAAGCATCACTTAAACCCCATACATCATGATAAAAAATGAACATGAAACCAGCTCTGCTAGGCTGCTGGTGGAAAGACAGCGTCCTGGTATGTTAAAATACCTTTTGTTGTCAGATAAAGAATGCCTTGCATTGAAAGGCCACCATTTTTACAATTAGCACAAAATAAGGGGATGAAGCACTTCAGCAGATATGAAAGAACAAAATCCCAATAAAATCCGCAAGCGGAAGACCCTCGAGAGCTGATTTGCATGCAGTAACCAAGTGTTGGCGGTAACATGCTGTACAGCACTGGGTTTGCTCAGCTCGCATCCAAGTTAGAGGAATGCAGAGAGTAACAACCGCAGGGAGCATTTCTGTTATGAGGATGACATTTCAATTAAAAAAAAAAAAAACTAAAAAAAACCCCCCAAATTAGGTTTGAGTTGCTAGCTTTAAAAGAAATTCTAGAGGAAAAAAAAATAATTTAGATCTGTATGATCGTAGATAATTTCAAAAAAACTTCGGAAGTTATATATGAATTGGAGCTTTTTAAAAGCCTGAGTACCTGCAAATGGAACTGTCTCTGTCATACATGCCAGATTGATGATATTTCCTGTACAGATTTCAGTGATGACCACAAAATATCCATGAACAGCAGAAGCCTCACACTTTGCACAGACATCACAGAGTCAGGCTATAGGACAGTGGTGAGGTTGTAGACACTCTCTGATACCCTGCTATAAATAAGATGATTCACAAGAATTCAGTAAGAAGGTAAGACACACTGCACCGTGTCCCAGCGGCTCATCTCTGATGTGACCTACAGACACTTAAAAAAAGACTGTAGAGAACAAGCATGTGCACCTGGAATGCTGCAGCCAAGCCTCCTTGAACCAAAGAATAACCCTGGACTACACTCTTTTAATTTCCACTTGTGGGCCTCATATAAAAAAAAAACCTTTATTTTGCTTACTCTAGCATAGAAATTATTTGATGTCCCGACAGCTTTCCATTATTTTATCCTTGTAAACACACTGACTGTTTATTATTGTCCACAAAGTTTCCTGTTGCATACCCATCATTAAAACCTCTGCTGTTACCCTCTGCTTAGTCCCAGATTTAGCTGACATACCTGATATCCAACCAGAGTGCATAAAGCACTACACATTTGGCAAGGGGGACAAAGTAGCTGTTACATGGTGGTCTAAGCATTGCCAATGCCTCAAGTTCCCAGTTAATCCAAAACACTGCTTTAGTAACAGTGCTGTTTCCTGACCTCGTGATACTGCTGCTTGCGTTGAAGCAGGACATTATCTGCACTACACAAAAATGCAGCCCAGATACCTACCAGTTCTGTAACACCATTAATGCCTCCACCATTTTAACAGGAATTCCTTTACAATTCTGGCTGAGTACCATTAAGTTTTTGCAGATAGTTACTATTCTATTTATTGATTTGTTCAGACACTTTGCCCTCTTAATGATATTTCCATCTGAGACTGCTAGGGAGCTGTTAGGCTGATGCCGATGCTGTCAGGTGCGGAAGGGACACCAACATAACAATGCCAAGACCCTTGAGCCATCCATCCCTGGCTCCTTCCTGATCTTCCTAACTGCAGAAGCAGGTTAAATGCATCATATGGTCAGAACAGCTTCAGTTTATTGTCCTATTTTAGGCTCCAGCAATTAAGCCCAAAGAGATCCCAAAACAGCCCTGGCCACATGATTTCAATATTGGCTTCTCCGTTAAGTGAAACATTTATTTCCCCTCCCTCTCTGTTGTTTCTTCCCATTAACTTTTATTCATTTTCCAGTTTAATAGATTGGATGGCTGATAGCTCCTAAGGGTCTATACTGTGTAATTGCAGTTCATGTTTAGTTAAGCAAAAACCATTTATCAAATACATCCCGATCACCACTGAGTTGTAGTCCTTTTGGCTGTAGTTTGACTGCAGAGAGACAAACTGGGACTCTACCCCTGCACCATGACACCAATTTCTTCTTCTCTAGATAAAGTGGCTGGTGCCTGAATGTCTGATGTGAGGTGGGGAGGACAGCTGCATCTGGCAGAAGTAAACATCACTAAGATCTCCTCAGGATACATCTGCACTGCAGGACTATAGTCCTGCATAGTACAAAGGAAGCAGCCTCACTCTCCCTTACTTACCTGAGTATCTGTCAGTCACTGGTCAGTTTTTTTCAGAAGTCATATTTTCACTGGCTACAGTACACAGTTTTACAGTTTTATAGTTAGAGATGTAGCTCATTTCATCAGCTTATATGCCTGGAAAGTAAGTTGGGTATTCAAGAAAACCATTCAGAAGAATTAAAATATACCTTTTTTTTTTTTTTAAATAATTTGGAAAATGAGACAGACCACCATTTTCTTTTAGCCTGTCTGTAACAGTAAAATTGAAAAAAACAGAACTCTGATCATGCATCTGATTTTGCAGTTACTTAATTGGAAGATCAGGACCAAAATTCTAAAAAAAAATAATTTAGGTTAACATAGTTTCTTTCAACTCTTACCTCTCCCAGTTAACGATCACTAAGTCAAATATTAAGTATTTACATTCATTTAGCAAGACCCAATGCAGAGCCTCTTGTACATCCATACTGAATTTTGTTCCCTAAGACTGAGCATATACAATGACAATAAATGGCAGCGTGTCAGAAGAGAACTGCAGTAGAGGTAAATTAACTTGGATAAGGGACGTAGACTTGGAAGGGCACCCTGGCTTTCATTTACAACTCTATATTCAAGAATTCCTGGTAGCTCTTCTTTCAGACTTTTTGTACAGAACTGTAGTGCCTGGTATTTCTTTCTGCAGAGTTAGTGGATGCAGGGGACTCCAGAAGTCCAACTGAAGTCTGCACATCTGAATTTAATCCCCTAAGTTTAGTTAGTGTCATCAGCCATCTCTTTGCACTGGAACATATTTAATTTTATATTTTTAGAAATAATATCATTTTGTTATTTGAAATAGAATGTGCAATTCAATTAAATGAAACGGACAACCATTCTTTTTTTTAGAAAGGAAAATTTATTTATGGTTACATATACCACATATAAAATTAACATTTAACTGAAACGTAATTGTTTCAATCATTTATGACTAAACACTTACAATGTTAACTACAAAACTGTACAGTTTATATTTATTAACCGATTCTTACAGCATAGTGCAATTGTAACATTTTATAAACAAAATGACTTGTGCCTTTTTTTAAATAAAGTGCATTAAATGACTATCTTGTATACAACAAGAAGCTCTGTAGTTGCAATCCAAAGCCTTAATCTTAAGGGAAACTGAGGCAAAGATGTTTCACTTCTTTTTAAAATTACTTCATATACTGGCAAGCTATGGTTCAAACTTCAACGACAGTTAAATGAAAAAACCCTAAATTAGTATAAGAAATAACCACAGGTCTTTATGTACTAAACCAGTAATTGGTTCTCATATGAAAAGCACAACATACAGAATTTAAATTACTGGTTTAAAGCCATTTGACTCCTAATGAGACCGTGTATCATGAGAGCTACCCCCATGCAGCTGCTTTTGCTGAAGCTTTTAGAATTCAGCGTGGAACCACACTGCAGTCAGTAGTATCAGGGGTTTACACGAATTGTACATCGTTTCCTAGGAAAAGTTCTCTCTGAGAATTTCATGAGATAAGCACGGTAATTCACAGGTTATTTTCAATTGCATTTGGCAATAAAAAGAAAGTAGGAGTCTATTTAGTATATCTAGAAAATTACAAGTGATCCTACTAGCCCAGGATATTCCAAATTTCATGGCCTGAAGTTAAATACAAAGTTTTAACAGCTTTATTTCAGAGGCACAGTTATAACATTTTATCGTATGATTTTTTTATTTGTTTATTTGTAAACACATTTACAATCAACTTTTGTAGGTTTTGGCTGTGACAGTGAAGCTGAGACCAAACAAAGGATGACACGACTGTAGATTTTAGCCCTAAAGAGTAAAAAGATGTAGTCATACAAAATGGATAAAGCCGTAATGTGTCTCTTTCTAGAAATAGTGACAAAAATAAGAATGCCCATTTCCTTTGGTGGGCTCTGGCTAAGGCCCAACAGAAAAGTCCATATTGTTCTCCTCCTCCATACGTACATGGGACTGCTATCAGCTTCAATGGAAAATATATTTGAGCACAGGCAAGTAACCCTAGAGATTGCCTGAGTATTTTGCTGTATATGTAATCTCGGCAATTTACCTGCCTCTTCAGCTGCAATACCCATTCCACACTTTTGGCACAAATCACACATACTGTTTGCACATTCTGGAAAACCACATTTTCCTCCTATACATTTTAACCTGTGGGACCAGCCTGGGTTCATGAGCAGGCTACTGTATATTCAGCTGCTCTGCTCTGGGACATCCGCTGTGTAAAAAGCTGTGTGCTGGAGCATGCCAGCTCCCAGCAATGAGTTACTCTCCTCCTCCTCGACTTAGGGAAGTCTCTGCTGACATTCAAAGGGAAATACAAAAGAAAGGAGCTAAAACTTGGTTGGAATGTGATCAAAGAAGGGTCACTATTTTCTATCATGTCTTCAGAAAGCTCTCTGCTGAGAGCAGAGCTCCCTTCCAGACCCTGTGATCAACGCTGTAGAAAGGCTTACCTCCGTGCTGTTTTGTCGTGAGCCCTCTGGGGCAGAGGCACCGGAAAGTGGACTGACCGTTGCTCACAAATAGAGTGAGTACATTGTCAGAGGATAACCAAAGAGCAGCAAAACAAAAGCCCATGGACGGGGCACCACTCCCTGAGCTTCGCGGGGACACAACAGTACATCCCGTTCAGGATGTGGGTATCTCAATTTTCGAAGGACCAGGTCATGCTGCTTTCATTTGCATACTATAAAATATGTCTTCCCTGAAAGCAGTGGAAGCTGTACTCCTGATTATTTTGATGGGTTTCATCTCAGCAAACACTGAAGAAAGAGGAAAATTCTATAGGGACCATAAACAATCAATGCATTAACAGCTCCATACCTTGGCCCTAAATCTTATAGGTCCTAGTCCCTTTTCCTAGAATGCCCCTAAAGCATATATGTATTTCATGTGCCCTTTAAAAATAAACGTATAAGATTTTTTAGATACTATAATATCGCCCAGCTTAGCATCAGCCAGTGCAAAATGTGTACCTGTGTCATATGACTGTGTGGACTGCTATTTAGACTCAATGATCTGTGCAGTCCTGTTACTAAAGCACCTACAAAAGACACACAGAGAGAGAAAACAGGTAACAGTATGTGCAGGAACATATAACTGCTATATAGACTCCTGTTAGTGATAAATATCCTTCTTGTACTCTGTCCCGGGTGTGGCCATATAACACATTCCTGTAACCCCAAAACTGGCAGTGGGATTTGTCCAAATTAAAGACATGAGAATTCACCTCCCTTCCAAAACCTCTGGGTTGTCTTTGTTGAAATATTGATTACTCATCACTGACTCTCAGTGTTTGCAACATTCATACAAGTTTGGCAATGCTTTTCTTTAATCATATGATACTGCCTCAGCAGAGAGGTTACACTTTGACCATTACAACACTGAAGGTATCTAGCATATCATACATATAAAAAGTAAATTAAATAATCATAATTATTATGTGTATATATATTACATTTAAGTATGCAATTATGCTATTTAAGTATGATAGCTCATAATACTTAATTAGGTTAATGGCATACCAAAATACTCTTAAGACACTGTTTCTCCACTCAGCGTGTAATATAACTAGTACTTATGTTCTTTAAGTTAAACCTGGACATAGGTATTGTCTTTTAAAAATTAGTTTATACTTTTAAACGAAAAAAATATGTATTTTGTTGGCATCTGTTCCTTAAAAATGGAAGGCCCCTCCATTTTCCAAAGTAAATCCTTGCAGAATGCAATCTTCAGCATGTGCAGTTAGTATTGGCTTGTTTTTCCTTTGAGAAACTGAGACTAGGCCTGCGCTCAGACATCCTGGTAGATCGTATGGTTGGGATCAAATGGTTTGAGGAAAAAACAGTATCACCAGTGTAAAGAAAACTGTAGCAGTTCACTTGCTCGCCCCCCCCCACCCCCGCAGGCAAATAATAAGTTTCCAGTGTAACACAAATGCTCACTCAAGTTGTTCAGTGAAAAAGTGCTGCTGATACATTTGAAAGGGTTATAACAAACTATTAAAACTTTTGTAAATAAGCTTTTACCTAAGAATGCAGCACTGTACTTATGAGAGGCAGGTTCTTTGAACCATAGAATCATTTAGGTTGGAAGAGACCTTTAAGATCATCAAGTCCAACTGTAAATCAGTGTTTGTCTTGAAAGAAAGACTGTGCCAGACATCTTACTACTGGGGGGGAGAACACTCCACCCCCACTCCAGTAATCCTATGGCCATCAGCTGAATTACTCTATACTAGTAATTTAACGAGGCCCCTAAATGCGCAGTGAATGTCCGTAAGTACTCTATGTTTTTTAGAAAGGTCTGTTTTACTTAAGAGATATCAGACAAATAAATCCATTCACTAATTCTGGGACATAAAAGTCCTCCCTCCACCTGGGAGGCGGAAACCGATAATACTATCTTGTCCAGTCAAATATTTAGCATATCAGCAAGAGTTTGCAAAAATTGCCTTGGCATATGTAGAGTGCAAAACAAAAGGTTTGGGGAGGTGAGGATATTTTCTTCAAAAGGCAATTCAAAGAGTTTGGGATGCAAGTTTGATTGATTTTTGTTTTAAAATGAGGTTTAGTCTCTCAACCCACTTGCAAAAATCCTCCGCTGGAAAATCCCCCCTTATCCTTTCAATGGCACTGAATTAGTCTGCATCACTGCAGTGACGCACTAGTTAATTACGATATGGTTTCATCTAACCTGCCTTCATGTTTGTTTTTTTTTCCTTCTCTTCTAGGAGAAACTTGTATAACACAGTGAAATACGCAACTGTTTCTTCTTCTTGTCTAGCTTACAAGATCACAATAATTTTGCAAAAAGCCTGCAGTGTGGACCGAACTGCTGTCTGTTCTACTTTTATATTTTCAATGTTTTTCCACAAAAAACCTCTTCTGATTTCAAGTAGAATAATGTCAGACTGTGCTAACAAGACAAGTTATAACCTGGATAAAACATATGAGGTCACATTTTCAAGGGAGGAGGACCTACCTGCTGACTATTATTTCCTCCTTTCTGTTCTCTGGGCACCATTCAACAAGAACAGCGATACCACCAGCCTCAGGGGAACGGGGACTGCTGCACTTCACCCCAGAACAATGGCAGTCCAGAGTCCCTCTCTGGTGTTCCATGTACATCAAGTAAGGTTCAAAATAACCTTCTCACAGGGGATGCATTCTTTCAAGCATCCTTCCTATCCAAACTCCAGAACCAAGTACCTGCCTGATTCACCAAGCCATGAAGACTTCCATCCTCTCATCTTTCAGCATCCACCTAATATGAAAGCAGATATCCTTGCAGTTCATCCAGATTTCTGATCCATTAAAAGGAATTGCACATTCTTGGTCTGATGAAGCCAGTAGCACCCAGTTTTATGGGGTAATTCCCTTTTGTACCAAAAAAGTATTTCCAGATATGAGACCCTTCAAGTTTACTGGGAGTCATCCCATCACTCTTTTGCTGACAGATGGGGCACATATGCATGCTTAAATTATCTTTCCTGTACTATTGCTTATTCATGACATGTAAATCACACCCCTTCCCTTTAGTCCCCTCTCTATAAACAGAGATTGAGAGATTTCTTTTTTCTCCATTGCACATCTCTGGAATACCACTAAGCCAAACTAAACATGGCATTGAAAGAGAGGGTAAACTTTATATAATGGCATTCAAAAACCAGGAAAAAAATCAGGAAACTGAAATATTATTTAAAATTGTGTTTCCCAGTTTACAGTAATGCACTGTTATCTGTGCTGACATTTTTTTTTGTTTAAGCACCAAATTTCACATGCTTTTGAGTAGCCCTGCTGCCTCATACCAGTCAAGTTACAGAGCTTCTCGCTAATATGCAATACGCTAAGAGGCCAATACACGTGAAAATTTTGTTTTTCTAAGTTTACCACTAAAGTTATCAAACTGTTTTCGTGAAGTGGCCTCCTGTGGTGTTATTACAAAGATGATGTCTAGTTGCAAACAACAATTCTGACTGCAAATAGCTATTTTTTTCTCCTTTAGATAAATATGTAAAGAAGGACAACCTCTGGTTCTAGAATTGACTGCTCCAAAAGGCAGCCAAGTAAAACCTTAAAATGTTTCTCAGACCTTCTCCCAAAGAGATGTGATGAGTCTACATGTAGATATTTAACATAAACCTTAACTACTACTTTCACAGATCTATCTGCATTCTTGATCCACCTCAAAACGTACATCACCATGATACCTTTCCTGCATAGTAAGCCAGTAGCACTTAAAAATATTCTTGAATTCTTAGACTCTCACTGGATACAGATCCTATGTTCTATCTGAGATTGTCTTCTTGCAGCACTATGATTTAAAGAAATGCTGTTCTTTTTCTGGTGCTATTCCTATACACATAGGAGTTGATCTGTCTACAGCTGGTGTGCAGGTATCCTGTTCTTACTCCTATCTTTTGCTTCTACTTTTGCTACAAAGCTTTTACACTGGCTTGTGGGTATTCAGGATTTTTTTGAAAGTTGCCAGAGTTGGTTTCTGTTTCAAGGACTAAGAACCATCCAGCACCTCAGATAAAGTGACCACGATAGCTGGTGTTTTTTTAAACAGCGACCACGCTGTCCAAGTCTTAATTGTCTTTATTTATTTATTGTACATACAAAAAATAGACCATACATACTTTCTCTCCATAAAAGTCAGGGTCAACATTTTGAAAATATGGTTCTGCATGTTACAGAACCACATTATTTATTTTTTTTAAAGTAATGAGAGTGTAGTTATGTTTCAGGGGCTTGATTTGTAGCTACTTTATCCCAACTTCCAGTCACACTGCAGGTTGCTTAACACTTTTGAGAAATGTATCTTATTTTTAAAAGCTAAAGAATCCCTAAGAAAATGAGGCAACAGAAAAATAGATCTTTGGGGATGGAACAGCTGCTGGCCTAAGCCAAACCTCACTACTGTCCATGGAGGGGTTTTACCAACTCCAGGAAGCTTCAAGGCCGGCCCCTGAACATGAAGGATGGATGCAGGGCCTTATGTCACCGAGTGTCCATGCTAGGAAGATACAGCAGCCATAGCAGGCCTTTCAGGCTGCTTCCAAATACACTGGGTATCGGTAAGGTTTTTCTTCAATGATACCATAACTTTCTTCTTTTAAAAGCCAAGCTGCCTTCAGAATAGGCTAGCACCATTTATCATATGCATCTTGATGGGCATCATAAATCCAGGTATTCTCAGTTTTTGTTTGGTGAAGAGTATTCTCAGTATCAAGTTATAATCACAATCCCTGAACGCAATGAAATTTATCCAGTGAATGCTGTACAACTAAATGCCAAACAATGAAAATAACAAAAATCCCCACTACAGTACCTAATTGTCTCTTGCAAATAGGATGAATTCAGGATCCAAGAACTAAGGTAGAAGGTTATTGCTGAGTAATTCTATTCAGGAACTCAATAACTGTAACACAAACCAACCAGAAATGATGTCCCACATCAGTCTGATAGCAACTGCTTCACAAAGGAAGACTTCTGCTTAAAGTCCTTATGCAAGTTACTATTTTTTTTGTCTAAAGAAGATATTGCTTCCTCTCTATTGCTCTGAGTTTACTCAGCAGTTTATAGTACCCGCAACATGGAGGATTTTATTGCTCTTGTGCTAAAAACATATTTCCCCTTATTGCTGAAGTCTTACTGTTAGGAGAAATGGTCAAAAAAAAAGGCAATTAAAAAGAATCCTCTCCCAAGCTTTGAGGATGAATATATGAAAACACTGACTACAGTAAATTTTGCCCATGAAGATACAATCTGTTACTAACTTTGGGTTGAGTGTGTTAATAAATAAAAATGAACTTCAGTTCTTTAAACTAAGTTACGCATTAAGAAAAAAGTCTTTTGTCCTTACAATGGAGGTATGAAAGATACTTCACTGTACATAGAATAGTGAATCTAACACCCCAACCTTACGCACGGGTGTTGTTTAATGGGACACCAAAACAACAGAATCCTGCAAGACAGCTGGATTTCTGCCAGTTTCAGAGGGATCTTGGATGGACACTGGCACCTCACCATATGGAAGCGGGGCCTACACTGTAACTCTGAGGTGATATCAGAGAATTGTGTAATTCTGCAGGGTCTGAAAAGTGGCTGGCTGTCAAACATTTCTTTTTTGCAAGTGAGGTAGGCAGCTTTGTACCCACAGGTCTGGCCCTCCTCCCAAGAGTTTGTTCACAGGTGTGTTATATCACATCTATCCAGTACTGCAAACCACATTAAAGCTTGATCTGACAGCTGTGGGCAAATCTCTGTCACTGACTCCCAGGAGGATTTGCTGGTGCATGCTGCACAGTCTCAATTTAAGAACATATTTCTGGAAGAGAAAACATCCTCACTGGAGGTCACAGCAGTAGCTTGAGAGGCACAATCATGTTTCTCATCTGTTTGTGGTGAAAGGTAACCACGCGCTACTCCTCAAATGAGGGCAAGTCACATCCCTATGAGCTAGCTTTGTGGAACTTCTATAATTAATCCTTCTTTCCACCATTTGACTCACACTGCTCCTCAGGAGAGGAGCTTCCAATTACAAATCTCTCTGCTCTGGCACAAGGAAAAGGTCGGCTCCCCCAGCACTCTGGAGAGCCTCTGCGGATCCAAGCAGCCTGTGGAGTAAGGAAGATGACAAGGACACTAGGTGAATCAGCATGAGAAGAGGGGACGACATTATCTCCCTCTGTGCTGTTATTTGCTGGCGTCCCTACCACCCGGGTGCTGTGGAGAGAAAAACACCAGTGCCTGTGAGGTTATCCGAGAGGATGAGAACAGGTCTGCATAAGCAGCGTAACAGTTGCCCTCAGGACTAAATTTTGGTAACAGTTGTAGCTGCTCATCCTCATCGCACTTTTTAGCGATTTGATACAGAATAACAATTGGAGAAAATAAAGGGAGGGGGATGTAAACTTTGCATGACTTCAAGTCATTTTTTGTTTTAAAAAGTGCCACTGTACATTATTCAGCCTGACTTTTACTGCCAATTATTCCCAATACTTTGCACGCTTGCAAAACTGCATGCATACATCGTATGGGTATTTATGAAGTGATTATTTCTTATACAAAAATTCATAACAAAATAGGTACAAAGCAATGACTAGAGTTTCATTAGCATTCAGAAGTAGATAAAAGAACACCGATATCCTACACTGAGCAGGGGTCATTGTCTAACTGTGCTGAGCATCTGTAAATCACAGTGAAGCCAAGGGAGCTGCAAGTTCACAGCTCTACTGGACCATGCCATGCAATTATTAAACTAATTGGATTACAAAGTAAGAGACAAATATCATGAAGATTGAACCAATAATGGAATTTGAACCCAGCATTGCAACTAAAATTAATTATTGCTCATAAAAATCCCTACAGAGCCTTGTTTACAGACAACTCATTCACATTTGAGATTCAGCTTTGTGTATAGCATATGATTCTTAACGTCACAGAAACTTTGCCACAAAAAGCTACAGTCATCCAAACATCCATGTGAAAAGGACAGATTCCATTTGGAAAAATCCAGACCAGCAACACGGTTGTCTCTACTATCTATACTATACAGGTATATTTTTTTCATTGAACTGTAAATATTGCTATTTTTACACTTGAGTTTGTTGGGTGTTTTAAAACTGTAATAGAATATATTGAAGCAACAATACAGTATGCTGACTTTGACCTTCAAGGGAATATAACAAATATGCCATTCTTTGATAACCTCCTACTGATGCCAGGGCATTAACACACTGAGCAAATCAACAAATCAACAGTAATGGAAGCGGTTCTATGAACTCCCATGTGCTGACATTAGGGCAGACCTTAGGTTTCACAAAGACATCTGCCAGGAAGATTTTCTCTGTGACAATCAAATCTTCAAATTAGAAAACAATGTTTTATTTCCAGTGCATTCTAATGTGGCTTCAGTAAAAGGTCAGAAGTGGTTTGAAAAGCTCTGCTTTTTTGACCAGAACAATCATCCTATAATGAACTGAACTGACACATGTACAGTGTGAAGTAATGGATGAAACTGCCAGAAAAGGAGAAAATATTGTTTCATGTTGCAGTTCTGGTTGCATACAATTATGAACCAGATATGCTCTGAGAATTTATAAACTTCAGTATTTTAAATTATATAGCAGAACAATGAAAACAAGTGGTGATAGCTTTGACTTGATAACAAACTTAAGGGGAACCATTTCACGTAGATGCTAAATACGTGTTGCAAGCAATTTGTAAGTTATTTCCTTATACACTTCTGAAAAGATAAACTTGTCTGAGAAACTTAGTGTTGCATCCATTACAAACACATAGCCAGAAGAGGCCATATTGTTTCATCAATTTCAAAACGTACCACTGAATTATTTTTAAAATTAATAATGAGCTCTGATGTCCCACATCTAAGTGAAAACATATGGCTGACTTTTCAAAAGAAAGGCAAAGTGTATCTTCTGTTTTAACATCCTGCCAGAACTCAAGAGAGAACAGGTAACACTTTAAAACAATTATCAAACTAATTCATGCCGAGACATAAAATAAAAAGCTATACAAGTACTTACTCTCCCAGAGCAAATTTGTTGCACTGACATATTACAATAAATACCACATAAATCAGTACAATTGGCCATTATTTTGAAGAGTATTATGATGATATACAAATGGGGTAACAGAACATGGTCTGTTGTTTGGGTTTTTTTCCTGTTCTAAAATTAATTAGAGGGAAAAAATATCCTGACAACAGGCTGTAACATGCAGTATGACTGAACTCAATCACATAAACAATTTCAAGGAAGGTATGCTGTTTCAATCTAATTTTAATTAGCAAACAATGTGAAATCATGACAAAGTCTGTGTAGTACAACAAAAAGACCCTGAGTAACATTATAAATCTGTAACACTGATTATTTTGATTTTGGAAATCTCCCTTAAACCACTTGATTCATTTTGGTCACTGGGGTTTTCTGTTTACAAAAAGGTCAGTGCATCCTGTGGTTTTTATGTGAACCCATTACACACCATTTAATGAATGCATCTAAACCAAAGACAGTGTCGCAAGAATGTCTGGAAAGTAACATGTTAAGGAGCGTCCTCCTAGCTGCCAATCAGACATCACTGGGTGATCTTGCTCTCTGAGACAGGTTAGAAGGAATACAGCCACAACAGATGAGCCAAAGTGCTTTCTGTATCTCCTGGTTTCTAAAAGCATATATTACAGGATTGATGATGGAATTGTAGGTAGCTGGCAGGAGGGTGGCATAGGTGTATATAGAAGGATAGGTGTAATCTGCTATTAAAGAATAGAGAGTAAAAGGCATCCAGCAAGCAGCAAAAGTCCCCAAAATAATGGCCAAAGTAGACACTCCTTTTCGGGTGGTCACATAGTGGGAAGTGGCCAGGAAATGGTGTTGCAAGGCAATCTGATGGGCATGGCGCATCACGATTTTACAGATTTGAATGTAGAGCTGCAGCATGAGGGCAAACATAAGCAAGAAAGAGACCGAAAGGACTGCTGCATTATTTTTAGTGAGTGGTCTGATAACACTGCAGGTGGATTCATCTCTGAGGCAGTTCCAGCCCATTACAGGCAGCAGTCCAACACAGATAGATGCTCCCCAGAGCAATATAAGCATGACATAGGTAAAAGTGACAGTCCTCTCTGAATTGTAAGTCAAAGCATAATACAGGGAGAGGTAACGATCAACAGTAATAGCCAGCAAGCTGCCGACAGATGCTGAGAAAGAGGCAACAATCAGTCCAATCGTAACCAGTTTCGTAGCTTCTGATTGCAGAAGGTATGCAAAAACAAAATTGATGATCAATCCAATGCCTGCTAAGAGATCTGCCAGCGCCAGGCTGCCTATCAGGAGGAACATGGGGGCACGAAGACTGGGATTATGGAAAATGATAAGAACCACAATGGCATTTTCGCAGGAGATAAGGGTCCCTGAAGTACACAAGACAATGTCCCAGGGGTTTACCAAAAGCTCTGGCTCTGGGTCTACGACAGGAACCAGGGAGGAGCCTGCGGCTGAGGCATTCTCGGTAGAGCTGGCTTCTACATGATCCTGAGGCAGCCAGCTCAAATTAACCTTCAGATCTTCATTCATTTTAACCCCTGTCTTCTTCAACGGAAAGACATGTTTTTTAATGTTCAGACACAGCACTGGATACAGCACCCCCGGAGCATGCAATGCCCTAGACGGCAACACCAATCTCATGTGCAGGCAGGCACTTGTTACATAAATGTGACAATAAAATAAAATTTAAAATAAAAAAAAAAAGAAA
>VZUD01000081.1:5683397-5695101 GCA_013401065.1 Cepphus grylle
AAATGGGAGTCTCCATCTTCTTTGTAGCCACCCTTTAAATACTGGAACAAAGGGACAATTAGGGACACATGGTCAGATTTGCAGAGCTGTTACGTATTGGATGGTGCAGGCAGGCCAGTTGGGCTTTCAGTGGGTTAGAAACTGAACTTGCATAAAAGCCACTGGGTCAGAGGAACCCCAGCAAACACCTTTAGACACCAGATGTAGATGTTTGTGCACAGAAGATAATCTTCCAAGGTCCCCTATATTGTCAGTGGAGAGAAGCATGCCCTCCAAGGCATGTCAAAATAGTGGGATGAGTTGATCTTTTGAAGAGCCTCGGCAATTTTAAGAAAACATGCTTTGTCCTCATTTGCACACTATATACCTGAAGCACTTGGGAAAATCTGGCCCCAGGAGATGACTGGAATCTGGAGGGAAGAATTCCTTCTCCCTTGTTGAGTAATGCGCCCAAGCCAGCTCGCGTGGTGCCATCCTTCATTCAGGTCTACCTCGGTCATTGTGCTAAGCCTTGTGAAACTGTGCTGGATGATTCAAGATGATTCATTCATATTTCTCGTGACCCTCCTGCTGTATAACGAGGATTAACAATGAGTATCACCTTGTTGCTGATCGCTGTCTTCCTGATTTATCCACTGATTTCTTATGTGACAGCGTAACAAATACTTTCCTGTGATCTAGACTGAGTATGTTTGGTGTGTTTCTGCATCTGTCACTCCTACATTTATAACAATTGCATTAAAAAATGAAAAAGCTTTTCTTCATCCTGTTTTAACATTTGTTTCACAAATAGGGAAGACCAGCATTTCAATTAAATATTTTAATTTAGGACTTTGAAGAGCTGTGTTTATTCACTCAGTTAATTTGTGAATTATTTCCATTCCAATTACAACACATTATAAGCAAGCTAGTGTTTGTATCCTGTATTGCCAGTTTGTCAGTTTTTTAGTGAGATGGTGAACTGTCATGGTCATTAGGGCAGATGGCGTTGGCATAGATTTCACCCTGTAGTGCCACAGAACATTTGTCATTTAGAGGTAAATCTCTTTCTAGCCATTGTGAAGATTAACAGATGCAAAAAGTAGTGATGGGTCATAGCTACAGAGCTCTTGTACCACTGTCTTGCTGCCGATCTCTGTCTCTCTCTCATGAACACACTGACACAGACGATGTTTTCTGACCCTCAAGTTGGCACAGAACAGCTGAGTGCTGGAACAGGAAGAAGAGGTCGGGCTGTGCTGGCTTTGGACCCAAGCTGTCTGACGCTGTGACTGCCATGGTGATGTACAAAGATACTCTGGCCTATTTTAGGTAACACAACATGACTTTGCACAATAGTGACGTATCCTGAGGCATCAGCTGTGAAGTCTAGTGCCGTTACCTATCTCAGGGCATAGTTTGGAAGTTAACTCACTCTTCAGGCAGTTTCTGGCCTGTCGTGTCCAGGAGATCTGGATGAGTTCAGGCACATGCACTTCTTCCCTTCATGTAAGAAGATATTCCCTGGCAATACATGGGAACTGCTCCTCTGGGTCCATGCCCTAGCCATGGCTTGAGTGGCAAATCTGTTTCCAGGACCCTGTGTGCCATGGATGGGAAGGCTGTTCATGCAGCCAAGAGATGAAAAACATCACCTGGTCCAGTGACTTCCTGGACTGAACAGTAGGAGCATAAGGCTTGGGGATGCATCCTGATTTACCCAGTGAGTAAGTATAGAGCTGTATATAGAAACCAAACAGCCCCATTCAAAGAGGAAAAAATGATCCTTAAGTAGCACATTGACATAGTCTTCACCCGGGGCCTTACCAGCTAGCAGGCCTTCCTTCAGAAAATCCAACAGGGCCCCGTGCCTCTCTCATTCCTTCCTAAGCACCCTCTCTTCTTAATTCCCTTTTATAGGCTCCTAGGCTTTAATCCATATAACCAAAACCACTCTGAAGGAGCACCCAGTCAGGGACAGTCCTCAGTACACTCTTACTTGGAGTTATTTTTCCTTTGGATTTTTTCCCCATATGTAGTCCCATAGTAACTTAAATAAAAATATTAAGAAAGTTCATATTCTAGTAACAACTCTTGCAGATAGTGGTGGTTAGCTGTATAAAGGAAGTGTGAAGAACCCAAATATATGGCAGCACCCTGTGTGCATTTTAAAAATAGCTTTTGTTAGATTGTCTTTTGGGAGATTTAAAATCTTCTTTAAATATCTACAGTGGTATTAAATATGAATTTTAAATTTCAGAAAAATATTAAAAGCTTTGAAAGATGAACTAATTAAGCATAACACTTGTTGAAAAACAAATATCCAGTGAAGCAGCAAAGTAACATATAGATAGAATTCTGTATGCAAATGTATAAAGAGTTATTATAATAATCTTTTCTGTCACACTGAGACAGTTATACACAATGTGAAAGTACTTACAGCCCAGTTACCTTGTTCCTGAACTTTTGTCTATAATTTCTCTGTCTCTGAGAATTAAGTATTTTAGATAGCAATAAAAATACGCGTAAGTTTTACTTTCAAATGTGCATCCATCTTCTCTACGAATGCTCTCTGCCTATCTTGGGCCTGTCTTTAATTACTTCAAGGATTGTCTCCTGCAAAGTGAGAAGTGACTTGAGGTTCTGTAAACGTGTTTGTCACTTCTTTTTAATTCCTTCCTCTTTGACAATATTTTTTGTTTTGACAGGGAGCTACCTTCACATTGATTTGATCTTCAGTGTTAAATGAGTGTCATTTAGATGCTCAGACCATGTAATGAGCCAAACTCTGCCCATGCACAAAAGCAGTTATTACTGACCTTTCATAATCTTTGAACTGGAATACCCTGGGCACTGCACAGATCATTTTACCTGGTTTTTTTTACTTTGTTTTTTTTCCTCCCATTGGTGAACCAAGTGTTGAAGTCTTCACTCATTTTTTTTTTTTCTGAATTGCTAGGCAAGCTGAAAACAATTAGGAGCTTAACTAAAGTAAGGGTTATATAGAGAATGCTTTGGGTTTATTCCCTTATCCCAAATGAGTCCTTTGTCCATTTCTGAAGGAAAGAAAGAAAATGGAGAATAAAAGAATACTTGCCAATCTATATCGATTTAATAGAAAATAAGTCTTGTCACATAGATGTGATGTTATTACAATGGGAAGATATATTCTGTTCCTCGGCAGATGCAACAGATTTTTGAAAGGCACTTGTCTTATCGCATGTCATTATAACACAAGTGCCAATTTTCATTAAAAGACTTGTGAAGGAGATTAGTACCTGTTTAGCTACAACCTCTTAAAGTACTAGCTTCCAACAGACCCTGTGCCAAACTGGCAGTCATTCAATAATCCACAGACCACTGGCAAAGAATGGACATGTTACAAAGTTGGGTGTAATGGTAAATGAAGAGGAAGGCAGGGCACTGAGAAGGAAGGAGCTGGTCACACAACTTGTTCAGAGAACTTGCTTTTTAATACATGCAGCTAAACGCATAACTATTTCTAAGAAGAGATGATGTAGTCATGGGAAACTCAGTACTGGAAAGCATTCACTGTACACAGGAAGTAGTTGGTTGTGTATGAATGCCCTGTGCAGAGCTATAACAAAGAGGGCTGCTGTGATATAAGGAGAATCATGAACAGAAACAGGGAGGTAGTATCACTTGGGGTCAGGGGACTGGTGAGATCAATATTTGAAAGCTGGATATAGTTCAGGCCGGTATGTTTTAAAAAGGTTCTGAGAAAGGAGAGAGAATGCAGGAAAGAGTCACAGAAATTATACTGAAGACCTGAGAAAAGGTCTCCTTGCGAAGGATTTATAGAAGTCACTCTGTTCAGTTAGTCTAAAAGAAGATCAAGAGATGACTGTATTACAGCATACTTTCACCAGGCTTTCACATGGCGCTTGAATCTAACAGAAAAGGGTGTAGTGTCTGGAAGCTAAAGTTAGAGAAGTTCAGATTCAAAATTAAGCTCAAACATTTAATAGCAAGATAATTAAGCACTGGAACAACACATCCAGGACAAGTAATGGTTCCATTTTCTCTTAATACCTTTTTGGAAGATGCCCTTGTCAAATACAGGTTCTGCACAGGCACAAGCCAGAATCAAAACCTTACTCAAAAGTAATAGCAATTGATTTTTTTCCTTTTTGCAGGTTATTATAGCAAAGAAAATTTTCTTGTAACTCACAGTTTGTTTTCTTCAGGTAAAAAGAACATGAGACACTGATGGTCTTAGATATTTAAAAACAACTCCTTTTCTCTTGGGTGCCAAATGCTCTCAGTAGCCAAGGCTGCTCTGAGGAGTTGTCCTCTGCCAGTGGGATCCTTTCTTTCCTGTCTGATAAACAGCTCGGTATTCAGGATCTTCAAAATCGTCTGTCCTGGGGGGATGTTTCCCTGCATATACATCTCTCGCTTGTTTTGGTAGCTGCTGTGTCTCTTTTCTTCTTCCTTTAACACAACATACTGATTCACTTCTGCATATGTACTTTAAATAACTTTTTTCTCTTCTGTTTTTGGGTGATTTATCATGGCTGGATCATTCTGGAACTGAGGACAGTGCACTTTGTTTCTACTTTTGTGCAGCTTTTCGTTATTTTTTGATTACATCTAAAAACGTACTTTCATGGCAGTCTTCATTTACTAATTGGGAGTAAAGCATGAGATGACTGTGAGAGTCACTGAGCTTCTTTAGGCCACCACAAAGTACTTGAAGTTCTCCAAAAGACCACAGAGGACATCGGCGATGCACTCACCTCTCAGAGTTCTTAGAACAGAAAACAAGACAAGCATAATACAAATACTAAACGGTGTATGTTATCCTGGGAGAAGTTTGTACTACAAACCATTATATTGACCATGCTTAAGTAGAAAGGCTGGCTTGCAGCTATATTTGGTTGCTCTGTTTGCCAGCAAAGTAATACCCCACTGTTGAAAGTAATTCAAGGCATGTTGATAATTCTACTTGTTTTAAATTAGATAATGGACATCATGGCTCTTAAAAGCATGGGGAGTATTTCTGAGAACATTTCTGAAAAGTGTGTTCAGTTATAATAGATGAGATGACCAACTTCTCTGACAGAAGGGCAAGTGGCTATATTGCTGTGACATACAAATGATGATTTAAATGTTCATGCTTGCACCTTGGTGGAAATTGTGGTAACAATGCTTGAAGACACATTGTCACATTTGAATGTAGAAACTGGCAGCTGTTGTAGGCAATGCTCTCATGGTGTCTTAACAAACTGTACAAGGGCTATGATGATCAGGCTGCAAAAGAAAGAAATGGGAGCTACACACATTTATGATCTGAGCATGGTATCCCTGAAACTTTGTAAGCTCCCAAATGTAATCAAAAAATTATCCAAGTGAAATGTATTACAGTGCATGACATGCGAAACAGTAGCTGCGTGAGGAGGTTGGATGAAGGGGTCGTCCAACAAGATGCACTCCTCATGCAGAAGCATTAGCTTTATTCTCTGATGGCTGCTTTGTATGACAAGTGATGTTCATTGAAAGGGGTTAAACTGTGAGCTTGGTTGGTGGCAGAATCCGTTGAATGGAAGAGTTTGACTTCCTCTTTTGTGTCAAAGAGGAAAATGTCTCAGAAATTCTTCATGGATCCAACATGTCTTTCGCAGAATTATCACATGTATAAAAGTGATGCTCCACTTTAATCTATATAATCAAATGAAAGTTAGATTTTTTTCTGGGACAAATCCACTGGAAATAAAAAGTTTGCTGCTACACTCTGAATGACAGAACCTTTCTGAATTGCTTATTTGCTAATACCAGTGTCGGAGATCTGGGGACTCCAAGTGTGTAGTAACACAAGTGCAATTTAGGACAGGTCAGACAGAAGTTTTATTAACTGTGATCATAGTTACTGATGTGAGGAATTGGGGAGCTGGAAACAATTACAGTTAGCTTTTACTTGAAAGGAATGTTCTTTTAGTTAGTTAAACTTCTTAGCCAGACCTCTCAAATCTTAAATATTAATAATTTTACTGGCATACCATCAATGGGTGCCATATATGACCATGTTTATAGAGCAGCAGTAGCAGAACTGCTTTTAAGTTTTATGTCGAGACACTGCAATAAAGATAAGTCAAAATTTGTGCTTTATTTCATCCAGTCATCTTGAAAAGAAGAAAAAAAAATATATAATATATGTATGTATGTATTAGGGACTGCATGAGTGAAGGAAAGAATCTGGACACGAGCAGAAACTTTGCAATCCACTTTATTAAAAGGGAGCACATTTAGTAGTGATATAAATCTGCCGTAGATTGACACTGCTAGTCTCCCCTCCTTGACTTTCCCGGTTGCTTACCGTTTTGCTCTCTGGTCATCATCCTACCTATTTTTCAGCGATTATTGTCCAGCTCAGACCTATTTGTCTCCTTGCATTCAGACTCAGTCTGTGCCCTTTAGATGACAATATTGCCTTTCTTTACCACCTGCATGGTGATAGGTCTTGGCTAGTATCTCATTGCTGAAGCTCAATTCTATCTAAGCTCAACAAATGCAGCATTCTCCAGCTTGTATCCACCCAGAATGCTGTTTGCAGAGGTCCCTTTCCTAGAGCAGTGCTTTGAACAATTTAATCCTGTCTTAACAACCCTCCACTGACTCTTGCCTCTCAAACTTCAAATATGAGAGGCTCATTTTCTCTTCCAAAACCCTTCAGGAAACATTAAATTTAGTATTGAGAAGTGTTCATTTCCTCTGCTACCTATTGATTATATATAGTCTCCTGTGCTCCCTTTGGCACTTGGAAAATGCCTCCCATAAAACTTCTATGCCACCACCTCATTATCCCCTTTCAAATGACTTGTTAGTGCTGTTGACTGATTTATTCAAATGTAAGATGAATTATTACATGAAGTCTTACAGAGGTCAGACTTGTTGATCCAAAGATACCTTTTGGTCCTAAATCCTGTGAATCTCAAAGATTCCTGAGTTTTATTTGATCTTTGTGCTGCGAGTGCTATTTTGTTCCATACCTGCCATATAAGTAGCTGGATATACTTGTTATGTTTTACTTTGGTGTATCATGCTTCAAAAAGCGTTCTTATTTTCTATAAAACAGAGGTAATTAATGAGCCTTTTCCGTATTTTTCACATAATTAATGTGACATTTAATGAATTGGCCTCTTCAGAATCCTCCTGCTCCTCTGACTGCTTTTATTACCTAACAGTCTAGGCAGCATTTTCACATTTGGCTACTACAGGCCAAATTAATTCACAGACAAAACTCTTGTTGATGGTGCTGTACGTTAGACAACAGAGCATGATCCCAGTGACAAGTAATCAAACATCATCACATGGGCTTTTAACTTTTTCATTACTTCCAGAATTCCCTTTCAAAGGCAAAGGTGCGGTAACAAGGAGAAGCTGTGTTTCCTATTGACTGATCTTATGTTCACTTCCACTCTTCTGTAAAACTAAAAGTAATAGAATAAAGTTACTAATGTACTTTTCATTGGTGCTCTGCCCATAACTCCCTCATGTCTGAATCCCTAACTTAATTTCACTTTTAAAATACTATATATGAAATTTTATTTTGTCTTGTTTGGCTATTCATAACTGGTGTTTCTTCTGTGCTGTTGTCCTTGTTCTCAACAGTCTATGAGAGGAGAAAACCATGATCAAGCAACAGTAGTTTATCAAGTTACTGCTTGTTAGCTGAGATGCACTAACTGCCCATCTCCCTGTCCTCAGACCCAGATGAGAGGTTACGTGACTTAGTTTAGCTTACGATCAAAAAGAATTAAATGTCATCATCTTGCATTTTTCATGGTCCCAAGACTGATTGCATGGGCAACTCCACAGATGTTTGGTGACTGGTTAATGGCAATAATTTGTCAGAGAATCTAAAAGGTTAGAAACCCTGAAATCAGTCACAGTATCCGAATGGCTTGAAGGGCCCTCCAGAGGTCTCTAGACTAAACCCTGGCTCAAAGCAGGTCCAGTGTTACAGCTGGTCACCCAGAGCTGTGTCCAGTTTGAGTATCTCCAGAGATGGAGATTCCACTGGCTCTCTGGGCAACAAATGTATGAATTGAAATTTCACTAGAGTTAAATATTGAAAAAAGGTAATAAAAATCAATAAAAATTTGTAATGGGAAGTATTACATTGCTTTTTAGCATGGTAAAGAAGTAAATGTTGCTAGGTTTCTTTCAGTGCTTGAAAATATTCTTTGTTACTGTTCCAAGTGGTAAAAAAATTGTAAGATATTGCTAGTAACTTTTGGGGGTTGAGAAGGAAATAATTTGTGGGGTTTTTTTGTTTAAAGTCATGGAATCGCAGAAATACCTTTAGCACAGGCCTAAAAATATAGTCATTAGGGATGTATTCATAATGAAGTTTGCTTAGTGCATCATGTATGTTACAAGTAAAGACAGTAAAATTTTATCTGCCAAGTTTTTTTTATGTGTTTTTATGTATTTTATGTGTTAAACATGATTGAAATTTTCATTTATACAAGGAAATGATTGGATATATTACTTGACATTAATTTTTCTTTTCATGTCTCCGGGAGCAAAACAGTTACAGGCACATTTGTTAATAGTCTTTTGATTTGATTTTGGTTTACATGCTAATTTCTGCTGTCCCCTTTATGCATTAACTTTGCCCTTCCTGCACTATAAAAAATCCACTGATGTTTGCTGAAGAGCTGCATACCCGTGGAATAAACTGCTGGACTCAAGTATTTCAGAATAATTGTAATGTTAGTCATAATGATAACGATTAACTTATGCTGGATTTCCATGTGATTGTAGCAATACAGTTTTAAGAAATTTTAAGAAATTGCTGAAATTTTAAGAGATAGGTTTGTTGATGCCGTTTTCTTTTGGGATACCCATTTCAAATACTAATACACAATTTATTCAAAAGTTTTCTAATTTACAGACAAGTATTAATCAAATTATTGGACTTGGCATTTAAACTCTGTGAGCTGCAGAGGTCTTTAGAGCAATTTCTGTTTCAGGAGGAGTAAGAAAATGATTTTTCATATCTGTAGGGCTAACTATAGCCTATGATGGATTATAAACTAGATCACAGACTTCTAATATTTTACTATCTGGACAGTGACCCAGAACAACCTCTTTCTTTGGCCATAAAAGTGATTAATTTTCATGGCTTATTCATCCATAGAAATATTTTCAGCTAAGATGACCAGTCTCTGTAATGAGAGCGATTTTGAGTTACAGATTTCTGAAGTTCACAGAGCACATATCTATTCACAAATCAATTATTTGTCATTGGTGTCAGTTCTTACAGTGGCATTTATATGCACACATGCTAATTATATACTCATATTTTTGGTTCAGTGATCATGCTCATAATTCAATTTTTTAATACTAGCAACAGTTCTCATTTAAATTTTAAAATGCTTTAAATTGATAATTTTACATTATCTATATTAGGGTTGAAATTAAGGCTTGAAAATGACACATGCTTATTAGCATGTGTTGTCTAAAAATTAGTGCATGGTCATAACTTGGGGGAGTTGTTATAATGCTGGCATTTCCCTAAATGTCAAATGCTTTCTACATCTGACATTTAGAAACTGTGAAGGAAAGAGGAGTGGTAAAATATGCAACCATAGAGCTGATAATTGAAAGCTGGCCTTAAAAAGTCAGGTCTATAGGGCTCCTACCCTGGTCATAGATGCAGGAGGTGTGTGATTAAGTATCTGAACCTGTGAAGATTTATAAGAGCAATCGTTATTCACAGCAGTCATATGAATAAAAAATAGCACTAGAAAGAAGGATTTGGGATATGGAGGAAAAGGGTGATGAGCAGAACTGGTGGTTCATCATGATTTCATTTACACAACTATAAATCTGTAACTGCTCAATGTCACTTCTACAGTTCTGGTAGGGAACCCGGGGCTGACACAGTGACAGTGTAAACAGTGCAGCTGTACAGCTGCTATATACACATACAACTGTCCATCCTATAGCTGAGAACATGGGGCTGCCTTGGGTTGCCCTGATGGAACAGTAAATATATGCCCAGTAAATATAATCAATGCTTCTATTACAATAAGGCATAGACAGAGTTCTTGCATACAGGATGTATTTAGAGTCCTTCAGAGATCTCTGTCCCTTGCCTTTAGGAAGAATGAATATTCAAGGAATTCCTGAGATGAAGCAGTTGCGAGAATGATGCTTGATTATGATGGAGGTTCTATCCTTCAGTCTGATGGTTTGCGGTGTAATTTTATCTGCTCATTCTGTTAAAAATTGCTCACTGGGGAAATCACAACCACTAAAAGCATTTGGGGATTTCAAGCCTGGTAGAATGATTTTTCTCTCGTTTTTCTCTCTCTGGCAGGGGTGGAAATATAGCACTCCTTCCCAGGGTTGAGAGGGAAGGGGGGTGGGACAAAAGCCATCAGAAGTGCTTCTCCTGGGAGCTTTCCCTGGGGAAAGTGCCACTTCTGAATCTAGAGTAATGCTGTTCCAGTGCCTTTGTGTAAAATTAGTCTGTACTGATAGCTTAACACTCTGTAACAAACTCTTTCACAGCAGTGAAGAATCTAGCCTTGCTTTTTGTATCTTTGTCACTTTGTTTAGCTCTGTTTTTAACATTTTTGCTACAAAGGCTGCTACAACCCCTTAGATTTCAGCTGATTCCAGGACAACTGCTATACATGCCAATAACCACAACAGAAATGGCCTGAACAGAAGCTATAATAACCCTCTGTCCTCATTTATGGAGGCAATGACTGATACATTTCTTCTTTCCATCTTTTTCTTTCTAAGCCTCTGTGGCACAGTGATGGTTTATAGTGCGTGAAACAGGACAGAAGATAACTAAGTGTCCAGATGAACAAGTACAATGCTGACCAACTGCAACATGAGAAGTTTCTGAATTCCTGTATATTGGCTATTGTATGAAAAAAGCAAATGTACCTTTGCTTATGTCCTTGCAACTGGAATGTTCCTGTAGCAGAAATGCTCCAAACCGTGAACTGTAGGCATTCTATTTAAGTATTTATAGATGTTTTTGAGTAATTCTATGGATATTCATTGTCAGCTTGAGACCAGCCTGTTTTTCCATTATTACCTTGTGTGCTAAGCAGGACAAGTTGTGGGTCAGGGCAATCCCATGCACAAAGACAGGCTGGGTGGAGAATGGTTTGAGAGCAGCCCTGAGGAGAGGGACTTGGGGGTGTTGGTGGATGAGAAGCTCAACATGATCCGGCAGTGTGCGCTTGCAGCCCAGAAAGCCAACCATATCCTGAGCTGCATCAAAAGAAACGTGGCCAGAAGGTCGAGGGAGGTGATTCTGCCCCTCTACTCTGCTCTCATGAGACCCCACCTGGAGTACTGTGTCCAGATCTGGAGCCCCCAACATAAGAAGGACATGGATCTGTTGGAGTGGGTCCAGAGGAGGGACATGAAGATGATCATAGGGTTAGAGCACCTCTTCTATGAAGACAGGATGAGAAAGTTGGGGTTGTTCAGCCTGGAGAAGAGAAGGCTCCAGGAACACCTTATAGCAGCTTTCCAGTATGGCCTACAAGAAAGCTGCAGAGGGACTTTTTACAAGGGAATGTAGTGATAGGATGAGGGGTAATAGCTTCAAACTGGAAGAGGGTAGATTTAGATTAGATATTAGGAAGAAATTTTTCACCCTCAATTTTACAAGGGTGGTGAGACACTGGGACAGGTTGCACAGAGAAGCTGTGGATGCCCCATCCCT
>VZUD01000081.1:5706570-5765023 GCA_013401065.1 Cepphus grylle
ATTTGGTATGAAAGGAATGTCAATAATGCATATTGTTTTAGTTGTTGCTAGGCAATGTTTATACCATTGGAAGACTTTTTTCAGCTTCCCATAGAAGCTGAGAAGAAGCATAGACAAAACAATGGAATAGCCAATGGAATAAACTATACCACGGATGTTGTGCATGGTATATAAATGTGGGTTGGCTGGAGGGTGGGAATCCATGACCACTGCTTGGGTTGGGCTGGGCAACCAATTCACCTGGCGGTGAGAGTAACTTGTGTCTTGCATATTCGCTTACCGTTATTATTATTATTGTTATTTTCCTTTTCCATTATTATTTTATTAAACTGTCTTTATCTCAGCCTATGAGGTGTTGGTTTTTTTTTCCCTTTTCCCTCCTTTTCTCCCTCTTCTCCCTACCCTTCCTGGGGGGAGAGTGGGAATGAGCAAGCGGCTGCCTGGTCCTAGTTGCTGGCATGGGTTAAACCATGACACCATCCAAGTTTTTGGAAATTTTTCACCTCAGATCATTTATTAAACTTTCAGTCTCTGTACGAAGCTTGAAGGGGGTTGATTTCTCTTTCAACTTCCGTTATATGGTGCTGAAGTCTTCTGTGACTACCTTGGCACTCAGAACACAACAGCAACTCACTATAGTAAAACATCTGAAGGCCTGATCCTTCCCTCTGATAACAGAGTATTGAACTTATATTAGAGATCCCGAACGGCCCTAGTAAACCTGTTTTCAAGTCCTGCCAGAAGCATTAACTTGCTGCTCCGTTTGTTAACCCAGCAGAGCAAACTGGTGCCTGCAGGCAAGGTACCAGTGATATTTTAGTTTCAAGTCGGACTAGCGCTTTAGCAGCAATTGTCCCCTTAGCGTGCTTTGATTCACATCAAAAATTGGTCTTGGAGCACACAGGTTGGATTCCCTTTGAACGTGACTAAACCTAAAGATGCTCTCCAGGAGCACCCCCGAGCTCCTACTGCTAATGGGCTGTTCGTGGTGTGGTATGTAGGTGTTTCACTCTGCAAATCCACTCCTTTTGCTCCTCATTATGCCACAGGTAGGCATCACTTTATCATCTGCATAGCCAGTAACAAACCTTCCTAGAGGTTTGGAATATAATTTCTTTTCAAGTTAAAACTGTGAAACCAGAGGTTTAGGGAAATACCTTAACTGAGAAGTCTTATCCATGATTTTTAGTGCAAGTATCCCATTCACTACCACCTTAGGACAAGAGGAAAGAAAAATAACATTACTGTTTTGGTAGGAACTTTGTCATTAGCACTGCTAAAGTACTACGTATTTTTTGAGGCTTAACTCTGCACTGAGAGGAAGATTAATCAGAATCTTATTGGTGCTCTTCAGAGGCTTAATTAATAGATGCAGACCTTGTGATAAATGAATATTTAGTGTCAGTGATGGGGACAAACATGTGGAACAAATCAAGTAAATAAAGGATGTTCTTTAAAGTATAGACTGATCATCTGCCTGAAGATATCCTGAAATCAGCTTACTGTTTTATAGACTCTATAAAGTTTACAGGTTCACCTTGAAGCCATATTATTCAGTCTTGCTAATTTTAGTTAGGTTCCTAGCTCATACCTAACTTGCCAATGAGCTAATTTGTTCTTTTCCCAGTGTCCCAATTAATTTTGCAGTTAGCTGGACACTCGGCAGTTCTTTCCAAAAGCTGGCAATAGCATTTGTTGCATTTCATCTTTCATCTTCTTATTTGTCTATATTGATATTATTTTGACATATTCTTGTCATGTAACTTACTTTTCTTTGATGTGCTTTGACATAATTTTGTGTCTTCCTGAAAGTATCAGGTGCTCCCCATAGATTCCAATTAATGTTGTTCTGAGGTTGAGTTTATGACATGACACAGCTGTTGTGACAATGCTGTCAACTTCAAGGGAAGGTAAATGAAGGTGGCTTCAGCTAAGCAAACATCTGCAGCTGCCGTAGTCACCATTTAAAAGTCAATCTTTGCTCAGTATGTACCACTGACACCAACTGCTTCTTGTCCTTTGCTTAAGAAATGAGCATTATTTTGTGGTTACATGAAAATTGAAGATTTTCAAGTGGGAGTGTTATGTATCAAGGCTGGTTTTTTAAGTGGGGGATCACCATACTCAAAGACAAGTTGAAATCAGCTTGGTGTTACGTACAGACACCGTAAGGTTTCCAGAGCTGCCTTGAAGCCATTTTGCTGCAGTGCAGCTATTACTGGTCTAGAGTGTTAGTTCACACTGAAGCTCATCTGATGCTGTTTTATAAATATATTCATTTATCTTTTGCGGTGGTTAGGCTATCAAAGCTCTTACACGCAGGCTCTATTGGAAGCCCAGGAGTGGTCCCGTGGAACCCTATCTGACAATTCACAAGTTTAAAGCTGTTCACTCCTAAGTGCCTTTGTGGAGTGAAGCCTGAAATCACTTTGATAACATCTATCATTTATTGTAAATGTAATATGTCTAACTACTAGTGACTTATATACTTAGAAAATTTCCCTTCGAAAGTAATTTTAAGGGCAAAAGACTCTTTATTTCATTCATACTGATGCCCTAAAAGATCTCCCACAGCAATAGGTTTGGGAGAATAATTCCTTCTTCACCAGGAATCACTGGATAAAATTGTCCAGCTTATACATGCAGTGGTTACAGAAGAGGTAATACAGGCTAGATGATGCCAGAAGTACCTTCAGTCTCTAAAATCTATTAACCTACTGGATAATTTACAAATAGAACAATTTATAGAGTGAGAATCTGTCTATTGTGTACAAGGAAGGAAGCTCTGCATCATTCATTCTGATAGAGCTCCTGGTTACACAGTGCCTGCGTGCTTGTTACAAGGGAGCAAGAATAAATTAGTGAAGACTGTTGAATGCTAATGTAGCATTATTCAGGCTATCTGTGAGCAAAAGCCTGCTTCAAATTGCATGTTGCTTTTTAATAAATTCCTTCTGCAACAAATGCAGCAACGTGGAATATTCAAAAACAAAGGCAATGATAATGAAATATCATGGGTTGGGCAGGATGGGGGCATTGACAAATGGGAGTAATTTGCAACAGTGGTAAAAATTTAGGTAATTGCAGTAGCCTACAGCACTGCAGGTTGAATTCTTCACAGCAAGCCCTTTTCACAGCTGTTTCCAAGGATCTGCTTAAAGCAACAGACTTTTAAATTTTTAGAAAAGGAGGGCAAGACACATTATGAATAAGTATGAGTTCATCCCATTAGTTTTAATGAAATCTGATAAAGCTGGAGTCCTTGAATATTTACAGCTAAGCTACTGCCAGGGCCCTGAGGGCACTAATAGGCCCTATTGGCCCCGACTGTCCTTCCTGGGGGCTCCCTCCACGCTGCCTGTGGCTCAGGACCCCATTCCAGCCTCCTGGGGCTGTCAGTCCCTGCCCCAGCAATGCAGCAGCAGTGGCGGTCTCCAGCTCCTGCAGCCCTGCCTGGCCATCCCAGGGCAGTGTCTGACCCTGGGTACCACCCACTGGGCCTGACCATGACCTGTGGGTTGGCCTTCCAGCTTGACTCTGGACCTGGTCCATCACGACAACTTGCCTGATGATCTGGGTGCTTGACTGACCCCAGCTGCCGTCCCCAGGTCTGCCCTGCTTGCCTGCATGAACAAGTGCCCAGACAAATTACTTCTACCACTGCAGAACTAGATGACTAAAAGGAAAAATGATCCCAGTGATTGCATCTGCTCAGTCTTATGTTACCTCAGCGGCCAGTCCATTTCCCGAGCTCTGCTTCCAGGTCTGCTGTGAACACAGGTCTGCATTAGGCAAAATTCAGCTTTCATAGCAAGTGCGGGGAGACAGGTACCTTCAGAGAGGGGTTAGCCCAGTCCAAGACCTGAATCTGTCTTTGGAGGTCTCTTTCCTTCTCCATGGACTGTGGGTTCCCGGCATCCTCCCTGAAGTGCCAACAGTTAGGTCTGGTGAATACAACTCCAGTATTAGTTTCCAGGTAGTTCTACCAGTAGTTTCCATGCACTGATTTGCTGTAATTAGCAAAGGCCTTGCTGACACTTTCTGCCCAGAGATTAGATCACCTGCCTAAAAAAAAGCAGTTTCTAAATTATGTCTAAATAAACAACATTAAGCACTTGCTTAAGCATCAGTTTTCATGGTAAAAAATTGCAGGAGTGACTACAGAGATCCAGGCAAATATGAAATACAACTCTTAATTTGTATTGGTTTTTTATGAAACATGCTTGCTCCATGGATCTGAAGTGTATTATGCCAAATTTGGAGGTAAAGTAGGTGCCAGTGTAAACTATGTGTGAGTAAAAGAATGACATTTGCAAGGAAGGGGTTACAGAAAGGCTACTATAAGAAGATATCTGTACATCATGCTGCAGGAATTTGATTTATTCTACTTTACTGGTGCTGACTGGTTGCTCTTGCTGCCACTATCTTTCCCTTCGGCTCGTCAGCATGGCAATCTCTGGCAATCATTTACTTAGAGTCTTGAACTTCAGTTACCTCCAAAATTGTCTCACCAGAGTGCTGATCCAAACCTCGTTCAGGTCAATGGGAGTTTTGCCACCTACTTCGTGGAAGTTTGGATCAGACCCAGGTATCTCTTTGCTGGCACACACCACGGGCTCGTTGCTGTGCTGCCCTTGGAGCTGATGCAGTTCTCCAGCTGTAGGCCAGGACCGTGGCTTTCTTCCAACCCAGAGCCTTACAGATGGTGAAACAGGGTGAGAAATTACGTACCTTGGAGGGGTTGCAATCCTTGCCTAGATTTGGACAGCCCATAAGCAGATAGTCAGCTCCTGATCTGAAGCCTTCAGTTAAAAAAAAAAGGGGAAGGAGGGGTCCTGGTGCAAGGGCAAGGACAGGCAAAGCCTCGGTTGTTCTGTGGTAGAGAGTGATGAGGATGGGGATAAAGGAGGATGGAAGAAGAATGAAGATGAGCAATATGAAAAAGATAGTTTGATCCTTTCAAAATCATCCCATGCCATAATTTTAATTACACAGAGAAAATTTTGGTGACTTTAGCTCTTTAGACGCTAGACTGTTAATTCTTGTTTCTCTTGTTACTTTCTTGCTGTTCCCCTTGGACTGTCACTGTATCTTCATCAGAGTAGATGGCAAGCAGCTTTGGGTGGCCCCTGAGTCTTTGTGGGAAGTGGATGATTGTGGGACTGGCCAAATGCTGGAGGCTCTCTGTCGATGTGAATGCCAAACCACAGCTCAGGGCTGTCTGTACATGGGCCTTCATTGCACTCTAGAGAGCTTTCCGGAGTATTTTTTCTTTAGTGAAATGAATATCTTCCACTTCGGCTTCCTTGGGTTGTGCTCAAAAGATTTTGACATCATCCAAACTGAAACTGGAAAAAAGAGAGTTCCTGCTTAGCATTCAGCCTAGAAATAAAAACACGCGGGGAAGTTTGACATAAGGATTCAAACGTCTTTCATTTGCTAATGCATTCACCCAGTGGCTACGATGCTAAGCTGCTTCCACTCCTTCTCTAACACTATTGTAAATTAAACGATGCAGCCCTGATTCTGCTCTCAGATATTCCTACCACAAGCTCTTGGAGACTGGTGGGTCTCTGGTGACTTCTGAAGTCGGCCAGTGCTGGATCCACCTGGTCACTGGAACAATGAGCAGGTCTAAATGTGCTGCAAATTTGAATCAGTGATCCTCACCAAAGGAGCCTTTCTCCCCGGTGACATGAGGCCTTGGGCAACATTTGGGAGGCTGGCAGAGGAAGGTAACCACAAGGAGCCCAGATGAAGCAAATGTAGCTAGGAATCAGGTAAGTGGAATAGCTTGATATAGCCACACCATGGTACTGAGGAAAGCGGCTCTACAGTGGTGGGGCCGTTCCCCTGCCACATGGACCCAGCTGCTGCTTACCCAATGTCCTTGCAGTGATCTTAGTGTTTCTTTGCCCATAACAGGGGACAGTGATATAAATTATTAGAGATACTGAGCACTGAAATTGCTCTTGAATTGCTGTTCTTTATTAAGAACAGGCACTTCCAAAAAAGCCGCCTGCCTCTGCAATGACTGCTGAGGGAAGAAAATGATTGACATGAGAGCTGGAAGATTTGTGTGTGCTGCTCCTGGTCATTCCAGCAGGTACTGGGAGAGATGGGGGGAGGAGCTGGTCCCATGGGGACTCTTAAGACACTGTGAAAACAGATCCTTAAGAACAGATAGTTTTTTCCCCTCTCTGTGACAGTCCTGGGGGAAGTGGTCTTGCCTTGTACAAGTCGGTACAGCATTTGTGTGGTTTTTTGGTGCTGTGATTCTTTTACTGGGAAGGTAATGATCCTCTGTCCCAGAGAAAGCTATTGAGGACATACCTGCCACGAGAACCAGCTATCGTTATAGGAACCCAGCCGTCCCTGTGGGCTGGTGCCAGCATAGTAACAAAGCTGTGTGTTTAAATTATACTGAGGTGGTTAATGAGTTTTCACCTTGTCAGGAGAGCAGTCCAAGGTTAAAGAATGACGTGTCCCAGAAACTAGAGTGAGAAAAGCTGAGTTTTGAAAATACACAACCTGCAAGGTGAGCTGGTGTTTTAAAACAAATTTGTTATAGGACTTTCCTTTTTATGGAAGCAAAGCACGGCATTATAAAAAGCAGGAGAGGGACACTATGATTCTGAGTGCAGTGTGACAGCTAGAACATATTTAACATGTTATTATGTTATCAGTGGAAGTGTTTAATGAGATTTAGTAGATGTTCCCTAAGCTGTCCTGTCATGTTTATATATTCAGACAGGGTCTGTATGAAGTGGCCTGTGATTTATTTGCCTGGCAAGCCAGGGCAAAGAGGGATTTCAGTGTTTCATGCTACACCTCATCAAGCAAATCTGGTTTCATTTTTTGCTGAGATTATAAATGTTGCAAATGAAGGGAATGGAGCAGATGCAGTTTCTTTAGATTTTGGGAGGCATTTGTATTATCTGCCATCTGACATTTTGATCGCAAGGGCAAGCCTACATATTGTCAAAAATGTACATGTTCAATAGATTAGTAGCCAGTTAATTGCCGGAGGCTGAGAAGAACCATATTTACCAAAAAATAAGGGAGGGGGAAAGATTTGTAACATTTATGAGAAAAAGCTTTTGACTTTGAACACAAGGGGGTCCCTCCCCTGCTGTGCCATGTCCTCAAAACCGTTCTTCCCGCATCACCCATCCTTTGCACACTTGGGTCTGAAGCTCCATCCTCTTCTTTCTCCCCACGCCCACAGACCAGAACCCCAAATCAATGTCCCCACCATCCTCATTGCCCTCCTTCCCTATTTCTGGTAGTCTCAGGTTGGTAATCCCTTGTGTCCTTGACTCACTTTTCTAGTCCCTGGAGTGCCGAGGCGGCGGTGGGCTGGGAGCGTCTGCCTCACACTGGCACAGACTGCTGTTCTCTGTTAGTTGGCACTGGCTGCCTGTGTAAAAGCTTTTACTCCCACCCCATTCACACTCCTGCTCACTTTATTCCTGTACTTATCACAGTCTGGTCCATTTTGGTTTTGTGACAGCCATATTTAAGGCCAGACTTCTCCAGCACACGTCTGAATTGCTCATAGAAAGCAAGGCATGAGTAGAGTATAAGATGTATTTTTAGAGCCATATTCCTAGAAACACCTTTAATTGTCTTGAATTTACATAAATCGAGAAGGTTGTCATAGGGAATCATCACCAGATTAAAGTGAGTCTTCAAGGCTCTGTACAAGACTGAGTAGTACTCCTCAATATTTTAAATACTGAACTCAAAGCCAGAATAAAATTTGTAACTCACAGAAAGACTGTAGAAAGACCCATAGAGATAAGAGGGCAGATCTGTGGAGCAGTCTGGGGTGCTGGATAAGTTGGTCTTGTTGCACAAATTTGTATTTAAGTGTAATCAAACAGATGCTATACATCAGGAAAACAGTGACGCTGATAAAAGCTTAAGAATGCCAGCGAGCATGTGGTTGAATATGAAATCCTAGTTTGGCTACAGCAAAAATGGCCATGAGATGTATAAATAAAAAACTGCTGAGTCGAAAGGGAATAGAACTGTGTATTAGCATTAGTAGGGTTGGTACTTGAGGGCTGCACCCAGTTTATACATTCATGTTTTTTAAAACAAGAAAAAAAGAACCATGAAAATTTTCAGAAGTTGCAAAAAAGTCACATACTTTTTCTGGAGAAAATGCTTTACAATAAGAAATATAAAGGGCATCTTTAATCCTGGATGGTTACCTGAAGTTGATCTGTATCACTTTACTTGTCTAAATTTATGCTTTGCCTGGTCCAGGAGGTCCCAGAGCCACAGCTTGCAGGAGCCTGGGAGCATAATCAGGGCAGGTGCTGCTGGATGCTTGCCCTGTTGTCATGCTCTTCTCCAGACACGTGCTCTTGGCGCAGGTGGAGAGCAGAGACAGGATGTGGGACTGGATGGGCCATTCCTCTGTCCACGTATGGCTGTTCTTGTGTCCCTGACAGCTTGTCCAGGTCCTAATATTTCCTTTAAACAGAACTAAACTTTTGGGCCAATTGCAGGGGTAATCATGGAAGAAACAGAGCCTGTGACAAACAAGGGAATGCATACTGGAGCATCTAACTTCCTTTTGCCTTAAAATCTGTTTCTGCTTGCAGTGATAAAGTCTCGAGGTTAATTTTTAAAAAGTACGCATATAAAGACATGAGTTTAGCTGCGTGGTCAAGGGACAGCTTAACTCCTTAAAGATTTCTTCTCCTCCTAAGATATGACAATGTCACCTTCAAATGACACACAAGCTTATATGCTTACAACACCTCCTGCTTTGTAACCAAGTCAGTGGATCTGGAAAAGCACTGGTCTCTCCTGCTCCCTGAAAGGCTACTCATCTACCCAGCTTACTATTATGGAGATCTCTTGCTATGTCTCTTCAGTGTGCATTCATCACCACCTTCAGGGAGCCCAGACATGTCTCTCTGCTGCCATAGAAAGAGGGCAGGATTTGAAACAGGTTGCTCCTCACTGTCTTTGTACATCTTCCTGTTGTACATCCCAGTATACTGTGTGCATCCCAGTATGAAGCATCCAAGTGACCAGACCCACAGAGCTCGAGATTCCCCCAGGAGGACCAGGATGCTGAGTCAGGCATTGCAATGGCACCTAATGGCAATTTATTGTTAGTGTCCTTTTTCTAGGATCTGGGCATTAGCCTCTTCGTACTGTAACTCCTCTTCTGTACAATACTCTGTGAAATAATGGGGGCAGCATGAGGTTAAATATGTTAAAATTGTTAAAATATGTTAATTTGTGAACCATTTGGGTAATCCCATTTGGTGATGGGGACCTTGCCAGTGCTTTGGGCAAACAGCTCCCCAGATCTGTGGTGCGCACAACTGTGCGTCAGTCTAGAGAGATCAGTCAGGAAAAGAATCACAGCCATTGTGCCAAACAGAGATGGAAGAGATCCTCCTAGGATCACACTGACAGCTTTGCCTTTCCCTTTGGAAAATCTTGTTATGGGTTTCATGAGTCCAGTAGAGTTACAAAGATAGAAAGGTTCATAGAAGTGCTGTGTAGTGATGAAGCATAGATGTAAGGCTTCTGATGGAAGGGTGGATAGTCCTGGTGCCTCCTCTCATTTCTTTCCCTGCAATCATAATTAGTGTACCTTAGTCACTGTCACCAAAGATTCATGGTCAGACACACGGGGGAAACTCTGTGTGTCACTACTGCTTCCTGTAATTGTGTCAGGTACACGTTAACTGGCAGTGTCCAGACACTTGTGTCCTACAAGATAGCATTTAAATCCCAGTTGGAGAGGAAGAACATAGTTGCTAAAACACAGCCCTTCCTCTCTTGATTCATCTCTGCATTTAGTTTCTGCATTTTATAGTATATTGAATTTTCTAATTGTTTCTAGTTTACAACATTTTCTTTAGTGCATAGTGTTTTATGGTGGTGCCTTACGAATAAGTTACCGGCGACTGCAGAGATGCTGCAGCCATTAGTTTTGACAGTACTGTAATCGTTTAGTAAAGGCAATCACCTATTGCTTTTATAATAAATTTTTACTGTTCAAATCACATTTGCACTAGTTTATTTCATTACTGTGCACCTTTTCCAGCTGGGCTTATGCAATTTGCCAAATTATGCTCATAGATATAATAATGAATGTTTACTTTAGTGTCTGAAAGGCAAGTGATTTCTCCTTAAGTTTCTGAGCGGCGTGATTTCTCCTTAGTTTCCATTAATATCATAAGCGCTCACCCGACACCATACCATGGGATGTATGTTAGAGATATGTTGGATTTGCCAGGTAGTGTTTTTTTTTTTCTAATGGGGAGCTTCAGAAAGCTTTTTCCTCTGCCTTCAGGGAATAAATTAGAGAAAAGTGTGTGACAGAGCTGCACGATTTGCCAAGTGTCCAGAGGTGGAGAATTGCAACTGAAACATCAGAGATATTTCTGGAGCCCAGTGGCACCTCGCTACACTTTTGGGCTGGAGGCACGAGAGCATGGGTTAGATTACCAGACATCAGAAAGGTGCTGATTCTTGAAAGTGAATTCTGCAATCACTAAAACTTTTCCCATTTTTCAAACTTCCCATTGAAATGTAGCGAACACCAGGAAATCTCTTCATACATTTTGCGTATCTTCGTCATGTTCCTCCTGGCTTGCAGATGTTAGGATGTAATTGCCACAAAGAAAATGGCTTTCTGTGTTATTTATTTAGGGAATGAGACGCAACCAAAGGTGTACTAAACCTCTAACCACAATGAGGCTAAGAATAAGACATAAATATTCACAGCTGAACATTTTTATTTGAGCCTTATGTTGTGTGCACATTAGTAGGAGTGAAACTGGGGGTTGAGTTTGTATTTTGCAGTATTTCACATTGGGTTGGAATAATAACGTTGGAGTTTTGTGTTTGGCTTGCAGATGGCTCCTCAGCAAAAGGCTTACACGTATGGGCAGCAGTTTGGTTTCCATATCACTGGAGTCAAAAGCAATTCGTCATTTGGCATTTATTTCAAAAGAAAAAAGCTGGAGTCTCTCTGGTAAATAAATAGTCACAGAACTTGAGCTTGACTAGTAGCTGCAAATCAAATAACAAATCTAACACTCCAAATTCCATGCTTATTTACAGGTGAAGCAGGCTGTTTAATCATCTGTTATTTCTAAAGGGTATGCTGTCTGTGGCATTCCGCATAATTTAAACAGGTACGGAGATATTTGGAAGTGGTTTGCTTTCAAACTTGCAGGAAGATTTCTACTTTACTCACCATGAAGTTTGGATTTATGGGAAAGGGAGTGAGTTAAAAATATGTTTTATGCTTATTGATTTATAATATTCAGGCTCAGAATGTGTCCAGGCTTTTCAGTGTTCCTATTCCAAATTATTCCTATTCCAAATTACTTACATTAAGCATTGAAAACGAAGGCTTAAAGCCCAGTTGGGCTGAAAAACAAGAACTCCATCTTATGAAGAAATCTTGGAGTTCCAAAATCTGGTTTCATTTTGTGTCAAAATGAAGCTGCAAACTTTTCAAAACACGTTTACTAAGAGTGATGAGATGCATAATGACAGGGGCACTCTCTTGGGATGCACCATGTGTAGGTGTCACTGCTTCCCTGATCCAGACACAAGCAGGGCTGGAAACTGGGTTTCACGTCAGCTACATCGATCACTGGTTATTCTGGGCCACTGTTGAGTTCTCTCTGACATGGCATCTACAGCCCATTTCAGTTTTAACACTCATGATGAACAAGCAGCATGGAGATTTTGCAGGTCAGATGAGGTCTTTCTCCCTCGGGCTTTTATTAAAACATCCACCCTTGGACTTGGACTACTTGCAGGTTTCTTGAAATAAATATATTTCTGCAAAATCCCTTGGTCTTGCCAAGCTGGAGTTTTCTCCATCAGCTCTTGATTTTGTTCCACGAATATCTGACAGCTTGGATAAACCACTTGTAAAATCTTCCAGCAAGCCAGTTCACATTTTCTCCCCTGGCTTAAGAGAGGGTGTAAGAGAAGTTGTGAAGTTACCTATGGAAGATTACTTGCTGGATGTCTTCCTATGTGTGTGGAGGAGCTCCAGACAAATAGTGGCAAAGTTCCCTCTCTGCCTGCATTCACATTCCTCAATAAAATCTTCCCAGCCGTCACATTTTAAAAAGAAGTCAGTGCTGGTTATACAGAGGGTGGGCTACGGATGTTCCTAGCACTGGTTTGATTCTCTCTGCTGTTTCCTTCCCTTCCAGCTACACCTGCATTTTGTGCCCCATACGCACATCACAGGGCGGGGGCTGTATCATTTTTAACAGAGTAGCCCTAGGACTTCTGTACGCTAATAAAGACTTTCACACAAAAATGATATGCATTTGGGAGTCTCAGCTTAGTCACACTGCCAAGTTTGTCTGGTTTAAGCGAGGGAGCTTTCCTAGGGTAAGATAGAACCACACGACTGATTTACATTACAAATAAAATCCTTATCCCAAAATATCCCATTGTGCGGCAGGGCTGAAATCTAGATAAACACCGCCTCAAATATTTTGCATAACCACAGTCTTTATAGCTGTCCATCCTAGATCCAGTCAGTAGGTTCAGGATCAGGAAGGAGTTTTGCTCCAGGTCAAACTAGCAAGTGCTATCAATTTCTTTTTATTTTTTTTGTTTATGATCTTTTTTGGGGTCATCTCAGCTGTGTTGCATAGGAGACTCTCTGTTCCCACAGAAACCTAAGAAAAAATTATACTCTTAATTTCTTCTGGGTTTTGGGTGTTTTTTGTTTTTGCTTTTTTTTTTTTTTGTGCATGTGTATTGTCATTTTTGAGGCTCTTGGTCTTTTATATGAAAAATCTTAAGTTTGTTGGAGCATGTTATAGCTTGCTTTTTTTTTTATGGCTTGTATTTGTCAGGTGCACCAGAGTGGATGTTATTTATGCTTTGTTGTTATGCTCCTGGGAGCCTTCTTCCCAGATTCAAGCACAAAAATCAATCATTTCATCTGGTCTTTGGCATCTTGCAATAGCAGCAGGCAAATTGTATTTTAGTACATTGGGAAGAGATACTACAACAGCTCTAAGTGTTTTAGGGTGACAACAAGGACATATGATGGAGACTGAAGAGGAAGTAAAAAATAGGACCCCCCCATCATTCTGGGGAGGACTTAATATCCTGAAAAGAGGATATTATCCTGAAAAGAGGATATTTTCTTATTATCTACATATATTTCAAGTTAACCTCCTGAAAACCTTGCTGAATGTACGGATTTAAAACCTGACATTGCCTCACTGGATACCTTGCTGCAAATCTGTGAAAAGGGATGATGGATTTTGTGGGATCTCCTGCCTCCCAAGTGCCGTAGGAAATCTGGGAAAACATGAGAAAACTCAGCTAAATAAAAAAACCCAAACCACTGAATTTCCTGTGATGATATTCATAACAAGCTGTGTATAAATGCAATAGAGAGACAAATAAGAACTGGGGGCATGTAAATAAGGGGAGTAAGATGAGGGAAAGATGAGTCCAGAGCTTCTGCTCCTGCTTGTCTTCTTTGTACGCCAATGTGTTTAAACAGCGCAGGAAATGGGATCCAGGACCTCCGACTCCTCCCTCTTTGTGTGCCTCGACTCCTGGGCACAGGCTCATGCTCAGTCTTGATCCGTGTCCACTCTCCTTCCAGGCACCATTGAATGTTTTGCTGCCTGCGGAGAAAAAAAAATGATGGGAGCTGCAACAAGAATAGCCCTTTTCGGAGGAGGTGAGAAAATCAGGTCAGAAATCAGAAAAGACTGGGGAGAGCCATGGGCAGTAGTAGGTCGTATTGGTGTATAGTGAGTCCCTGATCCTCTGCGGACGCAGTGACACGCTGGTGGCAGTACCCGAGCATGTCGGTGGTGTGGGACTCAGCCAGCCTAAGGAGAGAGGAGCAGAGCTCGAGGGGGGGCCATGCCCTGCTTGCTCTCAGCCTTGTGCTGTGGGGCAGGTTTCAGACTCGCTTGCTGCAGCTACAGCTGAGCCAGGGATAAAAACGCTGCTGTCTGTAGCTTGTAAATAAGAATTCACACATGGTGCTAAGCCAATTTGGTGGTGTTATTTCCTTGTTCCTGTTGTTGCTAAAACTGCCCTTATAGCAAAAAGCTAAAAGGGATTGAAAGAGGCAGAAGCGTAAGAAAGAACTACAGACTCTAAAGTGGGCATTTGAAGGGCTTTCTTCTTCTACATCGGTCATAAAACAGCTCTCATTTCTATGCGAGCACTGATGGACTCAGGATTTATTTTATGGCTGATGGAATGGGTTGGAGTTTGCCTGCTCAGTGGCTGGCTCTGCATCCCACACGTGCAGAGCCTTTGACAAGGATATTACCTGAGAAAAGTAATGGTCACGGCCAGAGCATCGCGCTGCCTGCCCAGCTACTTGCAGTGTCTTTTTCTTAACAGATTCTTGTACGCTTGAGATGCGGCTTTTCTCGGTAAATTCATCATGTCAAGAAACTAAACATCAGCATTCAACCTTTGCAAAGGCATTTTCATGCTTCTGTGTTCTGGGTTGTTGGGTTGCTTTTGGTTTTTTTTGTCTCTCCTTGAAGGAACCAACAGGGATTGCAAGTAGATGATTCAAGAGTTGACAAGGCAACGTTAACTCTACTGGCCTTCTGCTGCTTTCACTGAGCGCTCGGTTATCAGAGAGGCAGGGAGGAGGCAAGCAGATGGGGGTGATGCTGGGAAAGCACTGGGGAATGAACAGGGCAGTAAAGCTGTACGGGAAACATTAGCAGAGGGGGTGATGTATAAGGGAAGGGTTTTCTCTAGGCAGGGATCTGTGCTGGAGCGATGGCCTCGGGCACATCTGAGAGGTAGCTGAGAGGAACAGCAGCAGAGCAGAGAGGAAGGGATGATGGATTGGAAACGGTGGGAGGCATGAACCAGACCCTGGTGAGCAGAACTGCTTTGGTAGCTGCTGTGATTTTAAAGATATGCCTGTGCACCCCCTGAGGGCCTGGTATCTCCCACAGAGCGGGCTGTGGGCAGATGAGGTGGGCCATGAAGCAGGAGAGCTGTTACTGTAGATCTGTTCCAGAGCAGCAAAAGGATCAAGAACACATGATTTTGCAACCAATTTATCTTTGCAAAAATCAATCCCATCACAGTCCTTTCTGCTGGCCCTGCTCCTGCCCACGATGTCACCTTTCCACAGCAGCACTGCATGAAGAATTTGGAACTTTAAACATGTAACAATTTCTATGCCTTTCCTTGGCAGCAATCAAGATTCCCAGTTCAATGTTCAGTAAATAAGCTAAAACTGAAGTAAACAAGTCTCTAGCCCCCAGCCTGGTGCAGAGACTCTCATTCCCTCAATGGCTTTGTAGATCCATCCCTCTCCCTATTCTAATTTGGCAGCAATTTCAGGACATCTAAAGTTGTGTTGATGCTGTAGTAATTGGTGAAATGAAATAATTGACAAACTGGCAGCAACATTTTTACCTTCTTAAAATACTCGTGCGCTTTCAATGTATGCAAGGTTAGCATGCCACAGAAAGTGTGCTCAGTGCTAGTTCTGGGTATATAGCCAGGCTATTTCTCTGCCAAGATTTGTGCTCTGAAATGCTGCCAATATTGAGTTATACAGGTGGATGAAGGACATTCTAATGAGACAACAGCTTATTCACACACTTGTGCTTGTAAAATGGATGAAAATGGCTGTTTTCATAAAACTTTCAAAATGAGAAATAGGTTTTAAACACTGTTGTTTAGTGAAGTAAAATATTAAATGGAAAATGCTTCAAAATCCATAAAAAATAGATTTTATATAGTAGTAGGATTGAACAAACAATAGGTCCTTTTCTCTTTTCAAATCATCCACAAAATGTGTTTGCTTCAATTTCATATAACTTACTCTGAGAAGTGATACAAATCTATGGGTTATGGCTGCAAACCTTTTGGTCTTCATGCAGCTGTTTGTATGGGTGGGCATAGCACAACCGGTTCCTTGGAGACCAATTTGCCTGTTCAAACTTGTAGATGCAATTTTTTACACCTGAGCTGGTCCTCCAGACTCCACTTACAGTTAAAGCAAAGAAGGCAGCACTTTTGGGCTGCACTCCACCTCATCTTGAGGTAGATGAAATCCATTAGATAAACTGTTCTCTGGGAGGGATGCTGCTGCTCTTGTTTTTGAAGGGCTGAAAGAGGCATCCCATTGGCTTGGACTGGCACCAAAGAGCCTTCTCCTGCACAGCTTCACCCTTGGAGGGTCTCAGCCACCAGTCAGGCCTTCATCCCTGGGCCCCAGGTGACTTTAGATACCCTTGGAGCAGGTCACAGAGCTCTTCGATGATAAAAGCCTGCTTCATAAGCCCTTGTAGAGAGTGAAGTACAGTTTGGAAGCTCCTACATTAGCCCAGAGTGGTAGTGTGGGATGCTGTTGTGTTTTCCACAAGGGTGGGGTGGCGAGCCCAGGCATAATGTCATGCTGGCACCCACGCAGGGGGTGATGAAATTATGTATAGCCCAGGCCTTATTGCTGCCTGCCAGGGTGGGACACAGCCGCTTAGCAAACTCAGCCAGTGAAGGAGACCGGTCTGATCAAACTTTGCTAAGTACTGAAATAGCTGCTCTGGAAATCAATGCTATTCATGCTCTGCTCTGCCCTTTGAATGGTATCATTTACTCAGAATACAGCATTGCACCTAGTGCTGCATCTTGCTGTCATTGAAGCATTCCTCATTGTATTTCTCAGTGCAAAGCTAATAGCTTCTATAGAAAAGGAATCCGAGACCTAAAAGTAAAAGAAGAAAAAGAAAAAGGTGACAATCTTAGTAAACCCACCAGTTCAAAGGTATATTTAGAATATATTGTAACAAAAGAACTGTCAAACTGAAAATGAGAGGCTTTGCTTCTCAAGGTTTTACATGTCCATGGTTCATGGAAGTGAGAATACAGCAGGACATTTTGGCTTCACCTACACATGAAAATTAAACAGGTTGAAGATTGTCCTCTGGAACTTAGATCAGCTTGGAAATCCTCCTGATAAATTCTTTCAGTCTCCAAAACAGAATGGTTATATGAAAACTGCCTAGGGGCGATTGTCCCTGGCAGGAAGAAAGTCAGTCCTTTAAATTCTGCCCTTCACCTCTCTCTCTAGGTCAAGTCCCTGAGATTACTGGTCAATGATGGTAAGCTCAAAACCTTTCTGTGCCTGAATTCCAGTTACAGGCCGGTCGTTGAAGAGGTTTGCTTCCTGTGTACAAGGCCCAGAGCTGGGACTGAGCTCCACGGGTCTATCAGGGATGTGTGGGTCTAGCGCAGCTGAGCTGGGGTTGCAAAGTGGAGTGGGTATCACCCGTTCTTGGCTAGACCGCACCTTTCCCATCTTCTCCAGGCTATGTTGAATGGGCAATAAGCAAGCCCTGTTTATCAAGAACTGATACTGTCTGTGCACTCAGCAGCTACAACACTAGTCTTTGGCAAACCCATGAGAAATTTATGAAAATTGGGAAGAAAACTGCTCTTGCGGGGAGCAAGCACAAAGAAGAGAGACTGTTTAAAAACTAATAAGCAAATCTGTTCTGCAGACACTTTAAGAAGTGAAAAAACCTTTGGCATTATAGAAGAGGTTTACGTTATCCAAAAGTACTGCTGTTTTTGCATCTGCACCTTTAGATACTTGATCAATTATGTGGTGTGCTGTATATAGAAGAGCTACTGGAGTAAGCAATGATTTTAACCAAATCTTCTATGCTTTGAGGTAGCAGAAGTTGGTGGTACAAGCACAGGGAGAAGTAAAGACAGTATAAGGTTTGACATCTGCTGTGACTACTTCAGAGTACCTCACCTCTTCCTTGGACTTTCAGTAAGTCCTGCTGCCACTCCTGTAAGATGTGAAGGAAGTGTTTTCAGGGGTGCCAAACCTGGTGAAATTTTTTACAATGAGGGTGGTGAAACACGGGCACAGGTTGCCCAGAGAGGTGGTAGATGCCCCATCCCTGGAAACATTCAAGGTCAGGTTGGACGGGGCTCTGAGCAACTTGATCTAATTGAAAATGTCCCTGCGCGTTGCAGGGGGTTTGGACTAGGTGACCTTTAAAGGTTCCTTCCAACCCAAACTATTCTATGATTCTATGACTCTATGATTCTTCAGAAATCCATAAATGGATCTAGGATCCTTTGACAGGTACCGTGCAAAACAGAACCTAAGTAATAATTCATGATATGCAAAAACCTTCCTGAGATTGAGTGTCATTGATTTACAGACATATTCATATAAATGTTTATAAACCCCGACATTTCAGGTGACTGGGAAGATTTACCCATGTTCCACACCTGCTCTTACTTGCAGTGTTCTCAACTGCTAAAAAATACATGTACGATGCACCTCTTCTCATCTATTTTTTAGGTCTTTCTCTGTCTGATGAGGCCTGAGACCAGAGAGTAGTTTCTTTTTACAGTAAGCACTATGTCACCAAAAGTAGATTAATTGCCAAATGATAAAATTAGAAATATTGAAATGGACTATCTTGATGGATTCTAATTAATTATGGACACCAGTGCTATAATCAGAGATTGTTCATTGGGTAATGGAGATATTTGGTTTCAGCTGGATAGTCTTTCCCCTTCTCAGAAGGCTGAATTGGGGAAACGTAACTCAGAGCTAGGAACAACTTCTTCCCTCTGTTATAATCAAACTCACCTTTGTGAAATCACTCTATGAAAAGTGATCATTTTGTGCAAGCAGCTTGTGTGATGTTGAGCACGTTCACATATCTCCATGACTCAATTAGATATTATCGTGATCTTTAGTGAACTTAATTCTTACAAGAACTGGGCCATTTTCCTGGTGGTGAAAGGAGGTGGACGTCTGCATGGATGTGCCATGTCCCATTAGATGGGATGCACATATCTGGGGCTTACTCACTAGCTGGATGAAGAAACAAGGTTTATAGTCCACAAAGGAGGCACTGAAACAAAGTGCAGGCAAAACACCTCCCCAGGAATGGAAAGCAGGGTTGAAGTCTCAGAATATTTCCTGGCCTTTGGCTGATCTATTTTGGGTGTGCTCATTTAAGGGCAGAATTCAGCAAGTATTGCCAAGCCGACTTTCACAGCTTGAGCATCCAAATGGTGTAGAGCAGTCAAGTTCCACTGAAAACATCGGGGCAAGCCCAGGTCACCTCCCTGTTGGCTGCCATGTATTCTCTGCCATTGTCACAAATGTTTCATGATGCAGTTTTATATTGCCTGAGCATGTAAATCTTCCCAAGTAGCAAAGTTATATTATAAGACAACTGTATTTTTTTCTCAAAAGTGACAAATAATTGAGTTAAATACGTTTTGTTCCAAATCAAAAGCCTCTGCTCTCTTAATTCAGTTCAGCTTTCCTCTGAATGTTCTGGTGTCAGCTGAGCACACGATTGCAGAGATATCAGGCCATCTCCTTTTGTAAGAATATTTTCAGTTCAGCTAAACCCAAGGGACAGTAAAAATCTTGTCAGAAGCCAAAACTCATGAGACTTCCAAGCCAAAAAAAGGTTTTGACAAGTTCGGCTCTTGAGCATTTGGCTGTTCTCCTGCAAATCAGAGGTAACAGTTTTCTGTGACTAAAAGTGAAAGTGACAGGAGAGTCACTACCACATCCCCCAAAAGATTTGTAAAACGCTTAAGTTTGTCCTGATCTTACAGTTCAAACTCAACTGAGTGTTGTTTTTTTTCTTATTCCTGCAAAAAGTCTCAGTGCCGTGAGGACTGGTAGAGAATTAAAAAACAGTATATTTTTTTTTTTTGCACATAGTTGAATTATAAATGTTATAATATTAGTCATTACTTAATAAAGAAATGTGTAAATAAACATGTGGTGTTTATTTTCCATATCACCTTATTTTTTATAACCCAAGAAAGAAGTCACCCCTTTGCCATGGGGTGGTGGTGTGCATCCTTTTGATTCCATTGAATTTGGCTTTCCCATGCCTTCAGTGGGCACTTGTGAGTGACCTGATTTCCTAGCAGTGTGTTATCAAGGAATTCCTAGAATACTGAATGAAGCACTGAAATGCAATTTTACTCTAAGATACAAAGAAGGCCATTAAATTTATATCGATTGGAGACCTGTGGCGATCTTCCAAAGTACATATTTCTTTTTCATTTGTTATGGACAGGCAATTAACTTTACTTGCTTTAATACAAATTAGAGTTTAAAATAGTCGCTTAGGTTCCCTGCCCTGCAAGGTGCAATTAATTACTGCTTTTCAAAATATATTACAGAGCCAGATATTTGACATATATCTGATATCAGACGCAATTCTCATGGCAGGCCATTACAAATACAGCATATGTAGTAAACCAAAGCCTTTCAGAGAAATCCCAAACAGTTAATGTTATGTCAGGAACCAGATTTTAGGGGGAAATCCAGCCTTCCCAGTTAAGGCATCGTCTCAGCTCAGCAGAGGACTTGTACAGAGCTTGCTGGAGTGAAGGAAGATGGTCTGGGCTCCTCTGTACTGGACCTAGCTCCTACAGTTGTGGTGGGGGAGAAAAAGGATTTTAGCTGGTGAGTAGCTCGGCCTGGTTTGGGGGGGTATTTTCTTTCCCTTTGAAGGTTTTGTGACTTCCACAAGTCCTGGCTCCTGCAGATAAATCAGAATAAGTCAGTAGGAGATAGCACAAGTAAGATGCAGCAGGAGTTAGGAGATGTTCAGGAAAGACGTGTCTCTACCCCTGCTTACAGGTAATGGCGTACCAGGTCTCTGACTTTTAAGCAGGGGAGAAATAAGGAGACCCATGCTCCTGGGGAAGAGGGTGGATTTGCACCAGGTAGATGTCCACCAAGCAAAAGCTGACATGTGAACTGCTCATTCCATGTTCCCAACAGAGAAGCAGAGCTTTGGAGGTGCCGCTCAGCCCATCCCGTAGCAGATGTCAGGAACCTGAAGTAAGATGGGGTGTCCGCTCTGTGTTAAAAGGTTGCTGAAGGAAAGGCCTGAGCAAGGGAGCTGGAGCTGTGCAGTTATGAGGACTGTAACCCCCCTGTCCTGACTTGCTGGATCGCCTGATGACCTCTGATGGCCATTCATGGTTCTGCAAGGATACTTTTACTGCATTTTCTGTCTACCTGTACAAAGAGCGATAGCAGCTTGGCCTATGGACTCAGTCTGGGGAACCCCTAAGCTCGTCTGTGCCTGGGTAGTTTCCATGCCCAGGTGCAATACTACTTAGAGCCTTCAGTGAGGCTTATGGAGGCCTTGAAACATGCCTGAATATCACAGAATCACAGAATGGTAGGGTTGGAAGGGACCTCTGGAGATCATCTAGTCCAACCCCCCTGCCAGAGCAGGGTCACCCAGAGCAGCTTGCACAGGAACACGTCCAGATGGGTTCTGAATGTCTCCAGAGATGGAGACTCCACCACCTCTCTGGGCAGCCTGTTCCAGTGCTCTGCCACCCTCAGGGTAAAGAAGTTCCTCCTCATGTTTAGGTGGAACTTCCTGTGTTCAAGTTTGTGCCTGTTACCTCTTGTCCTGTCCCCCGGCACCACTGAAAAGAGCCTGGCCCCATCCTCCTGACACCCACCCTTCAAGTATTTATAAGCACTGATAAGACCCCCCCTCAGCTGTCTTTTTTCCAGACTGAAAAGACCCAAATCCCTCATCCTTTCTTCAGAAGAGAGGTGTTCCAGTCCCCTAATCATCTTTGTAGCCCTCTGCTGTACCCTCTCCAGCAGTTCCCTGTCCTTCTTGAACTGGGGAGCCCAGAACTCATGACAGAGCAAAACTGCAGCCACCACTTGCAGCCAGATAGCTGATGGTGCTTTGATGCAATGTGGAAGCAGCTTGGAGAAGCTGGGCTCTTCCCTGAGGTGCCCCGAGCTTGCACAACCTGATATGTCCATAGTGGGAAGGTGATGAGTGGGTGTTGGCACCCCTAAGCTACGTGTCAGTGGCATGCTAATGAAAAGGTAGCATGTGAAATAGAGAGGCATGCCCTGTCTTCTTATCCTCGTTGCACAGCAGTGATAAAGCTGTGATTCAGGACCAAGTGCCCAGGGATTAAAGATGTTAAACCACAGCTCATAGAGCTCTACCTGGTGCTGTTATGGTGATCTTCACTACTCTGTCCTCTGGTACAGTGGGAGTACAGAAGGGAAGCAGACCGTGAGCCTCGCTCTCCGTGCAAAGCCTTTCTTTTGGTGGGCAGTAAATGAAGGCAAGTTCTATCTCATGATACCTGTAATAACCATCCTGACACAGGGATGTTCACAGCTATGGACCTGTCTTCACATGGAGACATTTTTAATTGCATTTCATCCTTTAGAAATGAAATTGAAATTGAGGACTGGAAAGCAAATGGCACACCCTTCCCTCCCAGCCTCAGACAACTGAAATACACAGACCACCAGAGGGGAGAGCTTTAAAGCCATGGGCCATTTCAAACTGAATTTCTTCTTTTAAAAATCAGATGAGTTAAACACAGTGAGTGATATTCAGTTCCATTTTCTCTTTCAGGTGTCTGAAACAGACAGCTTCATGCAGAGAAATTGCCCAGTTCCCCCCTGAGTGATCTTTATTTGAAATCTATTAGTGCCACCGTAGCCTTCCGCACTCAGAGCTGGAGTGATTGACACGGTGTTACAGCTGCTACGCCATGAACTGTGTGGGCTGTCTTGAAGGTTTCTTCGTATTCATGGCACCAGTGCTCTCAAACCCATAAATTACATCATTAAAAAAGCGAAACCATAGAGATGTTAATGAAAACTGTGTCAAATTGAGTTTTTCTGGCATTTTGCACGCTGCAAGGAGCCGGCAGTGAGAGGGAGTCTGCACAACACATGGATGGGAAGGTGGAGGACCTGCAAACATCAGGCTCCGGGCATTGTGAAAGCTGTACAAATGTGCTATGGACACTCAAATACACTCTCAACCTGTCACCAATAGCGCACATTTCATGGGTGACAATTGGGCCAATAACTCATCTCCGGGTGTTACATTTCTCAATCAAAGCCATAGCAGGCAGTTCAATAAAAGAATTTATTGCTTTTTCTCTGACTCTGGCTTTGAGTAACAAAACAGGCAGACGTGTCCTTGGGCATGGAGGATCTAGTAAGCAGTGTGGAAAATATATCAGTGCAGACCAAAAAAGAGTACGGGGTTGTAAAAGCAGGGGCTGTTCCCCATTGCACGTCCCTTGGCAGCAGGGCAGTCAAAGACGTTCCTGCACCTGGAGGAATTTCATCCTTCCCCAGAGGCTTCCTCCCTCCAGACTGGGCTGGTTGGCTTCTTTTGTGTTTCTGTGCCTTGGAAAGGTCCGTGAAATGATTCGTTTTAAGAAAACTGATTGTATCTTTTGATAGAAAGAAATTCTGCCTTTACAAATGCTTTGTTCAGCCAGGTCACTGCACAGATTTGGTCCAACCAGCGCACCTGAGGCCGTGGTTCAAGGATACAGTAAATCTTGCTTGAGTGCTCTTAGCATGAACTGGAAGAAGCCAGAGCAACACAGTGTCAGGTGCTCGTCTGGGCACTGCTTCTTCAGGAGTCTTTGGAGAACCTGGAATGTGCTAATTTGCACCTGTCAGCTTTGTGCCAAACTGAAGCTTTGGTTTATCTGTCAGAGCACTGATAATGTGGAACCAGATGCTGAACTCTGCAAACCATCGTTTCCAGACGTCTCTTCTCTCTTTTGGAACCTACATCTCTTAGACACCACCATGAGGATGGAGTTATAGCAGTCACAGGCCAAACCAAAGGTCTTTTGAGTGGTGAAGTGGATAAAAGGAAGAGAGCAGACCTGCACTGACTTCTTGAGCCAGGAGCGGTGCCTTTATATTTATTACTCCTGGAAAAAATGCCTCTCTGGCTTTGTCTGGTTTTCCTTGGAGCTATGCAAAATCTCACCACCTGCAGTGTCCTGCAGCAAGGAGCTACACAGCTTATCATGCACTGCATGAAGAAACCCCTCCCCACTGTTTAGAATCTGCCACCTGGTAAATCTACTAGATGTTTTGTAGTTCCTATATCAGTGAGGCAGTGAACATAATTTCCTAGTAAAGTCTCCACATCCTTCATGATTTTGAGGAGCTCTCTCATCTGCTTTCTCAGCAATGTCTTCTCCAGACTGAAGGATCCTAGTCTGCTCAGTCACTCCCTGCACAGAAGCCTTTGGCCATGCTTGTCCCCTCTTTTTGTATCTTTCTCAACTCCCCTTCATTTCTGAAATGAAGAGAGCGATACCATACGCGATACGCTGGCAGCCAGCACAATGTCCCTTGCTGTGCCTTTCCTAATTCCTTTTCTAACCTCCCATTTGACCCCTCTTGAGCACTGAGCTGATGTTTTCACAAAACTATTTCACTCCAAAATCTCTTTCCTGAACAGCTACTTCACTCTGCAACAGAAGCATTATTTTTTCCCCATGTGCATTACTTTCAATTTACAGCTTCCATTTTATTATTCTTCACCAACTGCTTTTGTAGGTACTACAGTAAAGATCTTTGGGAAGTTTCTGCCCCTTTTCTGGGTAGCTTAGGAAATGGGAGTGTAATGATAGGATACGGGGTAATGGCCTCAAACTGAAAGAGGGGAGATTTAGATTGGGTATCAGCAAGAAATTCTTTACTGTGAGCATGGTGAGGCACTGGAACAGGTTGCCCAGAGAAGTTGTGGGTGCCCCATCCCTGGAATTGTTCAAGGCCAGGCTGGATGGGGCTTTGGGCAACGTGGTCGAGTGGGAGGTGTCCCTGCCCATGGCAGGGGGTTGGAACTAGGTGATCTTTAAGGTCCCTTCCAACCCAAACCATTCTGTGGTTCTGTGATTCTGTGATCCGTGTGATGAACTGCCCCTTGCCTCCCTGTACAGTTTCTGGGAATGCCTGAGTGCTAGAAACCATTGGCTTTGCCTGAGTCAGGCAGGAGGGAAAATGCTGAGGACTGATACATGTCTTAAATCTCACCCCTGTAGGGTTTGGGGGTGTAAATACGAGAGGGCTCTCCCTCCTCCCAGGATGAAAGCTCAGAAAACTGCCGGTGTTTGAGTCCAGGCTTGAGCAGGGGGTGAACCAGGTGACCTCCACAGGCCCCATCCAACCTAAATTATTCCACGGTTTGGAAAAAAAGTCAGGTGTGTGTTTGGAGGGGATGGCACTTTTTTATGTATGTATTATCTGTCAAGTCAAACATTTATTACATTTATTTACTATTCTGTTGAGCAATAGCCCTAATAAAGCCCGTCTGGGGGAAAAGGAGCCAAATGAATTGACAGCACCTGTGCGTTTCAATATTTTCTGTCACATTACTGGAGCAAATATGCTTTACAGCGAGTACCAAAAGGTACCTAAACAGATGATGCAATTAAAATCACTGATAAAGACAGATTTTTGCATTAATACAGTTTCTAGTGCTGCCCTTTCACCCGCAGGTGGTTTTCTTTGCATGTTGTGAGATGTGACCCTAGAAAGCCCTTTTTTTTGCATTACTTCTACCAGCCACTGGAGAAGCCGGTGGCTGCATTCGGTCAGTAGCTGTCCTGCCACACTTGGCAGCAAGCTGAAGCATGGACCCCCCCAGCCCTAGCTGCTGTCATCTGAGCTGGGGGGTGTTCACCAGCACTATCTGAGAAACACCTGCCCTTCAACTTCACACCAAGGATCTAATTTGGGACTATTTATGGGGGTTTCTTTGTAACAATAGTTGGGTTTCCTGATAGTGTCTTGGTGATTTCACATGTACTATGGATTTTTACCTCCTCAGGGAATACTGCAGAGGCTGAACTTTTCAGCTTCTCCTGCTAATATTAATTTAGCATCTGCCTTAATAATAAGCTTTTTGGGGGTCATTATACACAGATTTCCATGTGCTAAATGGTTTACGATACCCTGGCATGGCATGTGTCTGCAGTCACCTCCTCCCAGGGCTGCAGAGCCTCCTGCCATCTCCATCCCTCTGCTCCCTGACACCTCCATCCCAAACTGGGGCCACTCTGCAAAGGGCTCCTTGGCATTTCCCCAGTCCTGGGGCCATTCCCCATCTTTCCTGGTTGTTTCTGATGCATTCACTCAGTGCAGATTAGTTTTCAATGCCAAGCTGGCTCTGCTACAAGATCACACCTCCCAGCTCCCCACTGGGGATTTCCTTGGCTCCTGCCCACCATGCTGCCTGTTCCCTACAGGCAAGAGACTTCTCACGTCTGCTCCACCTTCGGGTTTTGTCTCTGCAAACCCTCGTGATTACTGATACAGCCTCGTGGTTTTTTTTTTTCTGGTGGGGGAGCCTGGAATAAGGGAAACAGATTATTTTTGCACCTTGGGGGTTGGCCATGCACTTAACAGACCCGAAGTGAATTTTTTGCATGTGATTTTCTACACAGCAGGTTGATGTGGTGGGTGGAAATAGCATTTTTGTGTCCCTGGTTTGGAAACTTGCAGCTTAAATTATGTGTGAGTGGCAGGTCTGAAGCAAAGGAGACCTGGCTTGCTCAGCTCGCGCTCATGAAGTGGGCTGTATTTTCTTTCTTCCAGTACTGAGAAAGAGAAGGAAAAAGAAATTGTTTCCACAGCAGAGGGTGTAGAATTTGAAAACACTTTATTTTCTTGCCACAAAAAATTACATACATATACAACACTACATATACCTATATATTTAAAGGAGCTGTGGCTGGAGAGAGGGGTGGTTTGACAATGTGTGTGCTTTTCAGAATTAGCAGTTTTTCATGCCATACAAGACTGTCTGGATGCTGTCCCCATCGTTCACGCTGTGCTGTCCCCCCACTGACATCCCTTGCCGCTGCACCACGGATGGGCAAAATCCGGAGGGTTTGTGCGTGTGGGGTGAGCCCTGCCGGCAGCAGCACAGAAAATCATAGAATCATAAACTGGTCTGCATTTGAAGGGACCTTAGAGATCATCTAGTTTCAACCCCACTGCCATGGGGCAGGACACATATCACTGGACCAGGCTACTCAAAACCCCATCCAACCTGGTCTTGAATGTTGCAGGGATGTGGCATTGACAGCTTCCCTTGGCAACCTGTTCCAGTGCCTCACCACCCTCATAGTGAAAATTTTCTTCCTAGTATCTAATCTAAATCTACTATATTCCAGTTTGAAGCCATTACCCCTTGTCCTATCACTACATGCCCTTGTAAAAAGTCCCTCCCCACCTTTCCTGTAGGCCCCCTTCAGGTACTGAAAGACCTTAGTCTCCCTGGAGCTTTCTCTTCTCCACACAACCCCAGTCCTCTCAGCCTGTCTTCATATCAGAGTTCTCCAGCCCTCTGATCGTCTTCATGGCCCTCCTCTGGACTCACTCCAACAGGTCCATGTGTCTCCTGTGCTGAGGGCTCTAAAGCTGGACACAGTACTCCAGATGGGGTCTCACAACACTAGAGTAAAGGAGGAGAATCACCTCCTTGAACCTGCTGGCCACGGTCCTTTTGATGCAGCCCAGGATGTGGTTGGCTTTATGGGCTGCAAGCACACACTGCCGGATCATGCTGAGCTTCTCAACAGAGGCTCTGCAGCTGTCAACAGCTGCCTGCAGACACACTTCTTGTGCTCAGGAAGTTGAGCATCTTTTTGGAGGCGTTGCAGATTCTGGTGGGTCTCCTCGGGAAGGCAGCAACGCTCTCTCTTGCAGTACAGAGAGGAGACCGAGACCAGGTGAGCGCAGGTTTTGAATCAAGGTGAGACATTGAACTGCCTTTAACCCCAAGCAGCTCCTGGAAAGGGAGGGGAGCAGCTGGGGCATTTCCTGCCTGAGCTGCCATGGGCAAGGAGAGGGAGCTTGTGGGGAAGGCAACTCACCGAGGGATAAGGCAAGTGGCAGGAACAGGAGATGGGTCTTAAAACACTTCCTAGGACAAGAACAGGGGGCTCCTGCTATTTGGTATAAACCCTCTTTAAAAGATATAATAATAATAATTGGTGTTTCACATTTCATAATGCTAATTACAGTGGCTAGTGAGGTAGAATTGAAAACATGTGCTGGAGCTGGATCACCCAAAGCCTTAGAAAAAAGTATATTTAAGTCCTTTGGGAGACCCAGATTTCATATTAGTGCTGTCTGTCCATCACCTCTCTCGTGTCCTGCTTCCCCACGGACCACGCAGGGGTGGTCCTCACCAGCGGTACGTGTGCTCCCTGTGTGACTGGGAAAGGAAAAGTGCCAGGAGCCCCTCGGTCCCCTCCCTGTCTCACTGTGCCGGCACTGCCGTACGGCCAACAGCCCACCCGTGGCCCAAAGGGGCAGCAGGGACACCTGTGCCTCTGCACATTGAGGGGAATAACCTCATCTGGTGTCTCCTTGGTAGATGCTTGATGATAGCACTTTCCATATGAGGTTGCACTACTTTTTCATGTGTTTTGTTTGTTTTTTTTTTTTTTTAAATTTTTCTCTCAGTGGGAACAGCTATAGCACGGGGACTTTGTGGCATTGGTACTTTATGGCATTTATGTGACAGTCCCTCCTGCAGCACGTCCGTATCCCCACATTTTTGGCAGGGCTAACGGATGGCTTTGCGGAAGACCCAGGCACTGGAGTAAGGAGTGATCTGCAGAGGCTGCTGCTGGAGTGAAAACAATGTTTTATACATGTCAGGCTGGGGGTCTGGACAAGGCAGACTTGATTTTTATCCTGGCATTTTAGCAGGCAGAATGGATGCCAAATTACAGTGCCTGAGAAAAACAGCAAAAAAAACCCGGGGGGAGGTTTACATGATGTTTGCTGCCCCTTAGTTAAAAATGGTGTGTATAGGTTCTAGGAATGGTTTCAGAAAGGCAGAAGTTTGGAGCAAGAGGTAATATCTTTCCTTAGAGAAACAGATATCACTGGAAAAAATGGCCAAGGTTTTCTCACAGCTACATTACTGCTGTACTATGGTTCAAGTTATTAATAAATATATTCTTACAATTTGAAAGGGGCCTGTTCAAGGCCCTCTGGAAATTGATTTGAATTGTGCCATTACTTGTGATGGTGGTTGCTGCCTTATAAATACATTCAGCAGTGACATTAGCCTTGCTTTTTAATTGAGGACTGACTTCTTTCAGCAGGAAGGTGTTTCATGGCTGATTATATATGTTCCTTTGCACAAAATGACACCTGCTGTCATAATAGCTTCCATTTTTATTGCAATATAATACAAATGATCTCAAAAGGCTTCATAAATTACTGAAAGATTTACAGAAGGGAACAAGATATTTTTAAAACCTTATGTGTGAAGTCTGTTTTTCTGTCTTCTTTTAGAAAGTGCTTTTTTATTATTTAATTTGCCTCCTTGAAATTACTGTGAATATCAAAGCTTTTTTTGTGTATTACAGAGAACCACTGAATAATGAACTAGTGGACACTGGGTGGCTTCTTTACTTCCCATCAATGGAAAGGATGTAATCCTAAATACTTGGGGAAAAAAGAGGGCCCTCCCCTTCATCATACAAGTACAAATTCCAAAGAAGTTAAAAAAGAAATTAGTTTGGTAAAAAATGCCACCTCGCTTAGTCTGACCACCTTTCCCTTTCCTGGTCCCTTCATTTTCTCACTTGTTTGTGCAGTTTTCCTGATTGTACAAGGCTTTGATTTCCCTAGAAAAAGTGAGCAAAACCTTTTTGCCTCCCATACGACTTTAATAATAAAACTGTCATACTCTGCCCGATGCATCATAAAGAAATGACAAAAAAAAATTACAACCCGTTCAGAGGATATTGGTAGTGCTGGCATCAATTCAATTTGCCCATGGGTGGACAACTGAGTAACGTAAAAGCAGAGTTTATATATGCTCCTGACAATAGCTGAAGGCTCTCCTGGCACAGTCTGAAGGTTCATGACCTATAAATATTTCTCTCCTGGCAATTGCAATCTCAGCCTCCTGCTACAACAGAACTTGTAAAAGCTGTAGACAGTCTAATGCTCTCCAGGGACTTGCAGGCTCCCCTTGCAGATTTTATGAGTATCAATCACAGGCATTAGCTCGTAAGACTTACAGGTTACCAGCAGATCTGGTGTGTAAAAGTGCTGCTTGTAGTGCTGGAGACTGTAAATGCCATGAGTTATTATTATAACTATTTCTATTTATGAAATATGCATGAAAATTATATTTTCATCCTTTAGAACTCAAAGCTTCTGTTAACGGGGCAAGGATCTGATCTGAGTGTCACCAGGCACATGTAGAAACAGGTTTTACCTATCCGACAGTTGTTTTCACAATGCTTCAGACCTCGTAGAGAGGTTTCTGGTAGAGGTGACAGTGTTCTCGGGACGCTGGGAGGTAATCAGACATGTGCTCCTGGCAAGGCCTGGCTTCCCCTAGTACTACAGGCACCAACACCCTCATTTAATGGAAAAAGGCAATGCAAAGAAAATCTGGCTTTTTTATAGATCAATTCATTTATTTCAGATTGGTTGGCAGAGCTTTGTAAGCACCCATCTGTCGGAAAGGGAACAAACTCTTCAATATGGAGATCTTGTTATTCCACGTTTTTCAGTGTCTTTCCTTTTGGGTCTGTTCCTTGCATTTGGTCTTGGCAGATTGAGGCTGCAGAGACATCTGTGACTTCAGTGTATTTATACATAGGAAATAAAAGTCTTTGAGCTCAATTTCTCCATATGCCTCTTTCAACTTTCTATTATTAGAAGGCAAACATCTTGGATGGGTTGCCAGCTAACTATATGCAGGGCTGCCAATTGTCCCTATTTCATATTCTAGGTTGCAGATATTTTCAGGCTTGTCTTTCGGTATCTTTAGAATCTGCCTGCTGGAAAAAAAAAAAAGTCATTATTTCTATTGGCTTACAAGAACAAGTCTTTAAATTTGATAAAACATGTGGAGAGCGTTTCTCCGTAGGTCCCTGATTCATCTCTTATCCTAGCCCAGGACCTTCCTCCAAGGGAAGATTAAGAACATTTTAATGCACCTGACATTAGAAAATGTGGCTCCTTCCTATGTATGCCAGGAAAAAAGATGATGGGGTGTGTGTGTCCCACCCTGCACCCCAAAAATAATGTTCTGCACCTGTATGTGCAAAGAGGAAAATGAGAGTTTGGGCAGTGGAATCTGGCACCTGGGGAGACTTTCATACCTCCTGTTCGTATCCAAACCCAGCCTGCTCCTCTCGGTCCCTCTTGGAAGAGGAGGCATCATGTAGCCACAGGAGCAACACCCCCCAAAAGGAAAAGGGACCAAATACTGGTAATTTAAAATATGCATGAAAACTGTATGCAAATACAATTCAGTCCAAAGACTGAAGCCACACAGCAAAGCACAATGAAGAATATATCTTGATTTTCCTTAGGTCAAGTGTCATCAGGACCATGACACACACGGTGGTCCCTCAGCAGCAGGACGAATGTGCCACGTGCTGAAGATATACCAGGAGTGTCACCCAACACGTGCCATGCACAAGTGCGTTGAGACCCTTCTATTAAAATGATCTTTTTAAAACCAGGCAGCGTTTCAAAGCTCCCCTGTGTTTGGCTTAGATTCAGCTCACGTGCTGAGGCTGAGCTCTTGGTGGCTTGCTCTTCCCGTGCTGCAGGAGAGCACAGCTGGGCACCGTACCAACCCCAGGTTGGGATGGTGCAGACCACCGCTCTCCCCCCCCATCCCCACCAGAGGTGTCTAGCAGGGCTTGGATGAGGGTTAAATGAGCTTCCCTCCCAGAGGAAGCATCTCCTCACTGAGGTAACAAATCACCGTCTTGCAGTGACACTAATGCACGGAAAATGCACTACTTGTGGGTTTAGATGGTAAATACTGATTCTGTGATAACTGTGCTACGGAAATGCTTAAAGGAGCGACTTGAGGTGAGGACTGTCCCTGAGGCAGGTGCTGTGGCATCTCACCATACCCACGGGGCTCACAAGGTAGAACGGGCAACACAAGGGAAACGGTATAATTTCCATTTTAACTGTAATGCTAATGCACCATCTTGCCCAGGGTCACCTGGGAAATTAAAGAGCATCGATGGATTAAAAAAGGCAACAAACTGATTTTGTCATGAAAATGTTTGCTCTCTGGAGCTAGATGCCATTGAGACCTTCCAACCTTCAGTGCCGATGCCTGTTCCAGGTTTGCCTCCGTATCTCTGGATCAGAGTCTCCATCTCCTCTCTCACTTTAAACGTTGGCTGATCCACTCCTTTTACTTCCAGCATAAATCTGCTAGGAAATTATGCATCAAGCTCATTAGAAGCATTCTGGTTTTCCCCAGGATGCCTGGGGGATGTCCCAGCAGGAGCAGAGAGTTCTGTGGAGATGCTTGGAAAGGGGGAGTAATTACCAAGAAAAAGCATCCGTGAAATAAACACGAAGCTAAACCAGGTGCTGCACTGGATGTGGCTCATCAGAGAAGGTGGTTGCAAAATGGGTGGATGTGGCTCAGACACTCTGGAACCCCTTGCTGGGGTACCAAAGGCAGCTCCAATCCGGCGCTGTTACATATTCCCATGTCCCTGGGGCCACTGGCGGTGTGAAATGTAGAGCTATGGGGCACTGGCCCCAGGCTGCTTCTGAAACACAAGGTACTGTGTACTGCCTGGGGCAGGTTACTGCCTTCTCCTGAAAATCTCTAAAGAAATGACTGGCTTAAAAAATAGAAGAAAAAAAAAAAGGCATCAAACTCCTGCAATCTTTGGGTTTCAAATCTGACCCTCTGTGAATATTGCCAATGGCTCCTGACTTCTGTAGAGGGTTTATGCACTGCTTTGGGCCCAGGACCGCTGCTCGGATGTGGTGGATCTGCAGTGCTGTTTCCTTTCCTCTGCAGTGCTGTGTCCATACCCTTTTGCATATCTCAATGCAAATATGGATGCAGCACCAAGTTGCACAAAGCCTTGTTTCAGCTGTTTTCCTTTAGCCTTGAAATATAAGCAAATAATTATTCTGTTAGTTAGGACTGAGCTGATATAGCAGGAGCAGATTTGATGCTCTTTCATAGTGCTGTTGTATCTGTTGAGCCCTGGACAATGAAGGGAGTTGTGGACTTTGTGGTCTGCAGAAGACCAGACACCCCTGGCTGCCTTTGTGAGGGCTCCTGCACTGATCAGTGAAGTGGTGTCAGGTTTGCCCTGAATGTGTGCGTCCTTCAGGTCTAGGGTGGTGTCAGGCATAGCCTGTGCCTCTCAGTCCTTCTGCAAGTGCTTTGGGCTATTAGCTTTTGCATGGAAGTCCAGCATTTCAACACTTGCCACATCCGATGCTTGAGCGGGCTGCCTGTGCAGTCCAGGCAACGTGTGTGTGCCACACAGCTTATCTGCGAGGCATCCAGATGTTCTGCACCATGTTTGCCACCTTCAGATTTCACCTCCCTGGGATCTTCACATCTGAGGAAACCTGGGTGACTTGACCCATGATCAAACAGCTGTGACTAACCAACAGATTCAAAAGCTAGCAACGTGGTGTGCACATCAAAATGGTCCCACCATCTGGGCACTGGCCAGCCAGAGCCACTGCAGCACATCCAAGCAGCCCAGGAGAAGGGATGTGGAGGGAGGGAGGTACAGGGAAAGGTGCCAACAGTACTGTGATTTGGGGCCTGAGGCGAGAATCTTGCCACACTGTGGGGGTGCACAGTGCGGGGTACCAAGGATGTTGTGGTGGTATGAACGATAGATGCCCTGAGGGAGAGCAGGGTTTATCGGACTGTAGGTGACAGAGAACAGAGATCCAAGGGAAATCCAGCTTTTTGGGTTCTGCTGCGCAGGCAAGAGCTGAAAGTCCAATATGCCAGAAAAGCCTGCACAGATTACAGTGATAATGCAGATGAGTACTACTACAGATAAGTACTTACCCACTAATAGTGCTTAATAATGAAAATATCTTACTGTGTGTACTAATAGCATCTAATAGTAGTAGATTAATAACATCTGGGGGTTTAATAGTAGACTACGGACATCTGATTGATAATCTGAAAATAGCTTATACCCTGTTGCTGTGAAGCATCTACTGTCCACACATGTCAGAGGCTGAGTGGAATGTATTTCTGCTTTAGCTCTTTATCCTTGCTGGAGGCAGGAGCAAACACAACGCGCCTCCTAATACAGTTAGCAACAGCCATATGGTATAATGGACCAAGGCCACATATCCTGTAAAGTAGAACAATTTAAACAAAAAAAGGGTGGAAAAATACCAGCCAAACAAGCAAACATGTCATGGTTTGGTCTGGTGAGGAGGGATGTTCTTCTGAAATGGCTTATCAGGCCTCTCTCTGAATTCAGGATCTCTGCTTGTCCTCTGCTCAGGTGCTAATGCACTTGGCTGCAGAAGGCGGCACATGTCCTGAGCATCATTTTCTGACATTGCTTTTGCAGTGCAAGAGGCAAAGAGGCCTCGTCTGGTGTGGCACTGGAGCGTCTCTGGTTCTGCTCAGTGCTGGTGGGTTCCCGTCTGCAGGACATGACTTGACCTGTTCTTCTCCAGGATGGATTCTCCTTGTCAGCTGATGTCACCCAAGTTCATCACAGTTCATAGCCAGGCATAAGGGATCTGTGGGATGAAATGTCTGCTGGACATCAGGACCACGTCCCAAACAGACTGTGAGGAATGCCCTCCTACCCCTCAAATCCTCCGTTTCTAGAGGGAAAAAATCGCTCCACAGCTCTGGCCTGCCTCTGTGCCCCCATCCTTCCTATGGAAACCATGGTGGGTGGGTGGATTGACATATGCCAGGTTTACTCAGGTAGGGGCCAGATTATAATGGAGGGATCACTAAAACCTGGCAGACTGGAAACATTTCTGATCTCCCAGCTCAGAAATATCACAATGATGTCCAGCACTCTCTTCCCTAGTTTGGGAAATAGTGAAGGATGCTGCTGAACTGGTTTTGAGATAATGCAGCTCCAGCCGGACCTGAGATGAAAGCCTGTTCTGCATCCCTTCAGAAACCATCCTGAGCTTTCTGGGGACTTCCCCTGGTGCAGATGTGCTCTCTGCTGCTGCTGGCCATCACCAGGAAAACTTCCCAAGATGACCAGGGCTATGGTAATGCTACCTGCCAGGCACGATGACATGTCTGTTCCTCTCAGGATAGACAGTGAAATAACCCAAACCTGCCCAGTTTCCTCAGTCATGTTCAGTACAGGTCCGAAGACCTGGTGTGTTGCGGGATGACCCCCAGGCTAACTCTCCTGCCCCGGTGTAACCTGGAGAAGGCAGGTGGACGCAGCCATCGGCAGCCCAGCCCCCCCTTCAAGCTGAAGCCACAGGTTCACTTTGCTTCTTAAGCATTTCTCTATCTGCAGCCACTGCTTTGGGTGAATTACCAGCTGGGACAAGATGCACAATAAAATATTTCCCAGCTATGACATGCCACTACCATACTGTCGGCACTGTTCAGTAACTGTGACTAATGCCTTGCTCATAGAAGGCAGATTCAAGATTTGTAGCAAGAAGCAAAAGGTAACAGTCCAATAAAAGCTCTGCAGCCAAATCTGCAATGCCTATAAGGATGTTATTGTATCACATATGCTTTCCCACTTTCCTTGGGCAGGGGAGGGAGCTTTCTTAAGCCAGTTTTAACTTGTAATAGGCCAAAAATCAGATCGCTTTCTTTGCAGAGTGTGGGATCAGTGGAGGGATAAATGTTATAATGACCTTGAAAGAAACCAGTGGCTTCTGTCTGCGAGGTCAGGCAGTACAATAGCATACCAGAAATAACCAAGGGACTCATTCTCCAGCTAATTAAAGACTTGAAAATAAAATTTTGTGTTGTGATTGTTTGCAATTAGTCACAGATGCAACTGATCACTTGCTGTGACATTATTTTTCCGTGAATATACTAAGAAATGCAATTTAAAGTAAAATCAGCCAAAGGTCTAGAATTTAAGGTTAGTTTTGACAAAATTCCAGCTGTCATGTATTTTATCAAGCATTATTGACTGAAGAAAATTGTTGTGACTTTCTTCAGTATAACACACGCATTACACATGCATATGTTTTGTGGTTTAGACATTGCTAAAAGCAGATATCCTCAGCGTAGCTTTAGGCTTCCTTTGTAGTCAGCGGGGAGAAATAGACAACTTGCCCGATCACCTTTAGATGTCTGTCTTGGGAGAAAATTTATCACACTGCCAAAAAAAATAATCACAATTTCTCTTAATTTCTCTGCATACAGGGAGTCCGGTGAGACCCTCTCAAAGGTAAATTAGATGAATCTGGCAAAGTGCTTGATCACTATGGTTCAAATTTGGTGGAATTCCCAATCCTGATTTACACCACTGGAGAAATCTCCAGTAGTCATGTTTTATGGAGAGCCTAGCACCTACAGGAGCAAGCCCAGTGGGGTACAGCTTTTTACGGGGCTTGGGCATGTGATGGCCATTAAGCTGCTCAGTCTGACCTCCTCCTGAGGACACCAAAGCAGGACAGCAAGACCATAGTGAAGCACACTGCTAGGAACAAAAAGCTGGGAGGAACATTTATTTCCATGTGAAGTCACCTCACCCAACTTGGAGTGTAAGTCCGTTGCCTAAGTCTAAGCTAGTCACTCCAACAAATTTCTGAAGCCAGTGAAGAAGAACATGCACTTCCAGAAGGGATTGGTTTTGGCCCAAAAGAAGTGGGAAGAGACTCCATTGGTGATGCCTGTTGGTCTCCATCGGGCACTCCGAGGCAGCCTAGGGCCAGCATCCAAGCATGTACAGTCAGGTGAAGCAATTCAGAGGTTTGCAGGTGAGTTGGCAACTTCACAGGAATTTTGAGGGTACAATTTTGAGAGTAAGATCCTAAAGTAATCCCTCGTCCTGAGTCCAAACCCTTGTCCTTTTATTAGGCTAATGGTATAGCTTAACAGGAGTAAGATGGAGGAGACCAGTCCCCTGGTTGAACAGAACAGCCCAGCCTAAGCGTGTAACAGCATGGTGCAATTGCCATTCCCCTTGTCTTTCCCATGCTCTTTCGTTGGCGGGCTATGGCTGAATCTCATGTTCCATCTGCTGCTTCCCATCTGCAGCAGGACAAGGCTGTTAATGTGCTTGCTGCAAGGCAGTGAGAACATTTGTTTTTCTTCTGAAGACAAATAAAGATGTTATGGATAGCATATTTCACTGCATAGTTTCCTGACTGATAAAATTTCATCCCTAAGCTTAAGAGCACACGTCCCTGCAGAATTGACTTGGCACAGAAAGTCAATAGTGACAAATGTAATGTTAGATCAGTGTTGCAGGGGAAGAAACCCTCCATCTGGAGAAGAAAGACTGGATGGTCTCAGTGGGTTTTTCACAACTAACTTTTCAGATTGATTCTACGTGTCTCTAGACACTGGTTTGCCATCGTTACTTGCCATTATAGAACGAACTGCTTGTATTTGCATTTAGGTCTTTTGGTTTAAAGGAGAAGTAAATATGTATGTGAAAGAACAAAGTAGGATTCATAGCAACGGTATATCCTACGTATGATTCAAGGGCGCTTTTCTGTCCTTACATCCTCAAAAAAATCCCCATGAATCTGGAGAATCCAGTAGAGTATATCTGTCTTTAAATTATAAAAAAAAAAAGGCATTTTTTTCTTTCTTTACTTTCTGCATTTTTACATTAAGGATTACTCATCTCTATGTTACTTAAAAGAAGTTGTCTGTGTTCTGTGGGCTTCCATCAAGCTGTTAATGTGACATTCACCTGAACAAAATGTAGCTCTTCTAACATTATTGTGATGGCCGACCTTGGGGAGAAACTTCATTATCCTCTATGCACCAGCTGAGTGGACATTTTTCTCTTGGGTTGATTGTGCTGATATTTTCCAGTAGTAGTTTTCCAGATTAATGGCAGTGCCTTGGATGCAGAGGGACTGCTGGAGCAGGGTTATATTAATGAATGATATCATAGGTAGTGCTTAAAACCCTTCAGGGTACAAATTGTTGGTGGCCAGAACAAATTGGGTGTCCTGAAGAATAATGTTCCTGTGGGCTCTGACTGTCAATCTGAAGAAATAGGTTGGGAAAACTGGGACCGAGCAAATATCTTGCTTCTGGTCATGTTTTCCTTCAGGGAGGAAATATCAGAGCACGGTGCCAACGCAACACTTCTGCTCCTGGCACCTAGTTTGGGCAGGATCAATGCCAGTGTCTTCCCACCTCACCCCATTATGCGCTACCACATAACCACGCCCCAGCAGAAATAGAGGTTTTGGGTGTTTCTGGTTCTTCCACTGTTGCTGCTGCACTGGTCTGGGGGTTATTCCTTGTGATGCTTACTCACAACCTGGTGGTTCTGCCCAGGCTGCCACACATGCAGCAGTGCAAAGCCTCAGCAGTGAGGAGGGAACTTCTGCCCAAGGTTGCAGTGCCTGGTGAGGAAGCTGTGCCGTGGCCACCTGCCAGAAGCTCCCGTGGCCACCCCTCATCTCGAGGAGGTTAGACATCACACCAGTCCTCATAAGCTCACAGTGAAAAGGGAAGTAGCGCAGGGGAAATATTTCATGAACTTATAATGATCTTCTGAACCTCTAGCACGAGCACATCAACCCCTGCTAGTCCGAGAAGGTGCAAATATTTGCATGAATGCTAAGGATTATGACTTGTATGTTTGCAAAAATATTTGTTGCCAAACTTGCATGATTGCCAACATTTTTAAAATCTGCTTTACAGATTGGCTTCACTTCCATTGATGCCGAACTTGCATGGCCTGTGGGCAAAATGTGGCTCACTAGCCAGGATGAGCGAGTCTCCATTTGCCAGTCTAACGAGATGTACGAAGTGGTGGCTCTGATCCTGATTTTTTCTGAGTTGTGAGACGCTGGGACAGCAACAGTCCTACTCCGGGCACAGTCCGTGGTGAGGTAGGGAAAGGCTACGATGGGGAAGAGAGTAGGGACAAACAGGGAGGGAAAAACACAGTGAAGTGGAACAAGACAAAGAGCACTGGGGTGTATGAGGGGAATCACAGAAGGAAGAGGGGAGAAAAATAAAATAGCTCGTGGGGAGCCACGGAGAGGAGGCAGAGGCAGATTTGGGACACATGCAAGGCAATTAACTGACCACAATGTCGTTAAATCTGAGTCTTCAGTGTTTTCACCACTTTTGTGTGTTGTGCATCACTGTCGGACGCCAGGGATGGTGCCAGTGTTCTTTTATTGTCCCAGGGGCCATTTTACTCTCTGACTTCCTCCCTTCTCCCTCACGATTTTTAATAGGTCAAGTATCACTGTTGATTAATGGGAAGAATGGAAGGTGGAGAACCTTTATGGGCTGTTAACCTTAACGAGGGCACTAACTGAGTGATAAGTCTATGCGTGTTCTTCTGCAGAAAGTGAGTGCTTGAAAACTGCTCGGTATTTCACATGTGGCAGAGATGAACTCATGAGCAGCATTAACAGGAAATGGCTCCAACGCAGCTGGGTCAGGAATAAATCTGCACACAGCAACATCCAGCACAGCCTCACTAACCTGAACACACACCGACTGCTCGTAGGAGGAAAGATGGACCAGAGATACTGACGGTTTCTTAAGTAAAATTACCTCTGAGTGGCTTAAGCCCTTTGCTTAAAATGCCAGCCATTTGCAATTCATATTAGCAACCAACTCTGAGGCATATTATTAGCAATATCCATACGCTGTTCCACATTACTGCAAGGAATCCTTGCTTAATAAGGGTCGAAGGGCCCTAGATGTTGGCATCATTTTAGTAATGCACAAAGCTATTTTATTTCTATTCGCTGGCATGGGTTAACAGATATTGAAGATCTCCTATAGATCTTCCTGTCTGCCTATTTGTGGCAGGAATTGTGATGTGTTATTAGGATGGAAATAAAACCCTGAAAACAATCAGACTTTGCATTCCACGTGTGCTTCTACGAGCTCTGCTGGATTTTTTTAGACACATATAAAGGCAGTTTTTGCTTTTGTATTTACACAGTTGTTGATAACCATCCAAGTCATGCGTTTTATATCCTATTGAAGACACAACCTAATTTACCCTGTAGGAAGAAGGAAAATATGAATATTCCCCAATTCTAGTGAGGAATTTGGCATGGGAAGAATAAGCAGCAGCACAGCTGGATGTTAGCACTCTTTTTCTCTAAGAGTTCAGTGTTTCAGTTGGCTTCTAAACCCCAACCCATCCTCCCTGCTCTTACCCAGCTGCACCAGGGGTGCCTGATCCCAAGCACCCCGTAAGCAAGGGGGTGACCCAGATGCCTTAGGGAAGGCTCACGATGTAGCATCACCAGGCTACAATTCTCCCCCGAGAGTCGGGGTGCACCCTGTGCCTGCACCCTGTGCCTGCACCCCTGGCACCACAGTGCTGGTGCCTTTCTCTCGAGCCGCTGAGCCCCGGTTCCCTCACCCAGACTTGAAAGGTCGGTGGCTGAATGCCTGCCCTCTCCCACCGAGGTACAGGGGGTCTAGTCATCTGTCTTCCCTGAAAGGCTGTCTTGGATTCATTTCCAGTGTTAAGTGAGATGATGAGCAGTATAATCCATGGTAGATCCTGCTGTTTGATGAGCTTTCTATTACACGTAGTTAAATACGTTTACTCTATGTAATTAAATAAATTAAATAGCTTATAACGCCTAGTTAACTTTGTTTCCCGTTCATGCCACTTGGAAGGCATGACATGCTGTGCATGCAGAGGTCAGCTTAAAACTGATGAGAAATCAGAGTAATGGTGAAAACGACACAAAGAAAATCATCCCCGTTACACATTTGTGCGCCTGATCCCCTTGAGAGGCTGTGTAATGTTGCTGACACGTCCCTAGGATTTTCTAAGCACAAGTTGTCCTGACCTCCCTCCTAAATCTTGAAGCCTCTGTTCTCTTCAAGGTGCTCCCACGAGCCGGATACGCCTCAGTCCATCAGTACCAGAGCTGCTTTTCTGCACCACGGCCATCTGTTTCCTAATGATTATGTCTAGCCTGGGTTAATCTGCTCTTCTAGGGTACGTCACGATGGGAAAACCACAGTAAGAACACAGGCTTCTCAAAGATGGTTTCTTGGCTACCGTAGCTGATGGCCAGACCCGTGGAGTCAGGGCTAGCTGCCTGCTGGGAGACCTTGAGAGCTGCGTTTGAAGCTCCTTTTACATTAGTCCCTGCACAATTAGTGCACAACCTGCACTAATTTAGTTGTGCTAGGAGGGGAGAGAAGAAATTGCTTTCCCCTTGCCTCTTCCTCAGTCTGCAGATCCAGACGTGTTGGCGCTCTGAAACACGACATCCCCCTGTTCCTGAGTTTAAGGGAAAAATGGTATCTAGGTGCCCAATTTGATTTTACTCAGAAGTCCTTTTTTACTGGCTGTTGATAAATCACGACGGGACGGAGATGTATGTTGTCGCTCTTCTGCTCAGGTCGTTCCCTCTGGCTGGCAGTGGTGCTCTATCCTCATGCTGCCTTCTGAGGTTGTCTTTAAAACCAGCCACTTTGCAAGCAGCTGAGAAGCAGCTTGTCCCCTCACCATTACCTGCGTAACACCTGGCGAACAGGGGCTGCAGAGTCATGCCTTAAATCGAGGTGGTTTTCTTTCAAATAAAGTCTCAGAGCCAAACTGAAGTGCATAAACCAAAGAAAGTTCTTTTAATGTTCAAATAGACTTTGCTTTTGGGAAAACCTAGCACAAGAAGAAGAGGGTGAATTGGTCAAGCCCCCAGCAGGGCCACGTCAGCACCTGCAGGCAATGATGTGGGTTCCTACGCAGCCAGCAAAGACCGGCTTCTGTCTTTGTGTCCTGGCTCCAGGGCTCCAGTGTGAATCACGCACTTCTGGTGCTCTAGGTATTCCTGGATACTCCATCTCTGTTAACTAAAGTTTCAGCTTTTATTTACTTGCTTTGGTTTGAATCAGTTTTCCTTTAAGTAGAGAGAAAATACAGGATTTATCCCCCAGATCCCTCCAAATCTCTGCCATCTGCGGCTAAACTGCTCAGCCCAGGCTCCTTCCACAGCTCAAGGAGGAGAACTGACCACTTTTGGTGTGTGGTTTGTCAGGTCAATGCGGGTACCCGCTCCAGGGTGGGGTGAATCACGCACCACAGTCTCTACTGCCTGTTAGAGCAGCTTTGGGTGACCAGCCCAGACGTGCATGTCCCCATGGGACTGGAGGAACTCTACCCACCGTGTCCCAGATGAGTCCTGTAAAGACAACTTCTGGTTTGAATTCTCACCGGCCAAATTCCCAGATCTGCTTAACATTTCCTGGTAAGCGCTGTTCAATTTGCATCTTTCTTTGGTAACACTGCAAAGGTGTTTGTGGGTTTTTTTGTTTCTTTTTGTTTGTTTGTTTTTTAATTGTCTCCACTCCATCATAAACTGCTTGGTGAAATGGATTCAGATGTTGAAAAGCCTCACATAGCTGCCCCCTTAATTGTACTGTTAACTTATGATGCTTTATTTTGCCAGGTATCTTATTTCTGACACTGAAAATGCCTAAACAGTCCTCCTTTTACAGAAAAAAAATCTTAAAGATTCTTTTTGACATGATCATGCAGATCATTTCTGTGGAGATTCTTAGAGTTTAGTCCTATAAGTAAATGACACAAACCACATCATCTTATTTGTGATATATTATATTTGCTTTTTGCCCTTTTTTTTTGTCTAAAAGTACCTGATTCTGGAGTATACTGAAATATACCCGTAATGCACCCTGAGCTTCCCAATCGCCCTGGCATTTCAGCTACAACCCGAGTGGATGCTGAACTCCCCTTTGCTAACCCCCATGTGCCGGTTTACTAAAGCACTGGGGATTACTTTGGAGAAGGCTGAGCAGAATGTGGTGTGCAGACTTTTCCAAGCAAGGAGCATTCAAGCACGATGGTCCAAACCCATTTGCACATTTTCTTTTTTTAATGGAGAGGCCGTTTGCGCCCCACACGATGCTGCCTTCCATCAGCGCTGTTTCTTCCGGACGCTTTTTGCTCTCTAAGGTAATCCTTGCTTTGTTGAGTTTTAATCCATTCCCCCCTCTGAAAGATGAATACAGCAAAGTACACGAGACAACTTTTAAGAGAGCTTTTGCTACACCTAGTGGCAGAACCTTTGAAGTACCTGAAAAAGAAGGCAGTTTAGCAAGAAGCAAGTCTCTGTTTAAAACTCCTTATAATGAAACCTGATGTGTTTTCATATTGGTGTCTGTTTACTTTCGTCTTTCATTGCAAAGCTCTAATATTATTGCCCGGTATGGCTTTTCTCAACTCTGGCTGCTATCTGAGACAGTTCTGGTCTGGAGTAGCTGAGAATTTGGTTCAGAATGAGTTATTACTGAATGCAGAGAAAAGGTAGATGATGTGTGTGTGTGTGTGTGTGTGGGAACAATCCCAGATCCCCTCCAGCTGTCATCTTTCCCAGTGCAGTGCCTGTATCATCCAGGAGCTGTGAGAATTCACCCAACTTGCAGGATTTTTTGCACCAACCCTGCACAGCACTTGGGCAGCTGCCTACAGACCATCGAGGGTGGTGGTGTGTCCCTCAAGGGGGAAATGGGGAAGAACATAGGCATGGCTCCACGCTTGCAGCAAGGATGTTTGTTCAGGAGGCGGATGCCTGGATTCCCGTTGTTTCCATCCTTTTCGTTAGGCAAAGCGAGGAGCACGCAGAGGAGGGACTGAAAGCCACCTGGGACTTGCTGGGGGAGTGAAAACCTATGGGTCACCTCCCATGAGGCGGGGATGTGGATAAGTTCTATCCAAATGCTCGCAGGTGAGAAGCTGCAGTAACAGCAAATACTCTGTACCAGCATCAGAGTAGTCTATTTTCTGCGGGACCGTTTAACTTGCTCACAGCCAGTAGAAAAGCTCTGCTTAATTCCAATGGAACTGGATGCAGCCTGGGCAGAACAACACATCCTCCTGATCCCGATCTGGATGGGGGCAGGCTCGGTTGCTGCTGCCCACCTAGCAATAAGACCTGTGAACAAGGAGACTGGGCTGATGGTGCTTATATGGCTATATTGGTTATAATGGTTATATTGACAGAATGATGCAAACCAGAGCTGATCGCAAAACTACTAAAAAAAATCAGCACTGATGTTTGAAGAGCTGTTGATACAGATTCAAAAATCTGGATATGAATTTTGAGGTGGAGTGGTTGTATAAAAAAAAGCGATATCAAACCTTACTAACCTGCTTTTGTTTTGGAGAAGGGATTGAGCCTTACACTGGGCACCGGGTTTTTATGGTGGGAAGGTGAGGAGGAGGACCTGCTTACCCAGCTTTACTCCAGAGCCGTGGCAAGCAGTTCCTTTTCTCTGCTTGTTTAGGGCTGGCTGAGGGGGAGGAAAGGAGAAATTCCATGTCTCTCACTTGCTCTCAGAGCACAAGGCGGCTGACCAGCCACAGCAGGAGAGGGTGGGCTGGCAGCCTGGCTGCGTTTGCTCTGCGATGTGGTTTGTTTCTCCTGCCCGGGACTTAATGTGGGTGGCCTGGTTGAGGTTCCCTTGCAGCACCCTCCTGGGGCTGCGCAGGCTGGAGGACCTCACCCTCGTCAGGGGAAAAGCCAAGGAAGACCGAAAGAAAGGAGGGAGGGATACTTGTGAAAATGGAGGATAAAGCAGCACCAAACGTGGAGGTGGGGGGTGCAGACAGGTTCCCCCTCGGGCACTGCGTTCTGGGTGTCTTGGTGGTGGGCGCTCCCTGTGTGTGGCAGAGCAGTGATTGCTTTTTGCTGAAAAGAAGCTCCCTTCATAGTTATGGAAATAAACAGGCACAACATCCTGCAGAAGAGAAAAAAAAAAAAAAAAGGTCACTGTCCCTAAAGGGAGCCCAGAGTGACAACTCAGCCACCATCACTGGTTGAAGACCAGTGAGAAGACTTCCACCCCTTCTGCATTACAGTAATGCGAAGCTCTTCTGTGAGCAGTATGCAGCTACACAAGCAAAATTACTGCAGGTTTAAACATGATGGGGAACCTGGTAGTGGATATTGCAATATCGGTTTGAAAGGTGTACGTAGAATGAGGAAGGAAAAACTTAAGACCTTGGAGGACAGTTTAGCCTGAAGTATCAGAAATAAGCTAAGACACGAAAACATAGTGGGCGTACACCATTCACACCTTTGGGGTTTTACAGTAGCATGTGCAAGAACATTAGAAAATGCTCTAGGAGGATGAGCTGTGCATTGGCTGGGAGATGATACAGATGAGGAGGCATTTCCATCTCAAGGTGTTACTTGTTCTTGTGAAATAGCAGGAAAATAGGAAAAAAAGCAGGAAAATTTCAGCTTCAACAGTTGTGACTTGAACTATTGTTTCAGTTCAGAAAAAATCCTTACCACTGGTGTGAAACCACAGGAGCGGAAAAAGATCTGTAACGTTTTTGAGCTACAGGTTATGATTTGAGAAGACAAGGTTTCTAGTATTAGTTATTATCTGTACATGACAAGCTTGATCTGTTGCCGTCATAGGTGGTGGGAATCACTCCATGGCTTTCAGAGCTGTTCGATCAGCCCCATGCTGGGCAGCCTCTCTGGGGCCTGGTGTTCACTCCAGTGGAGAGAGTTTGTCCAGAGATAACACGCTGTCTGAGGAACATTAAAATTTCTTTTCAGAAGCAAACGTAAAAGAGCTCAATAGCTCTCACAAACAAACAAAAAAATGTTTTGAGAGGAAAACGAACAAAATGGGGAGTTAAAAAGCATGATTTTTTTCCCCCATTTATTTTGACCCTGCTTCTTTCAGGTACATAAAAATTGGCACAGGCTGCATTTTTTAAATGATGGTTTGTGCTTCATTTCTATGCATGAAATACGAGGAGCAGAGGTGTCTCTTTTGGAAATGGGACCCATTTTTGCTTCCCAAATATCATTCACCATTTAAAAAAATGTCACTCTGTCTCACATCTCCCTGCCCTGTGCTGTGGCTGATGGCCACGCGTGGAAAAAGATAACTAGTTTCTCGAGTCTCCTGTTTAGCACAGAAAGTTAAACATGTCTGGCTTATAAAGGCTTCCCAGCTTCTTCCCTGAGCAGCACGAGTGGCTTCCTGACCTCCTTTGCAATTACTGCTCCCTGTGCATCCCTGCTGGCCAGGCAGGAGGTCCAGCCCGGAGCAGCAGGCAGCACTTCTCACCACCGCCTGCTCCAAACCTCAAAGCAAACTCGGACAACCTGGAGGTAAAACCGCAGCTGGCTGAGCAGGAAGAAGGGAGAAATTTCAGGGCAAGGATAAACCCTTTCGTTTGCTCGCTCCCACACAAGTTGCAAATTCTTGGCCGGCTGGATGCTGGGACTCCTCTGTGCTAGCCAAGGGATTTACCAGGTATTTGGGGGTTGATTAGGAAAACTCTTGATTTCACTCAAAACTTTGTTCACTTGCTTCAGTGGCTTCAGTACATTTGAATGTAATTAAAAATTTATCAGACAAGCATAGGCATAAGAAAAATGGCAATAATAGCAGTTTGTGGGGTGGCAGGAGGTGGAATTATTCAGATTTCCTTTCTAAAGGTTAGGAAGCTACAAGTAGAAAATAAGAGAACATAGAGGTTATGTGCTTTTCAGTTACATGAAGTCCTGTAAAAAATAAAACACTGCTTTTTAAGATGCAGCAGAGGGATAATATCCATTGATTGCATCTCTGCCTTCAGTGCTTTTTGCTAGATGTAAGTTCATCTATTATTTAAGACTTAATATAGAATATGAAAATGATGCATTTTAAAATTAAAATACACACTTAGGTAATTTTTACATTCCCTTTGGCCTTTAAGCTGCCTTCAGCCTCTGATATCTAACAGGACCATCTCACACCCAGTCCCCAAAATCCAGAAGATCACTTCTGGTCCCGTTGTACTGTCCTAGGGACAGACTGGCATCTGTTCAGACGGTGTGAATTCTGGCATTTCCTAACTTCTGAGCATCTGATGTTTCAACCTACGCCATCTTTCTAGCCTAAACTTTCTTACGTGTAACACGAGATAATTTTTATGAATGTGACTCTCCCCCCAAAACATGTATAAGACTCACCACTGTGTAGGTGCACACGAGACCACAGGGACTGACTCAGCAGAAGTCCAGGAGGAGTTGGGCTCAGACGCAGGCTGAGGACAGGCATTTCCCAAGTTACACGTGTTCTTCACGCCCACGAGGCAGAGCATCACCTCCTGTCTCAGGCAGCTGGCGTTTTCATCTTCTGGTTTTTCATGTAGCAATGGAGCCACATGGCCCCATCTGCCCATCTTCTGGGCAGTGTCATCATCTGGAGACACTGTCCTGGACGTGGTGAAGATGATCGCTGTAAGGAAATCAGAAGGAACTGGTATCTCTAGGGAGCAGATTAAGAGAGAAATCTGTCTCTGCTCCTGTTTAAACCGCATAACCCGTATGGTAAATCTGCCTTTTTTAATATGAAGGGATTTTTTTTTGAATTAGGTCTGCCAATGTTTTTGCCTTATTAACAGTGTTACTTACCTCAGAGCTCAGGTTATTATTAGCAATTTTATATTCTGCAATTGGTAGCTTTCTTGACTGTTATTATTAGCGTTTTTATTTCAAAATCCTTTGAGATAATCTGAGATGCAGAGCAAGGCATCTGGCATTCCGTTATATCCCTTGATACAAGTTCTGGATTGCTCATTTATACTTTAATTGCTTTTTTATAGCTGTATATTTCTAGATGGCTTCTTATGGACCTATTCCCATATCATGAAGTCATTCTTATAGACAATCCAGACACAGTGGTCCAGCACAAACCAGGTCTGCTCAAAGGTTTAGTACTGTGATTAAGAGACGGAGAAATAACACAGGCATTCATACATGTGCAAAGCCTTAATAGTTAAACAGGCTTTTCCAAGAGCAGTGACATTAAGAAAGGCTGGTTTCCTTGGAGGAAGCTCCTTCACAGCCACCTCAGGTCTCCTCCCATCACGCTGTCCCCATTGCAGCCGTCCTCTATGTCCTGCCCACAGGGCAGTGGGCGCCGGGGATGGTGTGGAGCAACTTCTCTGCAGATTGCCCGGCCGGTGGGGATGGCGCCTTGGCTGGTGACCGCTGCCTCTCGAGAGGGATCAGGCTTAAATTACACAGGCATTTCCCTCCCTGCATGTGCTGACTTGCCTTTCCAGTTCCCAGTCACTGACCATTACTAAGTCCATGAAATTTAGACCTTTGAGGTCTCTATATCCCTGTCAAGTTTGACTCAAATAAGCTAAAGGTATCAAATGGTCACACGGAGACTGCAATCCACCTAAAATTGATTGTCCAAGCTATGGGTTCCTTTGTCAGCAAAGGGAAAGAAAGAGGCAATTCTAGATTCCCACCCCATGTCTCAGCTGGCTTCCTTGCCCAGGTACCGGAACCACTTGATCCAGGGACCATCTTTCAGACGGCCGCAATTTGGTGAAGTGACTCCTAGTTGAAATGCATGAATTTCCACTGAGCTCTTCCTCCCTGTAATTTGACTTTTCCCCCAGCCCGATTGCGTGCCTGGGAACAAAGAGGAATTTGTCAGCATGAAGAAATGTACTACAGAATTAGTGCTTGGAACATAAAAAGGGCCGTTTGATGGAGTAAAGGTCTGCCATATCAGTTTGTTACTAATTATTTCTCAAGGTATCAGTTTGAATCAACATCAAAAGTTTTCAGATGGCATTTCATGTGTTTTAAATCCATCTGCTCCCCATGCTCCAGGAATTGTTGCTGTGGTTTGAGCCTCCATTTTTTCCTACAACAACAGATTTTCTTCCTTCTGGTGTGGGGCCTCTCCCTTCCAAGCTGTCTTTCTGACAGGGAAACAAATATCAGAAGGAATGCTAATGTTTTGTCTTCAATGTCCAGACCATTGAAAATGAGCCAAACACTCTCCACCCACTTCCCTTCATTTCTCAGTTCCTTTAGTTTTTACCCCTTCTCCTTAACTCCTTAACTGGCCTGTGCCGGTCCAGCTGACTCCAAAGAGTTGATGAGAAGTGAAGCTGTGTGACAGCCCCAAAGCGCTTTGTCGAGATTGTGAAGTGGTTTCAGGGCTGAAATGGCAGCAGCTGGTTCAGATCAGGAGCTATATTAGCTGAGGAAGAGGAGGGATTATTTTGTGCCTTCACAGCAGCTTCCAGCAAGTTTAATTTTCCGGTCTAAGACCGTTCAGAGCCACCACAACAACTAAACCCTGCCTCTGCAGTGGCTTTATCCATCAGCACAAAGTCCAGACTGTGACCCTACAGAAACACTTCTTAGCCTTGTAGAAATACTGTCAGGGAAAATTTATGTCCGAGAGATGTATTTGGTATCGGTGAACTGAACTTGCTTGTGCTGGTATCTAGCAGTTAAGCGCTTGCCCAAAAAGGCGATAGTAGCTTTATTTGTTGGCTAGATAGAAAAAACAAAGATGTGGTATTTTGTAAGCATGGTTAAGTATGAATGGTGGAGATGTTGAACAGAATTATTACTTTTTAAATTACAAAGTGGAAGGTTAGATTATTATTTTTTTTTAAAATAACAAAGCAGAACACTAATTTATGATACAATGCATCTCTGATAAAATGATTACAAGCGCTAGAAAAAATTGCAGCTTAATATATCAACCGGAGTGGTTAAGGAATGGTTAGAACAATGGTTAGAACATTCTAACCATGTTCTCTACAAGGAGCAGACAACAGGGTCTAAAAGGCGTGATGAAGTCTAAAAGTAATTCCATGAACCTCTTCCCTGGGTGGTGTTTCTGGGTGCTCCACCAGCCGCCTCCTGCCAGGTACCTTTAGGCAGCCCTGCACTGACCACCAAGAAGGGTTTGACCCTCCGTCCTTGCACAGCCATCCCTGCGTGGGAATTGGCACAAGAGGAGATGGGCATGTTGGCACCATCCCTTTGCCTCCAAGGGTTTCCAAGGCATTTGTTTGGGACTGGCAGATGTGGGACAGGACCTACAGAGACCCACACTCTTGGGGAGAGGTGGCTGGAGGGCTGACAGGACTCCATGTGTCAGCTGAGTCCCCGGACAGGCCAGCTGGAGATACTCGCCTGCAGGCTGAACCTCCTGGCTGACTATCTTTACTGGGCCTGGCTGGGAAGCAGATAATTTTCTCCACAGCAGCCCATACAGTGCTGAGTTTGGGATTTGTGACTAAAACAGCGCTGATAACACACCAGTGTTTTGGCTATTGCTGAGCAGGGCTTGCGCCACATTGAGTTTTTCTCTTTTTCCCACTCTGCCTCACCAGCGAGTAGGCTGAAGGTTGGCAAGAAGCTGGGAGGGGGCACAGCTGGGACAGCCGAGCCAGGCTGACCAAAGCGTTATTTCATGCCATACGATGTTGTGTGCTGCAGTAAAAGCTCAAAGAAAGGAGGAGGAAGGGGGGGATATGGCACATACCTCCCCAAGTAACCTTTACGTTTGCTGAGGGCCTGCTTTCCAGGAGATGGCAAAACATCTGCTGCCAAAGGGATGAAGTGAACAAATTCTTGCGTGTGCAGTTTTTGCTTCACCTACTAAACTGCCTTTATCTTGATCTATCTTCTTACCTTCCTCCTAGTTTCTCCCTGTCATGCAGGAGAGAGGAGAGTGAGCAGATGTGTATGTGCTTGGCTGCTGGCTGGGGTCAACCCACCACAACCTCACTCCCTGTCTTTGGTAACAATTTCAGGGAGGATGCATGGTCAAGAATTGAGTCTCACAGAAATGGTGCGTGTTCACGGGCTCCAGCTGAATCCACGGTTAACAATGTGGCATCAGAGACCAAATATGGGTAATAGGTCCTTCATTTTACCTGAACTAGCAACTTTTTCTTGGCAGCTCTCCTCAAGGGGGACACAATAGAAGAGACTGAGGTTGAACTGCTACATGGTTTTGTTGTTCCTTTTTCTTCTTTCCTATAGTCACATTTTCAGAATAAAAGTTTTGTTATTGATCACTAGAACCCTTCTCATCTAAACTGGTCATTCCCAGCCGCTCCAGTGCTGCAGCACACAGGGCACCAAGGAAGGCACCTGAGGTCCACATGCTGCAGCATGAGCCAGTGGCAAGATTTCCATCCACCACTCCGTAATAGGCCATTGCCCAGCCATGGGACCAGCCATGCATGAACCTACACGGTACAAGCACTATCTGGATAGTCTAATGTCCACAGCTCGAGAAAGACGCTGAATAATCTGTGTATTCAGAGAAAATGCCACAAGAAGTAAGTGATCACAGCAAGGAAACCTAAATAGTTACGCCTAAGGCTCTGTGGAATAGATTAGGTAGAAAGCAGAAGATCATCTAACATCCAAAGAGACATCTGAAATCTGCCCAATGAATCATTCCCCAAAGTGCCCATCTCTTGCCTTTAGTTATAAAGAGTGTCAGACAGGTCCCTGAGAGACAGATGCCATATTGTGATCACCTAAATTCAGATGAGATGTCTGACCAGTGATAATGAAAGGCATCACCCAAAGTGGGCCAGGCAGGTTATCAGCATCTAAGGCTCCCCGGAAGACTTTCCCCATAACCTGTGTTCCACCTGTGTTGGGTCAGGTTTTACTGAGTAGCCAGATATTGTCTGGAGCTCTAGTGATCTGGCAGAGGATGGCTTGCTCTGGTCATTTTAACACATTCAATTAATTGCAAACTTGGTTGTCACAGAAAATATGGAAACCCAGAACGAGGCAGAAGGAAAAGAGGTCATCTAAAGCCACAGGAAAGAGAAGATGTAAAGCAGAAGCCAAAGGGGAAGAAATTGGAAAAGATATAGCCTAAAATCAAATGGCGGAAAAAACCTGGCTAGAAAGTGTAATTAATTCTGGCTAGAAAGAGAAAAGGAAATGAAAAATGAAACAAAGAGCAGAACTAACACTTGAGAGAGAGAAGAAAGATGCTGAGAAGAAAGAAGCTGGGCAGAAAGAAGCCCAGTAAATCAACCGACATGCAGCAATACACACTGCAGAGAAATCCTTTCAGCAGGCTCAGAGAATCTGTCTCCATTAAAGTTTCATAGTGAAGGCTCAGTGGGATTTTCAATATTTAAAAAGTGTTTCTGAAGGCAGACAAGGGGAGATGCACTGGTAACTCTTGAAAGGCTGATGCATTAAATTTTATTATGTCTTCAGATACCATGGGTCAGTGTCTAACTCTAGGTTGCTCTAAGAGAGCACTCATGCCTTGCTTTGCTCCCTCCTCTCATTAAAATGTCCCTGTCTGGGGTGTTTTACATCCTCTGATTTTCTCTCTGGTGATCACTGGTGAAGATAAGAGTGGTGAAGGAGGGTTGAAGGCAGAAGCTGGGAATCGCGGGGCTGCTGGTCCACCACCCCACTGCAGAAGTGGAAGGACAAGGTCAAGGCAAAGGGTTTCACCATGCGGCCCCTGACGTAGCGAAGAAGGAACACTGATTTCATTTGTGCAGCCAGAAATGACGGATGCCACCCTGGTGATTGGTAGGTGGTAGCTTCAACTGCCCTGGCAAGGGATACAAAATCCCCAGGCCAGGGACAGTTTGTCCTTTTTTGAAGTCCTGTGTAATGAGTGGGAGTGAAAGCCCAAAGGGAAAAGAGCTACAAATGCAAAAGCTTTTACAGGCAGGACGATCCCACTTTTGCCAGGTGCCATCCCTAGGTGTGGGTCTGAGAAAGAAGGAGGATCTGTAATTTGAAGCCGAGAAGAGGAGCAGCAGCAATGCAGAGGGGCAGGAGGTACACCCCTGCTCCAGAAACCAAGTCCAGCCCCTTGCCCCTTCTTGACAGCAGCTGCTGAGCGCTCTCCTTCCTGCAGTCAAAGCACCAGGCCAGCAAAACAACTAGCTGAAAGTTATAAAATAGCACGATTTAGTCTCTCTCTTCCTTCTAATCCTCAACTTTTAGGGGCTCCCCAGGTGCTGTGCACCCTCCGCACCCAGCGCCGCGGCACGGTTCAGGACAGCTCATGCTTCCAGGGGTTTTAACACACACACACACACACACACACAAAAAAAAAAAAAAAATCCCATCGAGAAAGGTGGCAACAGGTTTCCCCGGCAGGGTTTTCCCCGGTGCCAGGCGGGATGTCCCCCGCCGGGTGGCAGCATCGTCCCGCCGGCGGCTGCGCTCCCGGGGACCGGCGGAGCCCGGGTCAGGCGCTGGCTGCTGGCATTGACCACGGTCCCTTCGTTGCCATGGCTTTCGTTTTGTGACACTTGCATTTCTTCTGTGCCATCCTGAATATCAGTGACTTGAAACAGCTTTCTAGAAATAGCAGTGCCTGTGTCATGGTCCTTGTCTAAACAGTATAAATCTCTCTTGCTGCCTCACGTCAGAGTCTGCTGCGCTGCAAAGCATTCTGTAGAAAAATCCGACTCCAAAAGCTTTTACGTTGACTAGCACTTACTATGAGCTATCCCCTTTTTACAGTAAAAGACCAAGATTAAGATATCTACATCCAGATGTCTGCACAATAAGTGCGTAACACACCTATCATTAACAGAGATGTTGTCAATGCAGCCCACTGAGCTTGGCTTGTGATTCGGAGGACTAGCTCTGGGCTTGGCAGCACTGCTCCCCTGACCTCCTGTAAGGGCAGCTTAGGGGCTGGGCTTGCATGGAGCAACCTATGGGCGAGCTGCTAAACTGAGGGGGTTTCACTGAAAATTTAACTGCTCTTCCTACATAGCTGCTTCAGGACAGAGTTGTCGCATCCTTTCACATCCAAGCAGGGCAGGGTTGTAACATGGCACAGTCCCACCAGGCTGGCATCGAACCAAAAGTGGGCACCACCCAGCCAGTTTCTCAACAAATTTAGAAAATGAATGGCCCCAAAATCCACCTGCCCCTTGCCTCTAGCAGATATTGTTAGTAGCAAATGCCAAGGGAAAACTAAAGACAGACAAGTGTCTGTAATACCTCCCTTGCCCATCCCCTGTTATATTTTCAGTTCAGAGGCTTTCCCTTGGCTTGTCTGCTTGGTACCCTCAGCAGAGCCCCCCCCTTCCAAGTATCTGTCCATGTAAAGAAGACACAGGTCGGGTCATGTGATGGGAAGGAAGACATGACACTTTCTCGGCATGACTTGTCAGGCCCAAATGTGAAAGAAACCAAGTTTCTTCCCTCGACTACACACGGTCAGATGCAGAGATCTCCATTTGGCACATGTATAAAACCAGGCAGAATGAATCCCAACCTCGCTGAATCATGGGCTCAAGAAAGACACCTCCACCTGGTGGCCACTGTTTTGTGCTGCGTGGTTCTCTGTAGCTGCTGCTTATTGACAATTTTTAGTATTACATGTTTTTCAGACAGAAAGTATGCAAAATGTTATCTGTTTAACGGATTACAGGGAACCATGAATGCCAAGAAAATAATAAAAGTAGTAAGTAATTGCTCTTACAAAATATGATCTGATGCTTGCTTAAAAATTTAATTATCATAATGATTGAAATTCAAACAAGGTATCGGACAAAACTTGAACTGACATAGCCAAGAGCACTGAATGTATTTCAAGGTTTTTCTATCATAAGCTGCCTGTTGAGCCACAGAGACCAAATCTGAAACCTGTTCTCTTTTGCATGACTTTCGTTGATGTGTGATTCTCTCCTTTTGGTATCTGTGAAAGCAGTTTTGGGGTATTTTAGATCCCTTTCCCTACCAAAGAGACAAGCAGAGGCATCCTTCCAAATCAAGGGGCACATAGTGATGTTCTGCTGTGAGGAGGCTTTATCTGTCTCCCAGCCAGCTGCCCTGCTCCAGGTTTCCTAATCCAATGCCAGGAATACAGAGACAGAATGAAATGGTCCAAGAAACCAGTCATTATGAGGGAAGGGAAGACTGCCAGGATCTCCTCCAGCGCCCTTTCTCCTTTGGGGCTGAGCTCACCTGTGCTGTCCCCATGGGGCTGTGGCACATTTGTCTCGTGGGTGACACAAGTGAAGGGGCATCTGGGCTCTCTCTTGCTACAGAGCTCAGCACAGACATGATGAAACCCTGGCCAAAGTCTGACAGCTTCAGTTCCCAAATGACTAATGCTGCTCAAAAATAGAAGCCAAGATAATATAACGTAAAACTATTTGTTGCCTGCCCCAACAGCAGGGCAGAGCTACCTTTTCTCTCTTGATAACTTGAATGGTTTTGACCCAGGTTATAACCTCTGATTTTAATTTAGAGATAAGTATTGTTGTAATCAGCTTTATGCCAAGGCTTAGAAGAAACCTTGTGGCAGCAAAGGTGTAGCGTTTCAAGAGGCTGGGTGAGGCTGCAGGATCTGGGCAGCGTGGTCAGGCAGATGCTCACCTCCACTCCACATCTGGAGGAGCCCCGGGGACAGGGGACAGTATAAACTCTAATGAAGCCACATTGCCAGTGGCAGGAATAGAGCTAATTCCAGGTACTTGAGAGTTTACAGCCACAACAATATTTAATCACCACTTTACTGGGCTTTAAGTGAGCTGTAAGACTAATCTAAATTTAACTCGCATTACAGGGTCGACAGTCTCTTTACAAGCTTCCTCAACAGACAAGTGTCAAATTAGGGCTATATCAATAGATAAAGGGGGAAAAAAAAAAAGCCATTGATGGCCATAGATTTCCCAGCTGATATCTTTATACTCTGCTATAAAAGGCTATCACCCTTCATTTAAAGAAAGTGAAAATTGTTGACGTCTCTTTCAAATGCTAATCATTAGGAAACAACTTGAACTAAATATAATTAGAATCAAATAATGTGCACCTTTTATTGAGGAGTAACAACACTCAGTATCTTCTGCTATTTAAGCTTCCAGATAATCTGAGTCATTAGTTTGGGACCAGAGGCTGGAGCCCCTCCAGCTGCTGCAAGACTGCGCTTCTGGGCGCCGCTGGTGCCATCAGGACCTAGCGCTGTGGCTGGACATCTGCCTTATTTTGAAAAAAGCAGTGCTTTGCTTGGGCACAAATGTTTTCCAGGGCAGAGAGGGCTCTCGTCGCCCACCCGGAGCCTCACCCCTGGGCACAGCAGAGGCGCCCGGCTGTGGCAACAGACCTTTGTGCGCCATAAAGGGATGGACTTTGGCAAGACCCTGCCCTTGGACTTTTAAGCCCCAGCACCTGCTGACCTGGCTAAGAGGAGTTTTGAGGTCACAGCACCTGTGAAACAAGCCAGGCACGGGGCTCTGCTGGAGGGTCCCCCCCAGGCTTCGGGGGACAGCTCTGAGTGGTGAGAGACCTGTGAGGACACCCAGTCCCTGGCTTGGAAAAGCCCATCCCCTGTCCCGCTGAACTGCCTCGCATGATGTCCCTTCCCAGCCTGCCCCAGGCAGTGGGAGACGGGGGCTGTCCATGTGACAGAAGTCCCTGGCAGGCAGCAGAGGGAAGGGAGCTGCCCACACCATGCCTGGGACTCCTGCACAGTCATCCTTGTGGTTTGCTCATGCAGGTTTCTCTTTCTTCCCTGGTTGTTTCTTTACTGGACAGGACCCATACTATGTCACGCATCTAGTCCAAGCGAGATGTCCACCTGCATAGCCAATGGAGAGAGTTAGGTACCTTCAGGGGGTTATTAAACCTGGGCTCTGGTGAACTGTCCTCAGGAGATGGCTGTCTATCTCCCTTGCTTGCTCAGGTAGCTCAGATGACCAGCTTAAGGCTAAACGCCTACATTTTGCAAGGCTGAGATTAGCCACCTAGTGAGATGAATCCTCCCCTCCCATGCAGAACAGTCGCTGACAGGCATCAGCTACACAGCTCCTAGAAATAAACTATTCAGCCCTCTTTATACATACTCTTGGATAAGAATATAGCTAAGCCTAGCACACAGCATACCCAAGCTAAACTATGTGTTTCTTACCACCACCCCTTCATCCCAGACCATTGCTACCTGTTGTGCTCTCGCCATAAATTCCTTCCCTTTGCAGAGCTTAGGGACCACATATGAGCCACTCTGGATGCATATCTACAGGTTTGGCACAGAAAAGAGGTGCTGGGGCTGCCCTGGATCTTTGGAGCAGGGCAAACCATGCCCACCCTGAGGATCAGAAAGAGCTGGGGTTGGAGGGAGGTCCCTGTTTTCTTCCTCCCAGTTACCTGGGAGCTGGAAAGGTAAGCACAGCCCTGGCTGGAGGGATGGTCTCTAGGTGAACCCCGTGCTCTGCGTCTATTTGCATTGCTGAGAAGTGCTTCTTATCTTTTGGACTTTCAAACCACGGAGTTTAAAGAAATACTGGAGTGAAATGATAGCTGCTGATGATTAAAGCACTATATTTAGGCTTCACTGTAATTCGAACATTAGATTATGAACTCCAAAATATTTTTTACATAAACTCTCCCCCATGAACAGCTAAAATACCCAATTTGTTCCATTGACTTCAGCCAAGTACAGCACAATTCTGGTTATATATTAGACTTATGGGACAGCCTCAAACCTTGAATTAACCAGGAAAATACAGATAGCCAGAGAAAACGGCCAGTAAGAATATCCTAGCTGCAAACTTCATGGTTTGCCTGCTGATATCCCTTGTTAGGAGGAGCCACTTGGCTTTAATCAGCATTCAGACTATGGAGTATGTTGGTTTTTGCTTCGGAAAGACTGCACAAAATTTCAGTCATGTGAGACCCACCACCCAAGGTGAAGTGCCTGAGTGGAAACCCAGTTTAGAAGGGATTTAGTCCTGGATCACGGGTAAACATCTTGGGTAAAACAATGTGGATAAAGCCCTGCTGAGCCAGCTGACCTTGGGGAAGGCAGACAGGGTGGTTATCTGAACTTCACTTATCTGAGGTCTCCTGTTGTTTGAGGTGGGATTATGTCATCCACCTCACACTGAGAGAGGGGATTCTGTGTGCCCCAACCAACCTAAGGTGCATGACCCAGCACCCTGAGTTACATCTCAGGAAACCAAGTGACCCTCCTCAGAGAGCAAAGTGCTTTAGAAATTAAAAGCCCATATGATTCAGGCTGCAATCATATGCAATCATGAAGGGCAGAAGCACAGGGAGGAAAGAAAGATGGAATAATCTGGGGGAGCGGCTGAGCTGAGATGCGGTGCTGAGGCAGCATGACACCCCCAGGCAGTCACGAAGACTGCATGCCTCCAGCGTTTTCCAAAAGCCTCTGGTGACTATCGTGAAACACCAGGACAGGTGACTTTTTATCAGTCATCTCTTACAAGCCTGCTGGTTCTTCTCTCCATCAGAGGAATCAAGAGCATCCCATACCTATCTCCATCCCAGATTTCTGTAGTTACGCCCAGCAGAAGAGCTTCTTCCCCTTGGTGAGCCTGAACCTGGGACACGCAGTGGCTCCATCTAGACTAGCTCAGGATGGTGAGCCTTTGGGCCCTGGGAGCAAGTAGCATGGCTGGCCTGAGTCCATACAGCTAAAGTCCCTGTCACATCCGTACTGCCCACTGGGAATTGCAGAAGTGCAAAGCCTTCTACATGCTGGGAGGCTCCAGTTACTACCTCAGGATCTCTTATGCAGTGCTGTTGGGCAACAAGTTCCCCACACAGACTGTTCACCTCCTCTCCATGCCCACCTCAGTCCCAGTCCTCACTTGGAAACCAGAAGTGGAAAAAAGCCAGCCATCCCTGTCTAATTCTCCCCAATCAGGAAAAATAAAAAATACGTCCCTGATGACTTAAGCTGGAGTTCTCAGTATTTCCAAACCAGCAGTGTACCTCCACTTGTAGACCTGTGTTGTACTGCTGACACAAAGACTTAAATTAAAAAAAAAAACAACCAGCCACCAAATCAAAACACTGAAGAAC